>JACEVL010000460.1:0-552500 GCA_020284085.1 Aporrectodea caliginosa
CTTGTTGAGGCAAATATCTACCCCAGTTCCTTCGTAACCACGAACTTCACAGAAGTCCGGAAAGGTCAATCAGAAAAATTGATTCTCGTCTACGCTCCTAACACAACCCTCGTTTCGAGAATTATAAATAGAACGGCGAGCCTGATGGGTGTCAAGATTACAGCAGGTACGCCGTATTCTTATATCTTATGTTCATGTTACACAATAAAAATAATAATAATAATAATAATAATAATAATAATAATAATAATAATAATAATAATAATAATAATAATAATAATAATAATAATTATAATAATCTTGTATTCAATTACAACTGACAAACCGCAGTATGCTACATGAAATAGTAGGAACAAATGATAACAAGTTAATAACTGTGTGGCAGTCTGCTAGGCACCGATCCATCCTACTACCACTCAATTTACCGTCGCCCACTAGGGACTGGAAGTCGGAGTCAATTTTATGGGGCTAGCTGGTATCGAACCAGAGTCCTGTTCTGCCTGTGTAGAACTGTAGAACCATTCAACCATCACCCTGCCCCCTCCCAATAATAACATAACAACGATGCAGATAGAAAATGCTCCTGGCTATTTATGTGCAGCCGTTCTGCTCCAGTTTGGGGCTTCAGCCCCCCAAACGAAGCTGAAGCCCCCCAAATAAATCAAACCGCCAGGCTTCACTATAGGCTCGGGCTACCGCATTGCCATGTTCTAGGCTTAAAGCCCCTCCCCCACCCAAACGAAAAGTCCTAGTTACGCCACTGTTGACAGGACCAGGCTATTTATGTGAGCCGTTCTGCTCCATTTGAGGATTTGTGGCCGTTGAAATCTACGTTCCACGGGGTGAATTAATTGTTTTTTTGCATGCAACGCAACAATGCTGTATGGGCTGGGATCGCTGCTGAGTAGTTGTCTTGAAGAGACGCTATATAAATGATCTCAATGAATGATTGAATCATGAATGAATTAATACTAGTCTGGTTCTTGCCGATTGATTTGACTGAACGCTACCGGCGAATGAGCAAGTTTCCACCTTTTGTGTAAGTTTGCGAAATATCGGGAATTTCAGATGCCAACGTTACATATTCTTCTAGCTCTTTTTCAGATGCAAAGTCCAGATCTACTAGAATGAACTATGAAGTGAACTTTACCTTTTTGTTAAAGCATCTTTGCCGGCATTTCCAGTAGAGTTCAGCGTGTTTCAATTGTGGTAACAGATGACAATGTATGGTATGGTGTCGAATGACATTGTATGATAAGGGTATTGCATGTAGCCATTGGCCTAATTTTGAACGCCTGCAACATATGTGTGGTACTTCTGAAGATTGTTTTACTTTCCCTGCCAGAATGATCGTATAAGACCCACATTAGGGTGTCCCAGAAAAAACGTCTTGTCGAAAGTCTTCGGTCTCACCAGCCTAAAAGTTTCTGTGGTAGATGACAATGTTTGTGGAAAATGTTCAGTTTTTTCCGATGCTATTTAGGGTCCCCTAGAAGATCCTAACTTTAGTCTTTCTTTTTAGCGTAAAATGCTCGTTATTTGCACGTGTTTCAATCTAGAATATTGCAAGGCTGTTAGGGGTGTCCAGATAAATGATACAACGCAGAAACCAACCATTCCTTATTTTCCACTCATTATTCTATTCATATATTGTCTATAAATATTTTTACAGAATTTTAATGTTATCCTGAGGTCCCTCAAAGCCCCCGAACATACCCTACTTAAACTCCCAGAACTCAAAGCGCCCATGCTTGGGTCTTGGAATGTCGGTCCATTGTTCAGAGAAAGTTCAGGGGAAATTGCCTTAACTCGGTAAAATGTTGCTCTATTTAAGTTTTTCTTTTACCTGTTTGCTCAGACCGACGAGGACTACATTCCAGAGGACATACAGCTAAAAGCGTAACACAATCCAAGGTTATTTCAAGTTCAAAACGTCAAAATCAAGCAAATAACACCGTAGATCAGCCAAATGTTGTTTCGTTAAAGTAGTTCTGAGTTATGGACATTTGACCTTGATTTTTTAAGTTTTCACCTTTAAATTACATTTTATTGTCATAGTCTTCCAGAAGACAGAGTACTAAAGACTAACACAATCCAAGGTCATTTAAAGATCAAAACTTAAAAATCAATGTCAAATGACCATAACCCAGAACCCTTTTAACGAAACAACATTTGGCTGATCTACGATCATATTTCTTTGATTTTGACGTTTTGACCTTGAAATAACCTTGGATTGTGTTAGGCTTTTAGCACTCTGTCCTCTGGAATGTAGCCCTGATCCAAATTGGCTCTATTAGAATGTGGGTTAGGTTGTCCCAGAAAAATCTTTTTGTCGAAAGTCTTGGGTCTCACCAGCCAAAACGTTTCTTTGGTAGATGACGGTGTTTGTGGGGAAAAAAATTTTCGGATGCTATTTTGGGGTCCCCCAGAGGGTCCTAACTTTAGTCTTCATTTTTAGCGTAAAATGCTCGTTATTTGCACGTGTTTCAATCTAGAATATTGCAAGGCTGTTAGGGGTGTCCAGAAAAATGATACATCGCAGAAACCAACCATTCCTTATTGGGTCTTGGAATGTCGGTCCATTGTTGATTTACTCTTATTATCACAACAAATTAAAGAGGAGTGCGATTTGGTTGTTTGTCTCGACGAGAGCTACATCCAGGTAAAATATGGAGTTAAATTAAGGGTCATTCAAGGTCATTTCAAGGTCACAAAAACGATTTGAGCAAACAGGCAAAAGAATAACTTAAATAGAGCAATATTTTACGGAGTTAAGGCAATTTCCTCAAATTTTTCTCTGAACTTGACGTTTTTGTCCTTAAAATAACTTTCGATCGTCTTACATTTGGTATCCTTGTTTCGTATTACAGGTACCCCTTATCATGACGAGAAACGCAAGAAAGAGATAACCAATTTCAACGATTATTTGCCGAGATCTGATAATTTTTCTTTGTTTTTTTATAGATTTCGTTTTTGTGACCTTGAAATGACCTTGAATGACCCTTAATTTAACTCCATATTTTACCTGGATGTAGCTCTCGTCGAGACAAACAACCAAATCGCACTCCTCTTTAATTTGTTGTGATAATAAGAGTAAATCAACAATGGACCGACATTCCAAGACCCAATAAGGAATGGTTGGTTTCTGCGATGTATCATTTTTCTGGACACCCCTAACAGCCTTGCAATATTCTAGATTGAAACACGTGCAAATAACGAGCATTTTACGCTAAAAATGAAGACTAAAGTTAGGACCCTCTGGGGGACCCCAAAATAGCATCCGAAAATTTTTTTCCCCACAAACACCGTCATCTACCAAAGAAACGTTTTGGCTGGTGAGACCCAAGACTTTCGACAAAAAGATTTTTCTGGGACAACCTAACCCACATTCTAATAGAGCCAATTTGGGTCTCATCTAATGTCCGTGGAATTAGTGGCAGGAATGATTTAAAAAGGTATAATGCACTTCATCTTGCTTTGTCATCTTGCTTTGTCGAAGATCGTGGCTTTGCATCTGAAAAAGAGCTATTAGATCGTGCGGCGATGGACGAAGACATTTTTGGCGCAATCGTCTTCGATAAGAGTGAATGGGTTACTCTTCCGGTGAATATCATCTCCTACAAGATCCGTCTGCGATCAGACAATACTGTCTCGGGATTTGATCTGAGATTTAAGATCGACTGGAAAACAGACGCCGTGTTCTTTGACCTAATTATGGCCGGACCGAGGATGGATTCATCGCCAGGTATTTTCATTTTTAGATAATAGCTAATTAATTATCAACATATTTTTCTTAATTTGTTCTGATATATGAATAAAAGGCAATCTGTTTTAACAGGACTACTTTGCAAAATCATCTCATAAAATGTCGATATCGAATATAGTCCATATCCGTTACACGAATACAAAAATCTACACCCATAATAGTACTACTACT
This sequence comes from Aporrectodea caliginosa, assembly GCA_020284085.1. NCBI lineage: Eukaryota > Metazoa > Annelida > Clitellata > Crassiclitellata > Lumbricidae > Aporrectodea > Aporrectodea caliginosa. The sequence goes on from JACEVL010000460.1 coordinate 3,938, forward strand.
ACTACTACTACTAATACTACTACTACTATACTACTACTACTACTACTACTAATAATAATAATAATAGCAATAATAATAATAATACTAATAATAATAATAATAACAATAATACAACAATAACAATAACAACAACAACGGTAATAATAATAGTAATAATAATTATAATCATAATAATAAAATAATAATAATAATATGGCAGTGGCATTAATAGTGGTAACAGAATAAGTAAATAAGCAGGCCTATTGGTAGTGTAAGTAGTAGGCCTAATACTGTAGTAGGGTTGGTTAATCGTCAACGTACGATTCGTCAACGAACTGTTCGTCAAGGACTGTTCGTCAAGTGGATCATTCGTCAACGGACTGTTCGTCAACGGACTGTTCGTCAATAAGGATTCGATTATTAATTCTTGTTGAAAAATAAAAGTATTGTTAGTCCAGGTGCGCAAAATATAGACCTATACAATCGATGATAATAACTCTTCCTTAAATAGAAGTTGGATTGATGAAAATATTTTTTTTAAACTAGAAGTCGGATTAATTAAAATAATTCTTGCTAGTTAAGCAAAGAATTAGTTTAATCAATCCAACTTCGATTTCAGCACAGAATTTTTTCATCAATCCAATTCCTATTTGAGCAAAGACTTTCTTTTATGAATTCTACTTCCATTTAAGCAAAGAATTAGTTTCATCAATCCAACTTCTTTTTAAGCAAAGAATTATGTTCATTAATCCAAGATATAGTTTAAATTGTTGACGAATCGTCCGTTGACGAAACGTCCGTTGACGAATCGTCCACTTGACGAACAGTCCTTGACGAACAGTCCGTTGACGAATCGTCCTTTGACGAAACGTCCCCAAACCATCTCAGGGGTGGTAGTGACGGTACTTGTAGTAGGCTAATAACTGCAGCACCAGTAGTCATAGTGCTAAATCCCATCCCTGCATAGAAGATGGCAATTGAGGAGGTGTCACATATGTTGTAGATTATAAACACGAGGGTTTTCTGGCGATTCAGAAGGCCGTTGATCTGAGTCTAATTGCTGAAGTGAATAAGAGTTTCGATCCAACGACGATGAACGTAACGACTCAACTGAAGCAATATCCGTTTCCTCCATACAGCAGAGATGACTTGATTACTAAAATCAGATCCTTGTTACCTTTGATCATTCTGCTCAGCTTCATCATTATTGCTCCAACAATCTGTCAGGAGATTGTGCTCGAGAAAGAAAACAAGTTCAAGGTACATTCACTCGCATAGGCCTACATTGTGATCTGACATTGTTATAATTTTTATTTGCTTGACGAATAGAACCACACACACGCACGCGCACACACACGGACACAGACACACACGCGCGAACACACGCACGCACGCACGCACGCACATACACACACGCACAAACACAGGCACATCATGCCTCTAATGCATATCCGAGAGCATGGACCTCTACATCTGTACCGAGACCCTCCATTTAGCCTAGGGCTACCATAGCAAATTATTTATCAAAATGTTCGTCAGCATGAGTAGCCAATCAGTGGGAGTTATTTGTAAACATACAATTAAAATTATAACCAATTATTTCCAATAACATACATCGCATCAAATACGAGATCGTCGTTCTGAGCGCTGCGTTCTCTAATTCTGTAGGCCTATTTAGTGGGGCGCGGTGGTATAGGGGTATGTTCGTTGCCTTGCAGCCGGAGGGTTGCAGGTTCGAATCCACCTCAAGCCGTCCGCGTAGGGACCTTGAGCAAGTCCTTCGCGCACAATTGCTCTGCAATATAATTGCTTCTGCGCCGTCGAGGCGTGTGGCACTTCTGAACTTCGTAAGAAGGGCGATATCAACGATCAGTTGTATTGTATTGTATTGTATTAAAGGCGTAGCTGACAGAATAAGAAAATTAAAAGCCCACATAGCAACGTACGTGTAATTTTAGACTCTCGGACGAGCTGTAAGCCGATCTAGTAGCAACTTCACACTCAAGCCGACATCGAAATGTTAGCTTAAAATAATGTTATTGACGATAATTAGTATATGTAGATCTAAATATTATTTATGCCTACATTTAAGATAGTTTGCCTGAATGAGAAAATCATATTAACAATATAACGACATGAAATAAAAATTAATAGTTAGGCCTACTATTTGTTGATGTACAAATCCAATCTAATGACGTTTATATAGCGCAGTTATTCTGGGTCCCATCCCAGTAGGTAAAAAACCAACAGTCAGGCTGCGATTGGTAAGCAAGCTGGAAGAAAGTTTAGATCTAACTAAAATTAAAGAATTGACAGAACGAACTCAGATCAAGGCAGTGATATATTTTCTAAGCTTTGGACTAGATTCCGAAAAGGCCCGAAAGCCCAACAACGTTTGGCTAAGGAACACAGCAATTTGTAGTTTGTGAGCTTTGTGCAGTTCTCCCTCAGAAAACCAGTAAGAATTGAATTACAACAGTCTGCTAGAGTTGGTGGTGAGCATGAAAAATAAATAGATTGGCTGATTTAACTGCAGTACTTTAAGAAGTAAAATTATAAAATAGATTCTTTCTTCTAAGATTTGTTTATGGATTCTTTGCTCAATGGCAAGCCGGTGCAATGAACGTCTTATAATTAATACGTTGGTATTTAGTGCACTTTGTTTCGGCTCTGGAAAGAGAATTCTGAACAATTTGTAGTTTGTGCAGATCTCCTTCAGTAATATCAATAAGAAGTGAGTTACAACAATCAAAACCAGTTAGCCTACCTAAGTTGGATTGAGAGTTTGAGGCAACATAGATCTGATTTGGGAATATCTTTAATACGAGGCTGATCGCCAACAGTCCTGCAATAAAAATGGATCTATGAGTAGAACATATATTTATTGACTCACCGTGTAGGCCTATAGCCAAAACCCGACAAACCTAGCCTTAGAATTCATCTAATAAAATACAGCCCGTAAAACAAAGTTTTTTACTATATCCATCTAGTATCCTATAATGCGTCTTACGAAGCAGTTACCTCTACAAATATAAAGTCCGCGTTCATTTTACGACATAGCGTGCGTTTAATCTGGCAGCGCGCCCGTTTTTGTTGCGGCCAATGGCAACGCTGCGTATCGGAAAAGTTGAGTCCCCGATTCTATAAGCTAGCCTTTTTGGGGAGCTGAAATTTTAATAGAATGAAGTGTCTGCGAGGACGAGTCTATCTGCCAAGTTTAAGGACGATTGAATGATTGTAAGTGAACGAATTAGTCGTCGCAAGATTTGACTTTTTAGCCTGTGGCTCAAACAAACATTCAAACATAGTTTCCGTAAGTTAAACTAGATGGATAAAAAGGACCAGACCTAATAATGGGGCAGGGAGATGGCACGAAGATCAGAAGGACGCGGGGTTTATACCCGCTAGCCCCATAAGGTTAACTCAGGCTTCCATTCGATAGGTGGAATTGGCAAAAATGACAGTAAGATGCTAGATGGGTGCCTTGCAGGCTGCAATACAGTTAAATTCGACTCCGGTAAAATTGGTAAAATCAGTTACTACCATGCCATGTAATCTCACTGCGTACTTGTCATTTAGAATGAATGAAGAGTATTATTCTTCTTATTTATATAAATACATACATACATGCCTACATAGGGCCTACATCCATTCGTACTAAAGTGATCAAAAAATTAAAAGTTGGAAATGCATTGCTCCACAAGGCTGCTCTTGTTACACATGAAAACATGAGTCTGTATGCAATATTTTGGAAAGATTTGATTATATTTACAGGTCGCTATGTTTTTCGACTTTTTGCTATATTATAGTATGAACTTGCCAAAATCATGTATAATTTTGGTTTTTTTTCAAGTCAGTTATAATTTTGAACAATAAACAGCCCAATTAGAAATATATACCGCAGTGTTACTGCTTTGTCAGGCTGCATTAAGTTTGTAATGAAAATATAGTTTTGGATAATTAAAGAAGTTATCCAGTCTGCATAAATCCCGTCATTGAAGTGCTGGAAATCCCGCAACCCACTATTATTTCATTTTGCCTTCGTTGGAACAGAAAATTTTATCCGATGACTGGAGACAAGTTGCAGCAAGTATTGTTTCTGTGACTCATCCTTAGTACATCATTGTAAGAATGGATCAGAGCCACTTCACGTTCTGCGCAGCCATTGACGACTATCAACAGTTTGACATTTGCCTTCATCGACTGGAAAGAAGGGTCCAGTGGTCAGGGAGTAGAAGCCTTTGATAGGAAGGCTTTGGCTTGTTCTTGATTCTGGGTAGTAAGAAGATCAAACAGTTTTAAAGATCTCCTAGTGACATACGCTTCCAATGGAGTCTGGTGGTCGAAGGATTTCCTGTCCAGGATAGCGGATTAGGTGGATGAGTAAGATTGTATTACCAGAGCAGCCTCGATGTCTTCAATGACACGCTCATCAAAGAAAGCGCGTGGCTATAAGGTGTTCGAAGAAATAGCAGAGATGACGACTGAAAGAGTTAATTTAAATTGACCTCAAACTGTTACTTCTTGAATCAGCGGAAATCTGTGTTCATGCAAATTTCACAGCATGCCAACACCTGAATCCACACGCTGTGTGGGGATTCTAGCCATCTCCAGAATTACGAACTGTTGTAGTGGCTGTTGTTGCTTTAGGCCTCACCAACTATTAGTCCATTCTGGTAATGAAACATGAAATTCCTAAGGATTGCCCCATTTTGGGGAGTCCAGACCCAAGAATGTGTTTGTCAGGCATCCCTAACAGCCAACATTTTGGGGAAACCCTGGCTGATGCCAGTGCCATGACAGCTGCCTTTTTTGTCACATAATTATGAGCTTTTATTGCAGAAAGTGAAAAACATGTGCTGTAAGTTTATTTCATATTCAAGGTTGGCTTCTCCGAGAAAAAAAAAATACTCGAATCATGCTAAATTAGCAACATACAGAGCAATATTGAACAATCCAATTGTATATGAAAGGAATTGTAATGAAAAGTTGGCATGCAAAATTTAAAAATTAGCTATTAGCCAACAACCGTTTATCTATCAGAAAGAACTTGAAACAAGTGTTTAATTTGTAAATAAGCCTATTTTTCTTTTATTTACTTAAATGCAGTTGGCATATTGATAATGATTTAGACAGATGGTGCTTGATGTTCATGGATGCTAATTTTAATTTCTAATGAAGCTATTAACGCGTCAGATGCGCAATTTTTGCAATTTCTACAAAAAGTGTCAAAACCTAGCGACCTCTAAACATGCTCAGATCTCTTCAATTTTTTCAACACAGAGTCTTCTAGTCAAGTGTATTACGGGCAGCCTTGTGGAGCAGCATATTTAAAAAAATTCCATGAATGTTTGGACCACACTTATACAGTACGTACATACATAATTACAATACATCCATACACACAAACATAGATACATGTATACATACATTCATACATACATACATACCTATAGGCTATAGGAATGTTATTCCTCGCTAATATTCAAATAGTTTGTTTTAATTCTACGAGCTGTTGAAGGGAAGATGAATGTTTCATTCTATAATTGTAATTTGTTACGTAATCGTCGTTATCATTATTTTCTTGTTCCACTAATCAACAATTTTGGTCACTGAATTTGTAAGACTTAAAATAATATTCGTTTATTGACGAAACACTGGGTTGGCACACCGCGACCCATAACAGAAACAGCAATACCAGTTACAAATTAGCAAATTATTCAATTTAAATCACTGTTCAAGCACGGAGCAACACAGTTATACCAACTTATACCGAGATCATTTCAGAAGTTCTCAAGAGACACTTATAGGCCTACTAATATTGAGATACGTTTGTGAACACCATGCACAGGAGTCGATGAAGCTGATGGGGATGCGTACGTGGCTGTATTATTCTTCGTGGTTCGTCAAGTACCTGCTCTTCATGCTCATCTCTATATTCTTCATGACGCTCATCCTCCACGGTTCGGTCTCAGCCAATGGACCAGTGCTGTTCAACAGCTCAGGCTCCCTCACATTCGTCTTCCTCCTACTCTACTCTCTGTCGCTCATCACCTTCTGCTTCGCTCTATCGACTCTTGTATCCAAAGGTAAGGATATAATTATATAAGTCTAGGCAGGCGGATTCAAGTACATTAACACACATGAAAGAGAGTTAAAATATATCACGCGAGATATGATATCATATGAATTGAATAGTAGTACATTGATGGCCGCCCAGGTGTTCTTTGCTTTTATTGGCGACCATAATTAAACAGTAGGTTTGTCCTTTCTGGATCTCATGCCTTTTGAATCCCAGCTAGTTTTACACTGTATAAAATTTGCTGTGCGGTCGTTTGGAGATTAATTAAATAGCTGTTTTGTCTGATTGATTGACAGGAAATATCAGAAAGCAGAAAAATAATGACTGAAAGAATTCATAAGGAATTCTTTTTGTACTCATCTAATCCATATAATTTTCTTCTACTTTCAGACCTGTTAGATTATTTATGCAATGAATCTTAGTAGAATAGTTTACTAAATGGTTTGTGTACAGTACGACCGCGGTGGATGGTTCCTGACTCAGTCCTGATTCGCTTGTATGTCAGTCCACTGTCGCTCCGATGTAGCCCGAGATTGGGGTGACTTATCAGTGGTGACTCTCCACACATTCGCTCCGTACTCGCTTCTCTTTAAGGCGGTCATTACGAGGCGGGAAGCCATTAATCAACGCCAGAGGTACGAGAGACATCAGTCACGCTGATAAGAGCATTTTTCTGCAGTCCCCTATGGGCATTGGGGTAGGGAATGGATGGAGAACGAGTCAATGGTAGGTCCGTAAAGGCGTAGTATGAGCAGCTAAGCTAAGCCTGCCGTAAGAAAGGAAGAGAACAGATGGATGCCTTGGCAGAATTAACTATCGTAAGAAAAACTACAAATGCATATTTATATATTTGTATTTGTTAGTCTCCAGTGCATGCCCAGACTCCTATAAAAGGGAAGACAGAGACGAAGAGACGGACAAACAAGACACAGAGAGAGACATATAGAGGAGAGAGAGAGAGAGAGAGAGAGAGAGAGAGAGAGAGAGAGAGAGAGAGAGAGAGAGAGAGACGAACAAGGGGATGATTGTATGGACGATCGAGGGAGGTAAGAAACGATACGGCTATGGAAGGGAGAGATAGACAGGTGAAGAAAGAGTGGTAGCAGAACGGACGAACTTGAGGAGGTCAAAATGCTATCCGAGGATAAAGGTGGGCGAAAGGTCAGACAACAGTTACTGACGAACGATGGTAGGAAGGACAAAGCACGGCTCTCTATATTTGGCACCGACCGAAATTCGGCTGTGATTCATCCAATGCTCACTAAGTAAAACTGGCTTGGCCTGACCAAAGAAATACACATAGATCTATACGTGATAGTCTGATAGGCCGGACACATATGATATGTCATTGATGGGCCGTGGCATCCGCAGCCATGGTTTGCTCCTGAAACGAGCACTGCGGATTATACATGTACATGTAGTGGGAGCCCCAAGACTGAGCAATGGAAATGTATTTTCTGAACTTAAATTGCTCAATTGAACCAAATAAAAACATTACAAATAGGGACCTTTATGTTCCGCTACACTCATAGGCTTCTGCCAACAATTTTCAACGACTACTTCCAACTTAGTTCGCATATTCATACTCACAACACTAGGAATGCGGGCAAGTTAAGAAACTAGTCAAGTTTCATAAATCATGTCAAGAACAGTTGGAAAGTTAGAAAGCATCTAAAAAACATAATGTATTAATATTCCATTACTACATCTGTATTATACTTCTTTTACTACACTTCAGCCTAGCCATGGATCACAAAAACATTTCATTGCAGCGTGTAGAAGGGTGGGACTTGAGCCAGCGCCTCAACGTCGTATGAGATCTCAACACCTAACCTATTGCCAGCGCCTAGTCTTCATCCGACTACACGCTCACTCACCAAAACAACGACAACGGGGCTGTTTGGTAACCGGGCTTACGGTTACCCTGGAAAACACCTACTTACTTACTGACCTACGGGCAACTCCGCCACGCATTCAACATCTACAATCGTGCCAGTCCCAAGCCTGGAACAAGGAGGAGGGTAACCGAAAAACAACGCAATAAACCTACGAAGGACACAGATGGACCTACTTAATATTCATACATCACGCCACCAACGGGAGCCGGCAGCCGCGCACTCACACACATCAACACAGGGCAATGAAGCCGGCGGCAGGGAAGCCGAGATACGCGGAAGACAAAACCCCCCCAGTCGACACGTATACTAAAGGAACTGCCTCTGACCGCCTGCCAAGCTCTACACTTCAGCCTAGCCATGGATCACAAAAACATTTCATTGCAGCGTGTAGAAGGGTGGGACTTGAGCCAGCGCCTCAACGTCGTATGAGATCTCAACACCTAACCTATTGCCAGCGCCTAGTCTTCATCCGACTACACGCTCACTCATCAAAACAACGACAACGGGGCTGTTTGGTAACCGGGCTTACGGTTACCCTGGAAAACACCTACTTACTTACTGACCTACGGGCAACTCCGCCACGCATTCAACATCTACAATCGTGCCAGTCCCAAGCCTGGAACAAGGAGGAGGGTAACCGAAAAACAACGCAATAAACCTACGAAGGACACAGATGGACCTACTTAATATTCATACATCACGCCACCAACGGGAGCCGGCAGCCGCGCACTCACACACATCAACACAGGGCAATGAAGCCGGCGGCAGGGAAGCCGAGATACGCGGAAGACAAAACCCCCCCAGTCGACACGTATACTAAAGGAACTGCCTCTGACCGCCTGCCAAGCTCTACACTTCAGCCTAGCCATGGATCACAAAAACATTTCATTGCAGCGTGTAGAAGGGTGGGACTTGAGCCAGCGCCTCAACGTCGTATGAGATCTCAACACTTCTTTTATATATATATATATATATATATATATATATATATATATAGGTGACCCCATTATCGGAATTACTATCCCTTCAGGGCCTCCTTCTTATGCAAACAGTGAAATCTGTATCGTTGTAAATGAACAATGTTAATTTGCCGTTGTTATTGTTGGATAACAATAAAATGATGATGATAATGAACTCGCCTTTATCGAGCATGGTATGCGGCCCTTGCCGTACTTTTGACTATAAGATATATATATATATCGACGCTTCATTATTGGTTGGCCCAGTTTTAGCTGTATACATGTATATAATGATATAAAACATATATATATATATAGGGTTATATGTACTCCATATCAGGAATTGTTTAGCGATGAGCTCCAGTTGCAAGACATCTGTACGCTGGTGTACAGTAATTGTAGACCGACATCTCTAGTCGACAGATGCACACAACCCACTATCTATTAATTAGTAGAGCATTCCACCTTATACGTAAGCCAAGATAACCGGTATGTGGGCCCAGTGGAAGAACGTCAGTAGGGCAAGGCGTTCTGCTTCGACACCGAGTGGAGAGATGAGACGAACGATTATCCTGCCATCCTCATGTCCTCCTCCTCCACGCTAGACGTCTGCCCGCGATGACCCTCAGGATAACCGGGCAGTCAGCTCAGCATGTAGGCATAATGCAAGAAGACAGCAGATGCCAGACTGCCAGTGATTTGCACTTTTAACTACTGCAGTTATCAGCTACTAGTTATAACTACTTGCAAGGTAGTAGCCAAGTAGTTACAACTACTTTTTTAAAAGTAGTTAAAAAGTAGTTATAACTACTTGTTTTCAAGTAGTTAGTAGTTGTTAAGTACTTAACTATTTAACTACATTTGTACGCTTTTCACATTACGGTATTGAGTATTCTCAATTTCTCATTATGAAAATCATTAAAAGATGGCGCTTATATAATTTTTATATTACTCATTTTAGGCTGTAGAATCTTAAGATGTCCAGTCATTAAACTTGCGTCATGGCGAAAGATACTCATATTCACCATATTACCTTGTCCCTGCATTAGAAGTTACATCTTATTTTGGGTTTTTGTTCTGTGTGTCTAACATCTATCGTCACTTTTCCCCACCTAAATATCTTGAAATCTGAAAATAATCTGCAATCGTTTTGTTGTTATTCCAGCGGTCAAGACTATTTCTCATCTTACAGTAAATATAGACTACTCCAATTTCAAACATTTATAAAGTTTAAAAATTTATAGTTGCAGAATTTATAAGTGAGTCATTACAGCGCTGCTAATTTTTGCATGTACTAAGTTCAATGATGTACATGTACAACACTTCAGGGTACTCGATGTTTATAGCAGTTTATAGCAAGCGAACAGACTTGTCCCTATAGTAATTAGCTTTTTTGGTACAAGCAGCAAGACTACTAATTTCATCACAGTTTGATTTATCACTTATTTGTTTGTGACCTTTATTATTAGTATTACACGCATTGAATATGTGACTGTTGTGCTGTAACTTTATAATAGAAATGAACATCAAGGAAGCACATACATGTAGGAACAGCGACGTTCATTGTTCTATGAAGGACAAGACACACCGCACATAAAAAAATGTCAATGTCATTAAGGCTATGCGTTGCACATTAGCATATATCGCATCAGTTGCAAATTACAGTAGATTATGAAAGTCCGAGCTGGAGCCATGCATGCTTCTTCATGCTTACTTTAAACAAATATCTAACATCCGTGTTGATTTTTTCTACACATTTCATCCAGGTTGCTTTTTGCAAGGCAGCATTCTGCTGAGGATAAAGATTGAACACTGCCGTTTTAAGAATTCCCAATTTAAATTCATCGAATGGTTTTTTAATCACGACATTCGCCCCGGCCACACTTCCCCCGTAGTCATGACCTCCTCCTAGACAATTGCGCCCCACCAGCTCCTGTAAAGAAAATAGTTCAAAAACCGCCCACTTGCTGAGAGACAGAGCGTCGTGGCATTCGCGACGTTCATTAATCGCTTTAATGTCGTCTGAATTAAAGGAGGAAGGGGGTTCGTTATCATATATGTTCAGCACCAGCTGCTTGCACATGTGTGATGACAGAGGTCGCCCCGTCACAAGCGCTGCAGCCCTAACCCTCATTAAACGTCTATCTTCAAAAATTTCTTCAATAGCTGCTTCTGGCCGACGGTTGGACGTGGTGGACTTCTGCTTTACTAACTCCTCAACTCGCTTATCGAGCGCAGCAACAGTAACTTGGAGCGCAGCAACAGTAACTTGCAGCGCTGTACATCCGTTACATGATCCAATGTCAGCAGCTGCCGATGTCAGGCTCTGTCCTATGCTGGTTGGACAGCTCATAACTGTTGCCACAACCGGTTCGCTGCTACAGAACTCATCATATTGATTGGTAATCCTCGATTGTGAGGGTGTTGATGAATACAAGGGTAAATCATTATCCTCAAATGCATATATATGAGAAAAATTGAAATGGTTGAATCCTCCGCTCTCGATTGAAGTACCTCCATCCCAACCTCCTCTCGGCGTTCCTTCCAGCTGTCGACCGATGCAGGGTTCCTTCTCAACGGTAGTAAACGAACTTGAACAGAAATTTCCCCGTCCGCGTCCGCGTTGCCGCCAACTAGACATTCCACACCCTTCCACATCAACTACTACCGGCAGCTCAACAGCAGCATTTGACTCAGATATCATTGAGCATCCATACCCTCCTCCCTCCCCTCCTGATCTTCTCAATGCACCGACCACCGGCTCAGAAGTATTGAACGACCTGGACAACGACATTCCTTGTCCACGTCCCCGCCCACGACCTCGTCCCCTTTCCCAACCTCCCTCCTTCGCAGATGACGGAGTCAATCCTTTCCACCCCACTCCTCCAACTGACGACAGGTTGTCGGCCACCGTTCTGTGACCACCCACTTGCTGACCTTCCACTGCTCCACACACTGCGCTAATCACTCCTCCAGCTACCACCTCTGCAATAGCAATTGCATCGGTAGGAACCTCTGGGGCAGTTACCTCTCTGTCGCCTTCCCCAATCCCGCTTCCGTAGTCGTATTTATCGCAGGCGGCGACTTGGCAAGCTACATTTCTACCAGAGACATCACTACATGTACTTGTAGCTCCAGTAGGACCAAACAATGATGTAATGTAGCGCTCCTGATCAACAGTTGATGTGCATTCTTTGAATCGAGTCATTATGTCCAGGACTTTGCTGTTTGTGGGGTTGTAAGGAGGCGCAGATTTTAGATGCACTTGTGACACCGTCCCGTTTCCTCTCTCCTCGAAAGTTATACCAGTCTGTTGAACATCAATCAATAAGAAAGAGACATAATTACATGTACATGTACATGCATGTGAGCTTATTCTATATGAAGTTCTTACAATGTATATGCCGTATTTGAGACTAGTCTTATTTCACTGTTTTTGAAGAAATTCGCAGTTGTATGCCTATGGTTGGATGATTTTATTAAAGAAGATGTTCAAAATGAACATCTTCTTTGAACCTCTGCTTGTTCGCAAGGGATTACAGTTATAGCAAAAACCGTTTGGCTTACTTTTGAACCACGGCTTCATTCGAAGCGCTTGAGCAAATGTGAGAGATAAAGGACTTGCTTAAGGTCCTTACTCGGCGGGTAGGATTCGAACCCGCAACCCTTCGGTTACAAGGCCGCGACTTTCACCACTACACTACCACGCTCCATATTGTGTAATTAAAACTGAAATACACGGACACTATTAAATTGATACATGATGTAAACATATTATTAAGATATTGTGCTGTCAAGTTTTGATCAATTTGTCACCACTTTACAAACCGTTTTTCTTACCTTTGCTTTCTTTGGAGGGACGGGGCACGGTTTCGAGGTACATGTAGATGTGGAAGCCGTCGAGTTTGGGCGCTTTTTGGTCTTGTGTACGGTTTGCTCTTCTGCAGTTGGGGTAACCGTAGACTTCATCATTCGTTGAGCACCCTTCGCCGCCGCTTCCTTCTGAGCAAGTTCAAGAGCAACTAACCTCTCCTCGCATTGCTCGCAAATTCGGCGGTCATCTTCATGTACATGTAGGAAAAGCAAACATGATAAATTTATTAGCAAATTTAAGCTCATTATTGCGAGTAACAATACATGCTGTCTAAGTTGCATGTGTTGGTCATATTTGTAATATGACTGTACATAAATTCCAATAATATATGCAGTTTCAACAGATGGAAATGGATTAACATTAACAATTGTACATGTAGCCGAAAATGAAGAGAAACCATATAAGAAATGGGCTACATAGTCTATCATTATAAAAGTATTACAATGAAAAATGATTAGCTTTAAGTTTAAATAAATACCAAGTAAACTGTTGACGTCATTGTCTGCTTTAACTTATTGTTAATATTTAGTGTAAATAGAAGCGCTGCTGCTTACCATCTGAAAATAAGACAATTCCGTTGTATGCACATCTCCTCCACTGTATTGAAACGTCCACTCCGACAATATAAGCCCCGCTATTGACCGTTTTGTTCTTTTGGGCACAAATAGCGTACTTTCCGTCAAAGTAGAATTTGATTACGGCAAATTCCTTCTCTGACTCCATTATAGGTCTACACGTGTCTTCCATGGAAGCCCCAGTATAAATGCACACTGCTGTCAAAGTCCAACCGTTATAAGGCGGGCTACGTTGCATTCTACGCGAACCGACGGGGAGGAATCAGGAGATGCACGCAGCTGTTTAAAGCAACTCGGCGTAATTATCACTCCTAATGAGCATTCCTAATGATAACTCCTAATGATCACTCCTAATTATCCACTCCTAATGATCGTCCTACTTCCCGCAAGTGAACCAAGAAATGTGCAACTATTGCGAGAATTTGGCTTGTGTTACATTTTGTTTCGTGAATTGCGCTGCAAAATTGAAGGGTATTCCGACAACACAATTGGGATAAAAATACAAGATATGACAGATAATATTAAAGTTCAGTTACTTAACTAGCAGGTAAAGTTTGCTGATTAAATTGGGGGTTCCGAGAGCTACGCCTAGAAGAAATAACGGTACTTGGTCCGAAAGTTTGGGACCGCCTCTGCTAGATCACTGCGCCGCATGCCTCACTAATGTCCAGCGGGACCACCAAGGTTAGCAATAATTAGCTCGGCATCCTTCAAAATGTGATTTATATATCGTGCGCACATCTCAGGCGTGACGGTGGCCCAGAAATTTCGAATTCCACGCACAAGCTCCTCTTTCTTTGTTGGCTTAACATGGCGCCGAATGTAGTATTTCAACGCCGCCCATATTCGTTCTATGGGGTTGAGATCCGGAGACTCGGGGGGCGTGGGCCAGTGATTGATCTTGTTGACATTCATCCACTCTTTCGTACTTTTACTCCTGTGCTTCGGATCGTTGTCCATGACCAACCGGTGGCCATCTGGATAAGCTCTGGCTATAAACGGCAACAGGTAGTCTTTCATGATAGTTTGGTAGCCAGAACTATCCATGATTCCGGTAAATATCGCGATGTCTGTCGTGCCATTTCTTGATATTCCTGCCCACACGTGTACAGAGAGTGGATGTTTCGGCTTTGGTTTCAGTATAGCTGGTTCGCCGATTCTCCGAAATTGTTTAGACAAAAAACGTTCGCATCTCACAGTGCTCTCGTCTGTAAAAATGCAGTCACTGAAGTCTTCTTTTTGCACCAATAAGTTGGTACAAAAAAACAGACGCTTTTCTTTATTCACTGCTCGTATCATCTGGCAATATCGAGTGCCAGTCTGGACCCAACCCATTCGTCGTCTTTGGCAGTTGATCACTGTGATAGATGCATTGATATGGAGTTTTTCATGCAGACGTCGTTGCAACTCCCGCCCGCTGATCTCGCGATCCTCATTTACCTCAGCATCGATAAACAACAATGCTGGAGGACCAAGTTTACGAATGTAGTTCCGTTTTGCAGTAGGCTGGCTCATTCTCTTAAGACACGTTCGGACGCCACGTGCCGTACATGGCCTGTCGCTAGGTCGGTCAAGATTAATAGCTTGGGCAATCGAATTACAGCTCTTTCCAGCTTGTACTTGCAATCGTTTCATGCGAATTTTCTCTTCCGCAGAAAAACGAGTTAATCCTGCCATCGCTCTCAGTTTGAGTAAAGTTTCGATCGGTCGATTTTCTGGTTTAGATTGTTAGTTCAAGCGTTCGTCCGCCGTTTTCTTTAATCCGCTGGTAGAAATGCATGTAGGCCTACATGTATGGGCGCTGTTCAAACTGTGACTGATATAACTCTTTAGACTTCTCGTACTTGCATGTACAGTAGTGTACATTATCTGTGCCGCCCGCCCTCTAAATGTCCTACTAATTACTGTACATACACTATACATGTACATGTATATATACATGTGTGAACATTAGCACTAAGCTACTGTACGCAGACGAAGCGGTTCGGGAGGCCTGGTGTGAGAGCGAAGCCACAACTGTCTTCAAGTTGGGCGCACTAATTTCTGGCCAGCATGTGGTACCCTCCGTCTTAATGACAATTAAGATAACGACGTCGTCTCCTGGGACGTAGCTTCGCAGCTTCTCATGAGCGACGCGCACCGCTGTCACCAGCGCCTCGCTGAGTTTCGCCAGCGATTATCCAGCGAATCCGGGCAACTATCTGTACGGATAGGCTTACATGTAAGGAGGTAGTCGCTCGTCTACAGCTGCTGAAAGGATGGCATTTGATAAGCCTGCAACTGTCTGGCATGGACATAGCGCGTTAACACGGTCTCTAAACGGGAGACCTTAAATGCGTGGCATCTATTCAAACTGGCAGCGGTGGTGAAAGGTCCAATTTACCAGATCAGATCATTGAAAAATAAGCCATACGGTCGATGTACCAAAAAGTGTACAGTCATTTACATTTTACATTTAACATGACATTCTGATGAGATGATGATATCACGTCAGCAATTGAGCACTTTGATACTCAGTTTGAAACTGTGCAAAGCAGAAGACAAATTCATTCATTCATTTCAGATATTTATTTAGCGCCTCTTCAAGATTTCTACTCAGATGCGCTCCCGAATACAGCGCGGACACTGAATCGGAGTTTCACGCCGAAGTGCATGAGCAATTGCGAGTGAAGGACTTGCTCAGGGTCCCTACGCGGCGGCTTGAGGTGGATTCGAACCCGCAACCCTCCGGCTGCAAAGCACCAAATATACCCCTTGAGGTGGATTCGAACCCGCAACCCTCCGGCTGCAAGGCCACGAACTTACCTCTACACCACCGCGCCCCACAAATGTCTCCATGCGTTCAGTTTCAGGAAAGGTTACTGTTAGTTTTCTATCGATAGCAGTTTGTAGATGTTTAGCTGTAGAACATTTGCATTATATGACTCTCAGAATACATGCGTATTCTTGACCACCCCAAAGAAAAATTTGTGTGAGTGACGAAGCACCATGTCCATTGAGGAGTGCGGGATTTAAGTTGGCTCTAACGCGTGGAATTTATGGGTTGCTTAAGGATAAAAGTCTTAGGCAGCAACCGTTCTAGACGATCAGATGATGGCTCACGTATGCGGCTCAGTCAGCATTTTCTGACGGACCATGCCTTATAATTAAGACCTTGATCACATGCCAAAACAAATCTTTGTCGTCGGCAACGGCCTATGTTGTCATAAGCTGCCGTTAAACTGTGGATCCATCCATCCACTTCCTAAGACACGCGCTTCTTCACACACTGCTTTCTCACTCTGTCTGTCTGCTTAACTACATCACTTAATTTCCATCATTTAACTTATTACTGCTTCTATATGGATGGCTTCATAGAAGTACCATCATTACTGAATTACTTTGAGTCACCGTATCACAATAAACTCGAAAATAGGTCTTCAGGTGCACAAATGATAACCGCGAAACTTGTCTGATCACTAGGAAAGGAAGAGCTGGTCGAAAATAATTACATAAGCCATACGTTTGGCTGTAGTACGGGTGGGTTTTTTTCCAGACACTGGCGCACAGTGGAGCAACATTTGGTCTTCGGCGAATGCAGAAGACGGTTATACGATGGGTCACATACTGATCATGCTATTGGTCGATACAATCATTTACTCGATACTTACCTGGTATTTGGATGCTTTTATTCCCGGTGAATTCGGAACTCCGCAACCGTTCTATTTTCCCTTCACGGTCAGTGTATTGGTGTTTAATGTTACGCTGGAATGCGATGTAATCTTCGCTCAATACGCAAAAACACAGAAAGTGTCAGAGCGAGAGCATTTTAGAGATTTTTCCAAAAGAGTGTAAGAGATAATTTAAAGCTGCAGATAAATCAGCGGTAATAAGAGCATTAGAATATGACAGGCAGAGGAAACAGAGTAATGAAAAAGAGGAGGGAGAGGAGGAAGAAGGAGGAAGAAATAAAGAAGAGGAGGAAAGGTAGAAGGAGAGATAATAAAGACATAGGCTACACGAGTTTTCTTAACAGTCAGCCGGGTTAATGTAATGTCACTAATCTTTACCTTATATTTGATTAACGGTAATAGGCTATTGGCTCGATTTAAGACACAGGTACATTGTATACGTTTTGTGTAATTGGCAATTTCTTTGCCCTAACATACGTAACATACGATCTTAACACGTTTTGAGAAGTAATGTTAGGAATCAAGACTATCGAAGTCTCCTTAAATGTGTCATTTGTTCGTCTGCAGAAGGAGTATTGGATTGGTAGAAAAGAAGAGAGGATAAAACTATCGAACGAAGATTTTATGACGCTGGTTCCAGAAGACAAAAGACCGTATTTTGAAACTCAATCACAGAATGCTAAAGCAGGAATTCAGATCAGAGGACTGACTAAGGTTTGACCGCCGATGGCACTAAAGCTGTCTGTTTAAATATCAATTTATCTAGCGAAAATGATGTTATATGTCATCGACAACGAAAATTTATAATTTATCCAATATGCGAAATCTTATCTTTCACACAGTAATCTCCGATTGACTGATAAACTGACTGTTATTACTCCTGGTCAAGTACTTATATAAGTAAAAATTGTAAGACAGTGAGAAGAAGCCTGTAGGACAGTTCAGTAGGCTACACACTTGAAACTCAGCCAACATGGATATATACTCCATCACTTCATTGGCTCCCTCTTAACTGCTCGGGCTCAGCTCAAGATACTTTCTTTAATCTACCGGTCATGTACTGGCCAAGCTCCCAAGTATCTCTTTGACCTTATCCGGTTGCCGACCTCGGCTACTTCTCTTCGCCCGCTACGCTCATTAAACCGGCATGATCTCTTTGTCCTGCGAGCGAGAACTTCTATGGCTAAAACGCGAGCCTTTGCCTTCATTGGCCCTGCACTAGGGACCCTGGGCAAGTCCTTCACTCGCAATTGCTCATGCGCTTCGGCGTGAAACTCCGATTCAGCGTTCGCGCAGTAGTCGGGAGCGCCTCTGAATAGGAATCTGGAAGGGGCGCTATAACAAGTGTTCAAATACAATACAATACTATACTATGGAACCAGCTTCCTCCTTTGACTCGTTCCTGTTTAATTAACTGGTGGGCCAAGTGCCTCTTTTCGTTGTCTCAAAACTTCTTTCTTTTCTCTGGGTCTTTCGCACTGGGAGCGCCTCTGATTGGTGTGCACGGCGAGAGGCGCTATACAAACTGACAATAAAATGATAGATGCAATAGGGCCTACAGGCTGATAGTTAACATCAAAGTTGTTAAAACGGATTTTAGTTTTTTTCTTCTAAAAAGTCTCGTTTTTTAATTTTTCGTAACGTTTTTACCGTTGTTGTTATTTTTATGTAACTTTATTTATTTACTGTCTGTTAGTAGTTTGATTAATTTTAGTTTTGACGTAGGCCTATGTCCTTTACGTTGTTTCCGTACTTTCAAGGATTCAGTTAATTTATGTCACTATTATTTTATTGTCATCATTTAAGAAACAAATAGCACAGTAGGCCTACAAGAAATACAATTTATAAAATTTATTTGACTTTCTAAGTGTTCCAATAATTATGCGAAATATTGTCTTTGTATAAAGTAATCTCCGATTGACCGATAAACTGACTGTTATTACTCAAACTGACTGTTATTACTCCATGTCAAGTTCTTATAAAAGTAAATATTGTAAGTAGGCCTACAATTTTTAATTAAGTACATTCGATACTTACAAAGTTTAGTTTTTAATTGTGCAAGTAGGGCCTATATGTCAGCATGGACTTATGTGGAGTTATGTTTACAATTTAAATTTGTAAAGATTTCAATATTTTTAATATCTCAATTTCTCTTTAAACCACAATTCTTGTAGATTAGTGTTGCTTTGTGTAATAAAGTTGTGTTATTTTCTGATTAAAATTAAATTGTGTAAACAAGGTTTTTCATTTAAAAATGCAGTACAAGGTGCTACAAAGTCAAATTATTTTCGTTTCTCCCGGTTTATATACCGTGCTTTATTTTCTGAAAATCACGACCTTTTCCCGCTGTTTATTTCCTTTCTACGTTTTTAACAACTATGGGGTAACATCATGTTCTGGGTTTTTGGAGTAATTTGCTCAATAGTGTAGAGCAATGACAAGTACCTGCGTTGTTCCTCTTCCTACTCAGTGTGAAGAAAATAACCCGACTGAAGACGACTTACATAGTTTCGTTGATCAAAGACTCACTTGTAAATCATTAAGCCTAGCCATCGTGATGCACTCATGAAGGGAAGGTTATCTATATAGGTTATACCGTTCAAAATTCGAACACAATCTGCAGGAGACACGAAGAATAATTTTGACACGCAAAAACATCACAACTGATCTC
The DNA here is from genome assembly GCA_020284085.1 of Aporrectodea caliginosa. NCBI lineage: Eukaryota > Metazoa > Annelida > Clitellata > Crassiclitellata > Lumbricidae > Aporrectodea > Aporrectodea caliginosa. The sequence goes on from JACEVL010000460.1 coordinate 23,647, forward strand.
CAGTACGTCAGAATTATTTAGCAACTTCTGCATTGCGACAAAAATGGATATTTTAATTAAGGAAATTAATAATCGGATGAAGGCCCTTGAAGGGCTATGACTATATGATTATGGCTTAAAGCTGCAATAGATTAGTGCCATGAAATCATTGCAATAGAATAAATAGAAGTAAGCAAATTAGATTAGATTAAATTTTAACATCAGTACCCGTTACATTCATGCATTAACTAAATTGGTTCACTGTTTCTGTTATCTTTGATTTAAAAACTGCAATGTGGACTGTAGCTATTTGTTTTTGGGATATTGCAAGTAGAAGACTAGAGCTAATTGATTATAATTATCGTCCTATTGGTTAAGAATTCTTTCCTGTAGAACTTCGGTTCCAAGATTAAACCAGCAGTTAAAGACCTTAACATAGACATGTATGAAGGCAACATAACCGCTCTACTGGGGCACAACGGAGCTGGAAAAACAACGACCATGTTCATGTTAACAGGTAAGTATATTTACCATCTATTAGCCTAAGCGTATTATCCTCTTCGTAAATGCTCTTATTGTTGTTCTTCTTGCCATTCTACTTTCTGTTTTGTTCTTATTATTGTTTAAGGTTTTTCTCGTTCTTCCTGTTCACATTGATTTTCTTGTACTAGTTCAACTTCTTCTTATACTTCTTTTTGTTTTCGCTTTTTTGTCATTCTTCTGTTAGGACTATTCATGTTTTCTTATTGTGTCTTTTCTTCTTCCATTTCTTTGTCTTCTTTTCTCCTTCAAATTTTATATATCTAAACAACGTTTACACCATCATCATAATCACTATCAGCTGAACTGGCTAATCATGAATTGACAGATAAGATTAGTAGAGCCATAGACAATCATAAAATTACGGTGGGAATTTTCCTAGACCTATCTAAGGCCTTTGATACGGTCGACCACAACATACTTCTGGATAAGTTAGATTATTATGGTATAAGAGGTAGGCTACTCCTCTAACAAAAACGTTACGTAACAAATAGAGTTCGGTATGTACCAATATACAATGAATCCTCAGCTCATCTCTTGGTTAGATGTGGTGTTCCCCAGGGTAGTATACTGGGGCCATTACTCTTCATCCTATATATAAATGACGTTCAAGCAGTAACTGATTTAGACTTAATAGTGTTTGCAGATTATACAAATATTTTTGCAACTGGCTTAACTCAAAGTGTTATGGTTGAAAAATTAAACTTGGATTTAAATCTAATAAGTAACTGGTTTGCAGCAAACCTACTATCCCTGAACTTAAATAAAACTTGTTATATGATTTTTGGAAATAAGAAAAACCCAAATATAGACTTAGATATTAGAATAAATAACGAGAAATTAATTCGTGCCTATGAAACTAAATTCCTTGGTGTCATAATAACAACTGACCTGAAATGGGAAAAGCATGTAGATATGATTACCAATAAGATGTCTAAAGTAGTTGGGATTTTTCGAAAGATCCGATACAAATTAAATCTAGTTGCCTTGAAGCAGCTGTATCACACATTGCTTGAACCATATATTACCTACTGCTCATCTGTATGGGCATCACCATACAAAACTGTTAAACTAAATCGTGTTCTTATACTTAAAAAACTGCAATAGGTATTATCTTCCATTCACACTATATTGCCCATACTAATCCGAATTTTTCTACATTCAATATTCTTAAAGTATACGATTTAGCAAAAACTGCAATACTAGACTTAATGCATAAATCTAGAAATAATACCCTCCCATAAGTTTCAAACCTACTTCCAATACACGTCCCAAATTCATTCATATTGTACCAGAGGGGCAGAGAAATATGCAATCCCATATGCCAGAACAATAATTTATGTAGATCAAATAGTCTTCAAGTTATAGGCCCTCGTTTGTGGAATTCACTACCACCCACACTACAAGCAATTAAAACACTGCAACTCTTTAAATCTAAATTAAAACACTTCTTCATATTGGATTATGGAATGGATTGATGCACTCTAACTTGAGAAACAGACCTTATTGATTTTTATGATTTTAGATTATGGAAAGGATTGATGGATAACCTAGTAACATTGTAAAGATAAATTGTTGTTAAACTCAATTAAAGTAAACTGGCTTCCTGTTCATCTTCTCTCCATTCCTTCCACTAGCTTGTCTCTCGTTCTTTCCTCTATTCCACTACCCTTATCTCCTGTTCTTTCCTCCCTTATACAATTCTTGTCTTCCATTCTTTCTTTCCTTCAACTCTTCTGACTTTCTTATACATAACAGATGCTGTGCTTAAACATCGTTTGGTCATGTTGATAGCGTAGCACATGTATAGTATATTTACTCTCAAGTGTTAGAACTTTGAAATTGTGTTACTGACTACGGAAAGGTGGGGTCAATAAGCACTAGCTTGTTTTACTCCATTTGTGCAGTTGCTCTATTGTTCATTTTTTCACTTTGTAAAATTGCTTCACTGGTACTTGTTTGCTGCTGCTACAATAAAGCTTTCAACAACAAATGAACAACTACTTCGTCATCATTATCGTTTAATTGTCAGTAATTATATAAAGATGAAAATATGCCTTAGTAAAATAGTTTACATTTCGATATCGCGTCTCAGTCAATGCAACCCGCGAGAAATCAAACTCAGCATTTATCCATAATTGCTTAATAATACTAAATATGAATAATTTGAGTTTAGTAAAGCTGTGTGAATTTTGAGATTTGTGAGGGTGTATATTGATTTTGTAGGGTTTCTGCCACCGTCGAAAGGCACAGCCTACATAAAGGGTTTCGATATAACGCGAGAAATGGATGAGATCCGGAAAAACCTCGGCCTTTGCCCACAGCACGACATACTCTTTGATACCATAACTGTCAGCGAGCACCTTATCTTCTTTGCCATTGTTAGTTACCATTTGTATGTAGTCTCAACCTTCAAGATACCTCTAAGTGAATGAAAAAGGGTTTGCGTTGCATAGTTAGCATTATTGCTCTGTTATCATCATCATCATCATTATTATTATTATTATTATTATTACTATTATTATTATTATTATTATTATTATTATTATTATTATTATTATTATTATTATTATTATTATTATTATTATTATTATTATAATAAATTTAATGTAACTGGAAGGGCTACCACTCTTCCATCTCGGGGTTAGGGTCAACAAAAGAACCGGCGAAGGCCACTGCGTGAAAGCGCTGAATTGTCAAAGAAAGCTAGTCTTTGAAAGAGAAAGGTCGTCTCTCTGACTTTGTCCGTCGCCTGTGTCAGATGACGGCCCAACTCTGTGATAAATGCAAGGCCTCTGGAGTTAATGGAACCTAAAGTTTCCAGGGCCAGCGGGATGAAGTCATGTGTGTCAAGAAGGGACTGGTATTTGTTATTCTTTCCGTTGTCCGCTATTCCTGCTGCTGCGCCTGCTGTCACGGCCGTTGCCTGTAGATAGGAAGACGCTAGCGTGTCAACCACCGTTGCGTCCCACACGAGGTTTCGGCCCGCTCTCGATGGCATAAGGGTGGTGCCGTCCGGTCTCCTACCGTCCGAGCGCAGCATGCCCCGTGGCTCCTTAACCGCTGGGAAGCCGACTTTGATCAGACTGCGATGGATCAAATCGTTGATGATGGCGTATGGGGCCACGTGACCAAATCCCAGAGAGCAAGAGAGGCCGTGTGTGCCTCTGGCGGTAACCAGTGCGCCGCATGCGCAGACGTGATGTTGGCATATGTTGGTCCCCAGACTAAGGTCAACCGCCAAACCAGATGGCCTCATCGCTGAGCCTGAGACCGCAGGATGTAATCGGCAGAGAATGCAGCCAATCGCTGGCGTGCTGGAAGGACACGGCTTTCAGGCGCGCCTGTTCGCTCAACTCTGTGCAGGAAAGGAGTAGTTCCGAGTGTTCTCTTTGAAGAATCGGGTTGTCCCATTTTGCTTCTATATGTGCTGGAGAGTATTCCGGCGACAACCCAGTTCTTGTCTGCCAGTGCGAGGATAGATTCGTGTAATGCAAATCCGTTTGATTGTCCAGCACGCATAGTATGTTCGTCTTGGGCTCGGAGGTGCCCGCGTAGATTTTGCATATCGAATTAAAACTGAATTTTATTATTATTATTATTATTATTATTATTATTATTATTATTATTATTATTATTATTATTATTATTATTATTATATCTATTGTTAATATTGTTGGCGTTATTGCTTGCTGTTGTTGTCGTTGTCTGTTGTTACAATTTTTTTAATGTTTGCTGTAAAGTGTGATTTTCGTCAACGTCATTCATTCGTCAAGATCTTTTTGAACCTTGGACATTGCATTACCTTGAAGTAGTGCATTGCCTGATTTATAATCGATGACCATTTGATGGTTTACTACAAAACTCATTTTTTGGTGAATTTTTGTAGAGAGCGAAAGTTACAGCTTCTCAGTTAGTTCAGATTTCGCTTCATTCCACGATATTCATTAGATTTTTCTGTTCCTTTCAGCTGCACTATGATCAAAGGCACAGCAATGTAGTGCTTAGACCAAAGTCACTAACAGTACCTTCTTACATGCCATATCAATCACATGGTTGAAGTGCAGCAATTCTTGCATTTGCTTTCATTGACGGCCTGGTATGATTGTTGATTTTAGCTAAAGGGAAGTCCAAGAAAAAGAGCTTCATTGGAGATGAACGAAATGATCCAGGTCTTGCACATGGAAGAGAAAATCAATGCAGAAGCTAAAACGCTCTCCGGCGGACAGAGAAGAAAGCTCAGTGTCGGAATTGCGCTCATTGCCGGATCAAAGGTAAACATTCACAAATACATGCAAAAAAACTTAAGACACATCTCAACACTACAAAGTCAATGTTTGCAATAATATATAGCATTAGCCATGAATTTGATGTCCTGTGTTATAATGAATGCATTACAGTTCGTGATTCTGGATGAGCCGACGTCTGGCATGGACCCAGAGGCACGCAGACAGACATGGGACATTCTACAGAGCCAGAGAAAGGATCGGACGATGATTCTATCGACACACTACATGGACGAAGCCGATCTACTGGGAGACCGCATAGCCATCATGAACAATGGGGAGATAGAATGCTACGGGACGCCCATGTTCCTCAAAGATAAATACGGTGAGAAATTCTCGACTGAAGTTAGTCATCTGTCCATTGCTGTTATGTGTCTTCACTGTTATTGTTGTCGATCGCTTGATCCACTACCACCACACGCTTCACCTCGCTGCCGCCACCACCACTACAACTATGTCAACGAAACTAAAACGATAACGAAAAGGATTAGGCAATCGTTCTGGAAAACGAAAACGTTAACTGAAATGATTTGACGAATTAAAACTAAACTACAACCAAAATTATTATTACAAAGTGAACAAAAACTAAACTGAAATGATTGAACTAGATGACAGCTAAAATTAAACTGATTTTTCTGTACTAAATTATCACAGCTCTGAAGATGATTCCCTTGCGTGTCATTTGAGTGATTGAAGAATTTTTGCAGTGTATACACTCTAGACATTCTTTCACGCTTTATGTAAAATGGGCCAAATTAATTGAATTTAATCGATTAATCTCGATTAAAGTTTGGAGATTAATCATTATTTTGTTTTACGAGTGTGAAGTTTCTATCTACTCCGACTGTCGTTCCTCTCCGACCTTTCTCTCGCTGTGCCACTAGAAACAAATGTTCTTGCTCGATTTTTTTATTACTGCGCACTATTAAACTAATTAGCCAGGTGGTCGTGAAACATTTGCTGATTTGCAAAACAATTTCCAAGAATAATTGATTAAAAACGAAAAATATGCACTTTTACCGAATTTCAACTGGATTGTGCAAGCCCTAAATATTGTTCAATCTTCAGAATATTTTGGCTATGCAGCCTCAATATAAGCCATTACAAGTGGTTTGTTGAGGATTAGAAAAACATTACATGATAAGTCTCCATTAGGGATGGGAACACCCTAATACGCATCGTCCTCTTCATTGTTTAATCATCATCATCGTCATTATCATGTTCGCCTAATTAGGTTAATTTGTTTAAACATCGTTGAGGCTCGAACAGGCAGAGGTATTAAAATAGCGAGACAGCAGATATAATTATATACAACCATTGATATATATACAGAGATACATACAGCTTCAGCTTCACCGTTTTCTAATAATTACCAATATCATAATTATCGTGACCAAAAGCATCAAAAACAAAATAATAACACTTATGATTAGGGGCCTACAGTTATTTAATAATGTAGCCTAATTTATCTGGCCAATCAATCTATAGGAAAGGATGAGAATTTAATTAATATTGACACTAGTGATAGCCTACATCATATATTAAATGGCGTAGTTGTATAAATAAATGACATATAAGTGAAGATTTAAAATCATTTTTAAAAATTATCAAACTTGTTAGCAATATTATTGCTGATCTATTCTTGATATTAGACTGACTACTACTAACAATAACGTTCGATTCCTATAGGCGTTGGATATCACCTGACGATTGTGAAGACATCGGCGTGTGATGTAAATCGTCTGCGTAGTGCTATAAAGTCTGAGATCTTCATGGCCCACGTGGTTAGCGATGAGGTTGAGGAGGTTATGTTCACTCTGCCGAGTAATCAAGCCTCAACATTCGAGAGACTCTTCGAGATGCTTGAAATAGATGGCAAAACCCTCGGCATTGAAAGTTTCGGAGTATCGGTCACTACAATGGAAGAAGTCTTTCTCAGGTCAGTCTTGGCAGCGTATAATAATTATATATATTATAGCTATTATGGAGGAGTTGTTCTCATCTGGCAAAGCGTTTAGTCATAATGGCCTATACGATATTCGTGTCGCTTTTCGTTAGTAAATAATGAAATGTCATAACCTTACTGAATAGCGTAGCAGCTTCATGACATGACAGAGAATGCATAGATCTAACTACTTTAAATAATTATGACCAGGCATAATTATGATACACGAGTTTAAATACGACAGGACAAGATATTTAGTCTAATGCCTTCAAAGACACCGATATAACAATGCACAATAATTATGTCAATCGATGTGACAAAGTGATAGATATTATTATTATTATTATTATTATTATTATTATTATTATTATTATTATTATTATTATTATTTGAGGAGCCTGTTTGCAGGGTTAGCTGCGTTAAGACTGGTGATTGCAGTGACTTTTAAAAATTTCATCACTAGGATGATATATAAAGTGATTGCAGTGACTTTTAAAAATTTCATCACTAGGATGATATATAAAGTCTGATCAAGATTGGCTGACTTCTTAGATATTTGCGGAACTATAATGATTGTGCACCAAAGTGTATTTGGTAGTTGGATTATTAAGGAATATTATCACTAACTTACTTAATGCGAGAAACGTTAATTGTCATGAAACTTTCTACTTTTTAACTTTGTTTATAAAGATGTCTGTACACCAAAGTGCGATTAGCAATTGGTTAATAAAGGATATACTTACTTACTTACTTTATAACAGCTTCAATAATAATAATGCACATTATGCTTCCAGTGAAAGCTTAGCAACAATTATAATACGTTGACACCAACAGTCAGAGAAACTAGAAAACCACGCGAAAGAGAGATGAGAAACGGTTGTGGATTAAGAATTTATTAAAACAATAAACATTTCAGCATTCAACAGTCAGCCATTTTACGAGTGCCCAGTGCCTTGTGCATAGAATGTGTCACGTTCCTTGTGCTTATGTCAAGTTGTCAACTTATATGCAACAGAAACACGTAGCACAGCACAGTATTCCATTATATTACATAATATGTACAGTGCATGGGTATGGGAAGTGGATACAGTAAGTAGACAGGTATTCAGTCAAAAACCGTGACAAATATGTCCTGGTTTGTTTGCCAACACACTGACTAAATTATTGCGGACGAGCATCAATCCGTTCTAATTAATGAAACAAGAAATTATTGGTGCAGCGCCAGTATTTACTGCAGCGATTCCCAAACTTCTCTGGGCTGGGACCCACTTGTGAATATCTTGGCACTCAGAACCCACTATGAAAAATTAAGCATTATGTACCAATTTTCCTTCGTAAATTTCCATTGAAAAAATGCTGCTGCCTTACCTACAGTATCGCGATGGTTTTGTTTCCTGGTGACGTGCCAGTTTCGACGGTGATAATTTATCGTTTTAACATTCTAAATTATTTGCCAATTGCACCATTATTATATTCATTAATCCAGCTTACATTCAGGCAAGAATTCTTTTCATAAATCCAACTTCAATTTAAGCAGAAATTATTTTCCATCAATCTAATTTCCATTTAAGCCAAAAATGTAATCAATCCAACGTCTATTTAAGCAAGAATTCTTTAAATAAATCCAGATTCTATTCCCAAAAAATTATTTTCGTCAATCCAACTTCTATTTAGCAAAAATTCTATTCATCAACCCAACTTCTATTCTACTGAATATGATTTTCGACGCTAAAACCCTGTTTTAGAAGTCGTTAGGCCTACATTATTCCAACACACATTCATCTGACGCAGTTAGCACATTGTCGGTGATAGAAGGTTCCGATGCTGCAATTAAGGACATACAGTCATACATGTGTTGGTTATTTGAATACAGAGTAAAGGATACGTCTACGCTGGAAGGTGGACCAAGGATGAGTATTGCGGTCAATGCAGAAACACAAGGAAACGCTCGTTAAGTTCTTTCCTTTTATAATTATGTCTTTATTGATGGCCCGTCAGGCACCAAAAAGCATTAGCTGATTTATTAGCTAATCGGCCACTAGACTAGAACAAGGAGTCCTATAGGTTGGCACGATTCTATTTAGCCTAGCTAATGAATTTTCCGTGCATCCTTCACACATACGAACATACATGTACGTAGATACATGTAGGCTAGACAACGCACATCTAGTACATATCTACCAATCACCTAACTCATTCTTATATGTTAACATGCATACGTACTAACATTACCTACCTTTTTCACTTACGCCTACCTGTCTTTCTCAAATTGCTTATCTACCAGAGGCTCCTCTCTCGTGCTTATATGATTACAGTTCGCCGCTTGTGCGCCGTCGTTTAATCAATCTATCAATCAACAATCAATCAAATTTTGGCAACCATCAATCAATCGTTTATTTCAATCCATCAATCGTTTATTTGTAGCCAAACAACAATAAACAATAATATTACAAATCAGATTGCACTTTTAAGTATGGATTGTTGAATGCCACAAGGGAAGGCCCTGAAGGGATCAAAGATCCCGCTAAGTAGGGACACCTCTATATAATTTCAACAGAATATGTGGTGACCGAAAGATGCTTTACTAATACAACAGTTGTTGACTTGATTAACATAAAAAAATCTTAACTAACCTTAACCAATAATAAGAAGAGAACAACAACAATGAAACAATAAGGCAATAATTTGATATGTAGGCCTATTGGTTACATGGGGTCCAGAAGGGATCAAGGATCCCGCTAAATTACAGCCAGTCGATACTTAGATTGTAAAAAGTCTTAATCAAACAAAAACATAATAACCATATTACATCAGTTAATCATTGGTTATATATTACAAAAAGTTGTTGTAAAACGGGAGGCCCAAAAGGGAGATAATATGGACACCCAATTTTACCATTTGACTACGTTTAGGATAGCGACACGATTAGGAAGCACGACAACACTCTTAATTTGTTAATTAATATGTATTCATAAGCATTCAATAGGTTTAGAGCCTGCTTTGTGTTAATAGGAATCAAGCTCCAAAGCTGGAGCCATTGTATTTAGTTGAGAAGCGACGAATATTAGACCTAGCAAAGATAGTGCGATAAGATTTTGATGCCCTAGTAGGCCTATTATGGAAGTGATAGTCAGTAGAGATAGTAGAAATTCACGGCAAAAAGTTCAAAATTCACGGTGGCATTTTGTAAAATTGGACGAATATCACGTCAAATTCAGGGCATGAAATTACACTTTTATTTGCTAAGATCCGACCAAGCAATAACGCAAAATAGAAAGAAATGACGCTTTCGCAATGTATAAATGGCAGTGTAAAGTCCTGGATCAAATCACGTTTGTACTTACTAACATCTCGGCTAATCAAATGTAATCATATCAATAACATAGATCTAAGCAGCTGTCGATGTGTAGGCTATGTGTCAGAGTCAAAGTTTCTGCAAGAATTATTGTAGACCATCATTACATGTAACACCAGGTTCTCGTCTCTAAAACTTTGACGCTGGGGCGAAACAAGTCAATTCCCAACGTAGTGTTGCATTAATAAAATTTAACAAAATTTGCCCAAAATTAGGGAAAATCACGGCGTTTGGGGTAAATTCACAGAATTCACGGCAAATGCCGAAAATCACGGAATTCACGACTTCTGTGACTTCATGAATATCTACTATCCCTAATTATCAGTACCAACACTATAATAATTAGCAAACCAAGGGGTAAAGAGTACGGACGAATTGATACATTAAAGCGGCTGTCTGAAAGAATCTTATTTGGTGAAATTTTAGTAATTTAAGATTTCAAAATAGGGCATGTATGAGAGCAGCAGGGTAACCCAGTGATTGCTCTTTTTCTGTAGCATCATTAAGTTATAATCTGTAGTCAAAGGTAAAAGTCCATATCACATTATAAAACGTTACGAACGGATGGATGAATGAGTAATTTAGGGTTAGGCGAATACAGAGGGTAGCAACAAGGATGTGCAACCCATTATCCCGACGTTTTAAGCAAACTTGACCGTTAGGCCTATAACTCTGATATTCCCTTTCGACGTTAAATGATTATTAACAATAACATCAAGGAACTTAGTGAAAATTTCTGTGAGATTGGAATATCATTTATATTTAGGCCTACTAATGTTTTGGATACATTTTTTTGTGGGAAGCAAATATGATGAAACTTGTTTTTGTAAAGTAAATTGAGAGCTTAAAATAGCCGTCTTCTACCTTATATAGGCGTATTATTTGTTCCCCTGGCTAAATATAATAGACGAAGCTTGGCCGTTCTTCTATTACCTCATTCAGCTCGTTCTCTTATTCTCGAGATTTAGTGTTCCACCAAGCGCTCGAAATTTTTCGAGTCGAAGTCGTAGTTTTACGACGAATGCACCTGATTTGCTAATTTATGCCCGCGTGACGTCAGACAAATGGCCGCCGTTATTGATAGTACCTCGCACAATTTAATCATTTCGAAATTTAAAATATCCACATATCGGCATTTAAAGTAAACTGGGAGCTGAAAATAGTCGCGTCGACCTATAAATTGTTATGAAAAGGTTTTGTAACATTTTCAATAACGCTAGACCATTGCGTTTCGGAGCCTTTAGCTGCGTCACGGAAGGACAAAGTTTGAGTTTTGTAGTATAAGATTAAGATATAGAATTTCACTAGTAATTTTGTCAACTAAGTGTTATTTCACGATCAAGTTTTAGCCATAGTTTGCACTTCAGTAATTGACCAGCGTTTCAAGGTCGTTCAGTGCCAAATATTGAACACCTTTGCACGTCTGTAGACAGATACACTAATTTTTAAGTTTATCAAACCAAGGTGATATTTTACCTTTTGATGTCTCAAAATCAAAAAGGACATTCCTAGCAAGAGTGGCGCCAAATAAGTTATGACGGGAAACAATCGGTTGGTGAGCATGAAAAGTATAATAGGCCTACTAAAAGGATAATTAATCGTAATATCTTGGCGTCATTTGGAGAAGCACCGCTAATCTCATCGCTTTCAGTCTCTTAACATACGTAGGTGTTGGCCAAGTCAATCAGCTTAGGGTTTTACTGAGTGTCAAAACTACATTTCTTGTACTAAAGCCGTCAGCGCCAGCTACATTGACTTTTGGCCTGTGATAATTACTCTACACAGGCGTCACAATGCATCACATAACAGGGTATGAATTTGTTGCCGTACAGTTGACATGTTCGCATTGTAGTAGAAGACTTGATAATGACTTTCAGATGCTGCTATGCTATATCGGGAGGAGACCGGTTGGGAACGCCAGAATCTCCAGCTACGTGCCATGTTTTACAAGCGAATAATTCATTCCATACGCAACTATGTACTCACGTTGGGCCAAATTCTGATTCCAGTCCTTGTCACCATACTCGCCTGCTGCGTCCTTTTGGATCCGAAAAGAGAAGACTATTCCCCACCTTTAACCCTTGACCTAGCCAACTTCACAAATCCAATCACTCCATACGAAGTTCTAAATCAAACCGCGAACGCCAAGCAACTGGCATATTGCTATGATGCTAGTTTTTCAAGGCAAAGTAAACCTATCTTAATCAAATCCGAGCTGAAAGACTCCACAATGGATGCCTACCTGCTACAGATTGGGAAAGATCACAGAGACCAGTACAACTGGCGCTATCAGATCGGTGCTACCATAAGGGAAGAGTTAGACGGAAAACTGAATATTACTGGATTTTTCAACTACCAAGCCTACCACACGAGCGCCATTTCATTATCGTACTTGGGAAACACTCTGATGAAATGCTTTGGCAACAAGGTTTACCAGCTCGAAACCATCAACCACCCACTTCCCAGGAACTTCACGAAACAGGACATGGAAACCGTCGGTCGTCGACATATTAGTGGATTTGGTTTCTCCTTTCTCGTGTCTTTCGGTTTGGCCATCCTCTTCCCCACTTTCCTGGTCTTTCTGATCAAGGAACGAAATTCAGGAGCCAAGCACAGCCAACTCGTGAGCGGAATCAGACTGCGTAATTTCTGGGTGACAACATTTATTTGGGATTACGTCAACTACCTCGTTCCGTGTATCTTGATCGTCGTCGTCATCCTTAGCTTTCAAATTGATGGTTACTGGCAAAATTCTTGGTTGGTATACAGTTTGTAGATATGACCCTTCCAATGTCGTTCATTTAGGATTTTAGGTCACAATGCGAGTATAGAAGGAAAGAGAAGAAAACTATACCCCTAGAAGGAAGGACGTGAATGAGAAGGAAGGAAAGGAAATGAACAGGAAGAAGAACGAGAATAAAAAGTTGAAATATACCGTGACTAAATTGATATGATACCCTTTTTGTTTTGGCATTAAATCTGTCGATTCTATAAATAGTTCAATAAAACTTTAAATTTCGATAGAGGTATAAATCATCAATGTGTTTCGAAAAGTTCTATGCGCAGAGTTCAAAGTTATGCACATTGAAATTTGGACAAACAAAATTCGAACTTGCCAACATGTAAAGATTTTTTTAAATTTTGTTTTAAACTTTACAATTCGGCAAAACTATGAAGACATCAGCATTTAAAATTAATTTGAGTCAAATGTTGTTCTTTAAATCTAATGTTCAAAATACCCGCCATTAGGCCTAGCTCGAATACATGATCATCAATTCCTTGATCACAACGATTCCATTCCTCCACAGCTCGCTGTTTGAGATGGTGAACGTCGCGTATGCGGATAGTTTTGATAGCACATTCTTGAAGGACGCTCAATATACTGGAATCGAGTGGTTTGAGATCAGGGCTATTGGGGGCTTGTTTCTTTTTTACAATTTCAGCGGCAGGTCTTTGTGGATAATGATAATCCGATGCACTGAAGTTCTCAAGTTTCTCGGGATACTTGATGAATTGTTCTGTGGGTGTCAGGTCGGTCTTCTTGGCTCAATACGTTTAAACACAATCACCATTTTCCATAGTACGAGCTGCGCGTGATCTACCACCACCATACCGTTTTTCTGCTAATCCGGTAGCATAAATTTTTGCAATCAATCGATTCAAGGCTACGATAGACTAGTTTCTGTTAGGAAATAACTTCAATCACCTTTTTGCTCCATATTGTTTTTCTTGTCTTAAAATTTTGATTAAAATAAAGTAGGCCTAATCTTTTACTGAAAACCATTTCTTTTCATTATGGCTTGCTGAATGGAAATGAAAACATATTATTTTCTTTAGTAAGTAAGTTATGCAATTTGCCAAAAAATATTTTTTATCTTTTAAATGTTGGAAAGTTTAAATTTTGTTTGCGCAAATTTGAATGTGCATAACTTTGGATCCTGTTGATAGTATTTGTTGTAATTTCTGAAAGCAATACTAGTTTATCTCTCTTTCAATCTGTAACATTTTATTGAATTTTGTTTAGAATTCACAGAAAATTTGCCAAAATAAGAATGGTTCCATTTCTATTGGGACACAGTGTAGGTGAAAGAGAAAAAGGAACTCATGAAGAAGAATGAGAAGAAAGTGGAGCAGAAGAATGTGAAAAGAAGAAAAATAACAACGAAGAGGAGGAGGAGAAGGATAAGTAACTAGGGAAAAGAAGTTAAATTAAAATGCGGAGGAGTATAATAAAGACAGATGAGAATGAGAAAAGAATGAGTAGACGAATAATACGGAGAAGAAGAAGAAGAAGAAGAAGAAGAAGAAGAAGAAGAAGAAGAAGAAGAAGAAGAAGAAGAAGAAGAAGAAGAAGAAGAGGAAGAGGAATAGGAAGAGGAAGAGGAAGAGGAAGAGGATGATGATGAAGAAGAAATTGATAATAATCGTGAGGTGATGGAAGCAAAAGGATGAAGAAAATGTGAAGGATGAAGAAGATCAAGAACAGCAATTTTGAAAAATGCGGAAAGAAGAGGGCGACACAGGGAAGAAATTAGTTATTAGTGAGTAGGTAGTATAGATATCTTTACTTACATTTCTCTCGTAGTAAGTATTTGAAACTCGTACTTCTAACTTGATGGATCAGACTACGAAAGGTTTTCGTGTAATTTGTGAATACCGTCAACTGTTTTTTACGCAGGTGTATATTATTTCCAGGGTAATCTTTATTGGTTTAATGCTATTCGGTTTTTCCATGTTGCCCTTTACCTACGCAATGTCGTTCCTTTTTGGAGAAGCGTCATCTGGATGCGTTTGGCTTTCCGTCATCTGTATCATTACAGGTAAGGGGTCACAGCAAAACCATTACGTCTATTTGTAAATTCTTTAGCCAATCTTTCCTAGATGAATCACACCGATATCCTGATTTTAAATATCGCTAGTTTCTCTTAGAAATCATTTACTTTAAATGAGATATTCTGCAGTGGATAGGCTAAGCAATAAGCAATGGATGTATTTCGAAGCAATAGGCGATTGACGTATTTAGGTAATATTTATTTCGTAAAGAAATCGCAGTAAGCCTAATTAAAAATCAAATAATTCGCTAAGAATAACAGTGGGTTGAAATCAGTACTTTATTACGCCCGAAGGCAGAAACAAAACATACATGCACAAATCTGAACAAACAAAATCAAACGCACAGACTGCGAAAATGTTCGTAAAGATCATTTATGCAACTAAATTTACCGTTCAAGATGCCGACGAGTTCAGAGTCAGAAAGAAAATGCTCAACAACGTAACACCATAAAATATCATGGAGAAAATTAGATGTCGAATGAACTAGTCACCTATAGAACATCATGCGACATTTCTTAATAATGTGATGTAAGTCTAGTCTACCAAGGCCCCAAATGAAGCCTTTAACAGATTCCCATTTATTAAAACCAAATAACTTTCTATAAACAGAGTTCCAACATGCATTCAGTTCATCTTCTTGTCTCACTGTGTATTTAACTACGGCTGAGGCGTAAGTTAATATTGGCAAGCAGTAGCTTTCTTGTAAAGATAGATGGACCAACTCATTAAGATCTTTGGCACGTGCGTAGATACAATTACAGGCAGAGAAGAAAGATCGTCTCACCGATTCAGTGTTAAAATTAAGCGTTTTACCATGATTAATCATCACACCCAAATATTTTATTGATTGCACCCAAGGAATCGATACGTCTCCCAGAGTCATGGGAGTAATTGCGAGTTTAGCAGATTTACCTACAGCAATGCAATGAGACTTGGAAGGATTGAACTGTAGAGACAAATCATTAGTAATAGACATACATAGGTCAAGCATATTTTGTAGCCCATTAACAGATGGGCATATTAACAACATGTCGTCCGCGTAGAGCAGACAACCAATAAATAACGAGTTGATGTGACATCCTATATCAAGTTGGTGCAGTCGCACAACAAACAAATTAATGAATTATTATGTTAAACAGGGAGGGCGATAAAACGCTCCCTTGTCTCACACCAGAAGTCACTGAGAAGCAGTATGAAAAGCAACTGCCCAGCGCACCTTAACCAATAATTTACTATACCAATTTTCTAAGAGAGATACTATGGGGGATGGTATACCCGCTTGTAACAAAGAGTCGAACAATTAAAATTTGTTATGTACAACACTGTCAAAAGCTTTTTTAATGTCCAAAGAAGCCATAAATACGGAACTACCATTATTGGTGAAATGGTCGACGTTTGTCCTTAGAGCAAATATAGCTTCAGTACAACCCATCCCACGTTTAAACCCAAATTGCAATTCATCAGTAGTGAGAAATTCATCACAAATTAAAAGAAGCAAATTTTCAAATACTTTAGAAATAACGGGAATAAGGGTGATGGCACGGTAATTGTCTACATCGTTTAAATTTCGAGATTTATCCTTGACTAAGGGAACAATAATGCCGTGACCAAACGCGGACGGCACATACCGATGAATAATAAACAGCTTAAACAACTGTACAAGTGCAGTTGTCAGACAAGGATGAGCATATAACAAATGTTCAGCACACAACTCATCTGGGCCACAGGCTTTGCCTAAGTACAATTTTAAGATTGAGGCCTGTACGTTTTCAACAGTCACCTGTTGACAAATGTCATTCACCGATAAATTATTCACCTTCTTAATCCGCCGAGGTAACTTTAAAACCGAACGAGACTTCTGGACATCTGGACTACTGCTAGTGCTATGGAAGTGATCCGCGAATTTATCAGCAATTTCGACATCACTGACACACCCACTGAAACAAATGTCCTTTGATAGATAACGCCGAAATTTAGAATTCCATGACTTCCAAAATTGTGATGGACATTTTGTTTAAAAAATGCTCATACAATTCATCATTATGACGACTTTCAAATTCCATATACGATTCTTTAATTGCTAATTTATATTTCAATTTAGTTGAACATTTAATGCGATGCAACTCGCCGTTCAGTGGCTGACCAGCTGATGTCCACATACCATACAAAAAAATGGAGTTATCCTTAAGACGATCAAGTTCATCATTCCAATATGGCTTCAAAGAGCGCGACGGAAGTCTAACAACTGATTTAAGGGACGCATTAAACAGTGACATGACATGAAATGTTGCGGATCCATAACAAATTTAAGCATTATACCACGTTGTCCTAAACTGGAGTCCATGTTGGTATTTTAACGGCGTATAATTATGCAGCTGAAAAGAGGGCCACAGAGGTTTAACTGTGCAATAGTATAACAAAATCAGCTTATTCACGAGCGCTGCGTCTAGTCAGAAGAGTTGTCCGAGAGAGTAGTCCGAAGGCGGTCCGAATCCTTATGTATGCATGTCCGTATGTACTTATGTACAACTGTGCAACAGTATAACAAAATCTGCTTCTGGTTGCTTTGAAGGAACATTTACGAGTGTCGCTATGTTGATACTGCAAATGCCACTGCCAGCGTTTCAAAGTATTTTGCCAACCGTGGAATGGATATTCATCGTCTTCTTTCCCACATACTGCTTCAGTGCGGTTCTTGAGAACATCTACAGCAACTCCAACAAACACAAAGACTGCAGACAAATGGCCCTAGGAGTAAAACTTGACGACTTCTGCGCATCATTGAAACTACTTGGCCATTCTAATGCTTGTTGTCCAGGTAAAAGATGTTTGAGTGAAGTATTTAATTAAAAGCCAATATAATATATCGTTTGTATACGGGTTCCACTTGTTGATTATTTGCAGCGAGCTCTATCTTCAATGGCAGGTCTATGTGCGATGTTAGTAAGTATGTTATCGTAATCGTAATCGTAATATCCAAACTTCTAAAGCGCCACTCGAAGGCAAAGCGCAGGGCACCAGCTTATTCACGAGCGCTGCGTCTAGTCAGAAGAGTTGTCCGAGAGAGTAGTCCGAAGGCGGTCCGAGTCCGTATGTATGCATGTCCGTATGTACTTATGTATTAGGGTGGTCACAAAAAATAAAAGTTGGAAGTTTTTGATAATTAAAGTAGTTGTCCAGTCTGCACAAATCACCATCATTGAAGTGCCGGAAAACTCGCAACCCGCGATTATTTCATTTTGCCTTTGTTGGAACAGAAACATTGTCCGATGACTGGAGACAAATTGCAGCAAGTATTGTTTCTGTGACTCATCTTTAGTTAATGCATCATTGTAAAACTGGATCAGAGCCACTCCACGTTCTGCGCAGCCATTGAAAACCTTTAACAGTTGGACGTTACCTGACATCGACTGGAAAGTAGGCCTAGAATCCAATAGCCAGAGAGCAGACGGCTTTGATAGGAGGGCTTTGCCTTGTTCTTGACCCTGGGTAGTAAGAACCCCAAACAGTTTTACAGATCTCCGTGTGATATACGCCTCCAGTGGAGTGTGGTGGTTGAAGAATTTCCTGTCCAGACGTTTCATGAATTATGTGGTTGAGTAAGGTTGTATTACCAGAACAGCCTTGGTGTCTTCAGTGACACGCTCATCAAAGAAAGCGCGTGCAATAAAGTGCTCGGAGAAATTATACCAGAGGCGGAGAAATACCATCAGGCTAGAAAAGTGCATTTAAATCGACCTTAAACTGTTGCTCTTTGAATCAGCAGAAATCTTTGCTTATGCAACTTCCAGAGCTTGTGAATACCCTAAACAACGCCCTACTGCCCTGCCATGGCAAAAGGAAGCAAGTCACATACTTTAGTTTCTGAGAAAAATGCGAAAAACAACTCAGGCATCTAATTCGGTCTGAATTTACGCGTACAGTAATACCTCTGCTTTTGATGGGCTTGCATCTTTTTGCCTTGGAATTTTCCAGTACTACTTGGACATGCTTCTTTCTGTCTCTGCTTTTAAGCCAGAACCACATGCAATAATAACTAGTTATATAGACGATTGTGTTGGATTTGCTTCTTGAACCAAAAATACCGATATGTAATTTTAACCTTAAACGAATTGCTTCCTTTTGCCATGGCAGGGCAGTCTAGCCTTCTCCCGAATTACCAACGCATCGACCATTGTTGCTTTCGTGGCCTCGCTAACTGTTAGTCCATTTTGGTAATGAAACATGTTGGTCGGTTGGGGTGCCTGGACGGGTCCTGCGCTCTGCCGCGCGCCTTTGAGGAATCATTCCCGAATTTGGTCACGTCTCAGGTTATATGCAGGCTGTGCTTCATTGGCTTCCCCTCCTGCGTCGGCACTCGTATCGGATCATCGCTTTGGTCTGGCGGTCCTTGCTGGGCCTAGGCCCCAGCCTGTCTACGCGACCTCTGCTGCCCTACCTTGTGTTCTCCGGGTCGTTGCTCTCTCCGCTCTACTGAGCGGGGCGTGCTCATGGTCCGCACAGCTACTAAGCAGAATCGCGCCTTCTTAGTGGTTGGCCCCTCGCTCTGGAGCGGGCTCCCTTTGGCGCTGCTCTTGCATCCCATAATCCACTCTGAATCTTTCTATTCTTGCATCAAAACTGTCCTTTTCAGCTGTCATCATCATCATCAAATATTCGTTTAATAGAAATTCAGGTTGACAAAACCGTAAACTGAAAAAGATAGTGATATGGCAGAGTTAGCAGTTAGTTCATGGTTAGTCGACAAGCCATGGGGTCAAACAGTCAATCCTGCCTAGGTGTTATTCAATATTGTCAATACTTGTTCTTGAAAAGGAGTCGTGATATGAAATTTCTATTGTCCTTAGGTGGTAGTTTGGGGTCGGGAGCGCTCCTGAGTAGTAACCTTGAAAGGACGCTATTTAAATCTTCGTAATGAATGAATGAAACATGATTCCTCAGGATTGCCCCATTTTCTGGAGTCCGGACCCAAAAACGTGTTTGTCAGTCATCCCTAACAGCCAACATTGTGGGGAACTCCTGGTTTATGCCACAATAGCTGCTGTTTTTTTTTCACATAATGAGCTTTTATTGCAAAAGTGTAAAGACATGCGCTGTAAGCTTATTTTTTCATATTCAAGGCTGGATTCACAGATAAAAAATACTCGAATCATGCTAGATTAGCAGCAGAAACAGCTATAATGAACAATTCAATTGTAAATTAAACAAATTATAATGAAACACTTTTGTTTTTAAGTTGTCAGGCAAATTTAAAAATATTGCATATAATTCAGCAACCGTTTTTCTAACACAAAGAATTTGAAACAAGTTTTTTACTTGTAAATAAGCGTATTATTTCTTTATTTACTTATAATATACAATTAGCATATTGATCATGATTTAGAAAGATGGTGCTTGGTGTTCATGGGTTCTAATTTTATTTCATAATGTAAATACAGATGCACATTTTGGCGATTTCTGCAAACAGTATCAAAACCTAGCGACCTCTATACATGCTGAGATCTCTTCAATTTACTTTCAACACAGAGTCTTCTAGTCACGTGGAACAAGGGCAGCTTGTGGAACAGCATATTTGGAAAAAAATATTTTTCCCATGTAAGTTTGGACCAGTGTTTAAAGTGGTGTGGGAACCGTGGGAACGGCCACGGCTCTCCAAATTTTGTGCTTGCGTTCCCACTGCTCACCATGGCAATGTAACCATAATAACACATGCTTTTCAATAAAACACTTCTCCGAAGTTCCCACTGCTCACCAACACCACTTTAACCACTGGTTTGGACCACCCTAGTAAGCATATTCTTCCTGTGTCTCAGCGGATTTCATACCGCATTGCTGCTCTGGTTCTCGTTGCGTTTTTGGCTGTGCTTCTTTTTATTTGAGAGCTCTTTTCCGCCCAATGTCCGACGTTGCAGTGGATCGGGTGCTTCAGCTCTGCGACGACGAGGGGTATGTTCCACGGGCTCGCTGGGCTATTAAGCCGCGCAGTGTTTTTTCGGTTGTGGACCCTCACAACAGAAATTGCAAAAGACTATTATTATATGCAAATAATATTTGCATAATATTTACACATATATAACAACGGGTCTAGGACATTCCCTCGGGATATTTCCTCCGGACATTTCCCCCATATTATACCGGATATAACAACGGGTCTGAATAGAAACATCGATGGAGCGCGTTGCACATTTACTAAATAAATGTACTAAAAAATTCGTGCAAACAAATGTGCAGTTTGCATATTATTATGTTTGTCTCAATTTCTGTGCTTTTATATTCACTGTAGAAGTTTTGTTCCTACGCTGACTGAAATTGATGTGATGCCTAGCTGTCTTCCGGTTACTGTGCTCTCTCTCTCTCTCTCTCTCTCTCTCTCTCTCTCTCTCTCTCTCTCTCTCTCTCTCTGTCTCTCTCTGTCTCTCTCTCTTTCTCTCTCTCCCTCCCTCTTTGTCTCTCTGTCTGTCTGCCTGTCTGTCTGCCTCTTTCACTATCTCTGTCTGTCTGTCTATCTGTCTGTCTGTATGTCTGCCTGTCTGTCTCTCTCACCCTCTGTCTGTCTTCCTGTCTGTCTGTCTGCCTCTTTCTCTATCTCTGTCTGTCTGTCTCTCTCTCTCTCTGAAACTTAGCTATAGACCTCCTTAGAAGACACTATCATAATTCGTGGCTATAATTTTATTCATAAAGCGTGAACTGGGAGCAGAGGAGAAGGGATGGGCATGCTCATCGGAGTCGACATTAAGTTCTGCGTTATCAATGCCTCTCCAAAGAATGCCCCCAATAGCCTATGAAGAATTATTCGTTAATTGAATCTGAGTAGTTCCAGATGCATAATGGGAGCCATAATTATACAGACCACCGTGGCATAAACTGGATTGGATTTTACTCAGGAATTGAGGAGCTATTATCAAATAGTCTCAAGAACACTCAAGAGATAATCTTAGCAGGGGATATAACTAACGGTGTTTCTGATGGTCATTGCCCAGGTGACTTATCTAAACGAAACCCCGGAAACTTGAATCACTCAAAGTGGCTTACAGCTGCTAATCGACTTCTCCGTTTGTACATCGCAACAGCTGAACCATCAGCCAACTTGCAGATTCTTGCAGCATACATCGTGAAGGTGTATGCAGCGATGTGGTTCAGTATCAAGGCTAAGCCCTCGTTTAAAGATGGTGCACAAGACATTTGCTCCGGTCCGTCCATCTGTCCCCTTATCTCACAGTTGAAGACAAACGTATAATTGTCGATCCAGTTATACGTTGGTCGGGAAAGTGGGGTATCACTTTCCCCCTTTCATTTCCATTTTCGCGTAATGATTATTGTTTGATAATAGGAATAAAAGTCATTGGACAATGCCAAACTCAAACTGAACTTAATGGGGATTGTTTAGTGATAAACTAAGAAACCGTTTGGGATACGATACTCCCTCGTCCCCCAAAATTGCTCTTTTACATTGAGTCAGTAATCTACCCCGTGAAGTAGATGCTGACGAAGATTATGACAATAATGGACTCTATAACGGGTCCAACATAGGAAAATGGGTCCTTTATCGACTTCATGAAGAACCGCTGGCAGGGAACAGTTCGTTCAATAACGGGGTCGACTGGTCGTTTCCCGGGCCTTAACATCTGCTGAAGTTGTGCCTATTTATAAAAAGGGACAAGGATAGCGTGGCTAATTAATTATCGGCCACTTTCGATCCTCCCGTATTTAAAAAAATACTTACTATGAAAAATTAAAGTGTATTCGCCTCTTTAACTACGTCAACAGTCTGAACATCATTTTCCAATCTTCGCACGACTGGGGATTGTTTAGTGATAAACTAAGAAACTAAGAAATCCGCACTATTATGGCAGTATTACGTATGCATGAATGGATCTCTAACGCTATTGGCAAAAAGGATTATTTCATGTTTTTTTCGACCTTTCTAAAGCGTTCGACACTGTCGACCACAAAATACAAGAAAACTTGAAAATTATGAAATTATGAACATTCCGCTCAAATGGTTCATAAGTTATCTAGAGAATCGCACTCAAAATATAATGTGTAACGAGGTACTTTCTGATGAAGGTATAATTAGGTTTGGAGTCCCACACGGGTACATTCCTGGCCCCGCATTATTTCTCCTTTAGGCCTACACCTGTTTGCTGATGGTACAAACTTTTTCTCCCATAGTGTCTGACAAGTCCTTCTCACCAATGTAAATAAAGAAGGATATTCTAACATAGCTGACTGTTTTGTGCGATCAGACACGCTATTATTCTCGATAAGACTGGCTAATTTTATCTTGTTTAAGTCGCATAGGAAACCTTCCCCACGGAAAAGCGCCGCGTCTGACTGTTGATGATGTCTCCTTGACCCAAGTGGAATCCACGAGGTTTATAGGTATCAAAGTAGATCAGCACCTGATCTGGAACAGCACATCAATTATATTTCTTCTAAACTTGCCAAGAATATACGTACACCGGCCCGTACTGCTTTTCATTGCCTCGACCTATAGGACTAAACCTATATTATTTTTACTGTCTGGTATATCCATATTTGTTATGCGCTCTATCAAAACCAGGCGCATGTCACAAAATACAATTTCGAGAAAATGGCCATAAATAACCCACAGGATCAAAATTGTGTGTTCTGAGTTTGAATCAAACTCATGTAACATAATTAGCCTATTACTCTATGAACTTTTTTATTTGGATGACAGAAATTTGCATTTTAATGTCCTAAAATCACATTATTGCAGAAGATCCTGAAAGAAAGGAATAAAATCAAATTTTTTAATGCAAATTATATCGCCTTCTACAATTGCCACGTAACGAACGGACGCAGTTTATTTTACATGTAGGCTATAGAAAGCGCTGAATGTCTGTTTTTAGGTGATATTAATGTTATAATTATAATTATCTTTAAAAAAACCAAGCAATCGTAGCAGGAGTTCCTAGACCCCTATTGGCCAATTAGCACAAACACTGTATACAGTGTATAGAGCGATTGCGATTTTCTTGACTTCGGTATTCTCATGATAATATATAACACTTTAAATAAGCATATCTCAGGTTCTACTGAAGTTATCTTAATAATTGTTGCATTGCTAGAAACATAATTTCATGTTGTAAAATGAATGAAAGAATCTCATTCCGAAAAATGCGATATGTGCCTGGTTTTGATGGAGCACCTCACAATTTTAAGCTATCGCAAATGATATAAGCACCAACCTATGAATCTCAGCTGACTAAGCTAGTTGTGCTTCAGTAAAGGGCGGTGGGCCTATGTGTATTGTGAGTATTCGTAGAGGGAACATACAGGACCATGCTACTATAAACATTAGCTTCTTTACATTAATCAGATTAGGAGCATACATACACCGCCACAGGATACATCCGCTGAGGAAGCCTGTGCCTGTCCCAAGGCAGGATTAAGGAGAAGGGTTCTGCGGTGGGCTTGCAACCAACCCAGATAAAAAAAACAGCTAGCAACAGAAACAATGCAGAAAATTAATTCAACTCGTAACAGGAAGAATGGAGGGGAGGAAGTGGGGTAGGGGCTACAGTCTCGAAAAAGACAGTGAATCTCCTGAATCAGAAATGAAGAACCGCAATGAAAGCCGTCTTTCGGAAGTTTGGGTTCGGAGATCTCACCTCCTTTCAGCCAAGCATGTGACCAGCATTGGCACATGGAACGCAAGATCTTTTGTCCATCACTGAAGCCTCCAGAGGTCCAGATTGTGTCAATCTATTTATCGTCTTAAAGATGGATAACTCTCCATAGTATTCAGCTGCTACTTCCAGCTGGGCTCTGACCTTCACACTCATTACACAAAAACGCTCAGGCTTATCGTTCTGTTAGAACCCACTAAACTACAGCATTCTTCGCTTTACCATCAAGTCATTCGGCATTCTAGTTCGAAACTCTATTCCGCTCCCTTTGGCGCTGCTCTTGCATCCCATAATCCACTCTGAATCTTTCTATTCTTGCATCAAAACTGTCCTTTTCAGCTGTCATCATCATCATCAAATATTCGTTTAATAGAAATTCAGGTTGACAAAACCGTAAACTGAAAAAGATAGTGATATGGCAGAGTTAGCAGTTAGTTCATGGTTAGTCGACAAGCCATGGGGTCAAACAGTCAATCCTGCCTAGGTGTTATTCAATATTGTCAATACTTGTTCTTGAAAAGGAGTCGTGATATGAAATTTCTATTGTCCTTAGGTGGTAGTTTGGGGTCGGGAGCGCTCCTGAGTAGTAACCTTGAAAGGACGCTATTTAAATCTTCGTAATGAATGAATGAAACATGATTCCTCAGGATTGCCCCATTTTCTGGAGTCCGGACCCAAAAACGTGTTTGTCAGTCATCCCTAACAGCCAACATTGTGGGGAACTCCTGGTTTATGCCACAATAGCTGCTGTTTTTTTTTCACATAATGAGCTTTTATTGCAAAAGTGTAAAGACATGCGCTGTAAGCTTATTTTTTCATATTCAAGGCTGGATTCACAGATAAAAAATACTCGAATCATGCTAGATTAGCAGCAGAAACAGCTATAATGAACAATTCAATTGTAAATTAAACAAATTATAATGAAACACTTTTGTTTTTAAGTTGTCAGGCAAATTTAAAAATATTGCATATAATTCAGCAACCGTTTTTCTAACACAAAGAATTTGAAACAAGTTTTTTACTTGTAAATAAGCGTATTATTTCTTTATTTACTTATAATATACAATTAGCATATTGATCATGATTTAGAAAGATGGTGCTTGGTGTTCATGGGTTCTAATTTTATTTCATAATGTAAATACAGATGCACATTTTGGCGATTTCTGCAAACAGTATCAAAACCTAGCGACCTCTATACATGCTGAGATCTCTTCAATTTACTTTCAACACAGAGTCTTCTAGTCACGTGGAACAAGGGCAGCTTGTGGAACAGCATATTTGGAAAAAAATATTTTTCCCATGTAAGTTTGGACCAGTGTTTAAAGTGGTGTGGGAACCGTGGGAACGGCCACGGCTCTCCAAATTTTGTGCTTGCGTTCCCACTGCTCACCATGGCAATGTAACCATAATAACACATGCTTTTCAATAAAACACTTCTCCGAAGTTCCCACTGCTCACCAACACCACTTTAACCACTGGTTTGGACCACCCTAGTAAGCATATTCTTCCTGTGTCTCAGCGGATTTCATACCGCATTGCTGCTCTGGTTCTCGTTGCGTTTTTGGCTGTGCTTCTTTTTATTTGAGAGCTCTTTTCCGCCCAATGTCCGACGTTGCAGTGGATCGGGTGCTTCAGCTCTGCGACGACGAGGGGTATGTTCCACGGGCTCGCTGGGCTATTAAGCCGCGCAGTGTTTTTTCGGTTGTGGACCCTCACAACAGAAATTGCAAAAGACTATTATTATATGCAAATAATATTTGCATAATATTTACACATATATAACAACGGGTCTAGGACATTCCCTCGGGATATTTCCTCCGGACATTTCCCCCATATTATACCGGATATAACAACGGGTCTGAATAGAAACATCGATGGAGCGCGTTGCACATTTACTAAATAAATGTACTAAAAAATTCGTGCAAACAAATGTGCAGTTTGCATATTATTATGTTTGTCTCAATTTCTGTGCTTTTATATTCACTGTAGAAGTTTTGTTCCTACGCTGACTGAAATTGATGTGATGCCTAGCTGTCTTCCGGTTACTGTGCTCTCTCTCTCTCTCTCTCTCTCTCTCTCTCTCTCTGTCTCTCTCTTTCTCTTTCTCTCTCTCTCTCTCTTTCTCTCTCTCCCTCTCTCTGTCTCTCTCTCTGTCTCTCTCTCCCTCCCTCTTTGTCTCTTGTCTGTCTGCCGACTGTCTCTCTCATCTCTGTCTGTCTGTCTATCTATCTGTCTGTCTGTATGTCTGCCTGTCTGTCTCTCTCACCCTCTGTCTGTCTTCCTGTCTGTCTGTCTGCTTTGAATTTCTCTATCTCTGTCTGTCTGTCTCTCTCTCTCTCTGAAACTTAGCTATAGACCTCCTTAGAAGACACTATCATAATTCGTGGCTATAATTTTATTCATAAAGCGTGAACTGGGAGCAGAGGAGAAGGGATGGGCATGCTCATCGGAGTCGACATTAAGTTCTGCGTTATCAATGCCTCTCCAAAGAATGCCCCCAATAGCCTATGAAGAATTATTCGTTAATTGAATCTGAGTAGTTCCAGATGCATAATGGGAGCCATAATTATACAGACCACCGTGGCATAAACTGGATTGGATTTTACTCAGGAATTGAGGAGCTATTATCAAATAGTCTCAAGAACACTCAAGAGATAATCTTAGCAGGGGATATAACTAACGGTGTTTCTGATGGTCATTGCCCAGGTGACTTATCTAAACGAAACCCCGGAAACTTGAATCACTCAAAGTGGCTTACAGCTGCTAATCGACTTCTCCGTTTGTACATCGCAACAGCTGAACCATCAGCCAACTTGCAGATTCTTGCAGCATACATCGTGAAGGTGTATGCAGCGATGTGGTTCAGTATCAAGGCTAAGCCCTCGTTTAAAGATGGTGCACAAGACATTTGCTCCGGTCCGTCCATC
This sequence comes from Aporrectodea caliginosa, assembly GCA_020284085.1. Classification (NCBI taxonomy): domain Eukaryota; kingdom Metazoa; phylum Annelida; class Clitellata; order Crassiclitellata; family Lumbricidae; genus Aporrectodea; species Aporrectodea caliginosa. The sequence continues at coordinate 51,165 of JACEVL010000460.1, forward strand.
TGTCCCCTTATCTCACAGTTGAAGACAAACGTATAATTGTCGATCCAGTTATACGTTGGTCGGGAAAGTGGGGTATCACTTTCCCCCTTTCATTTCCATTTTCGCGTAATGATTATTGTTTGATAATAGGAATAAAAGTCATTGGACAATGCCAAACTCAAACTGAACTTAATGGGGATTGTTTAGTGATAAACTAAGAAACCGTTTGGGATACGATACTCCCTCGTCCCCCAAAATTGCTCTTTTACATTGAGTCAGTAATCTACCCCGTGAAGTAGATGCTGACGAAGATTATGACAATAATGGACTCTATAACGGGTCCAACATAGGAAAATGGGTCCTTTATCGACTTCATGAAGAACCGCTGGCAGGGAACAGTTCGTTCAATAACGGGGTCGACTGGTCGTTTCCCGGGCCTTAACATCTGCTGAAGTTGTGCCTATTTATAAAAAGGGACAAGGATAGCGTGGCTAATTAATTATCGGCCACTTTCGATCCTCCCGTATTTAAAAAAATACTTACTATGAAAAATTAAAGTGTATTCGCCTCTTTAACTACGTCAACAGTCTGAACATCATTTTCCAATCTTCGCACGACTGGGGATTGTTTAGTGATAAACTAAGAAACTAAGAAATCCGCACTATTATGGCAGTATTACGTATGCATGAATGGATCTCTAACGCTATTGGCAAAAAGGATTATTTCATGTTTTTTTCGACCTTTCTAAAGCGTTCGACACTGTCGACCACAAAATACAAGAAAACTTGAAAATTATGAAATTATGAACATTCCGCTCAAATGGTTCATAAGTTATCTAGAGAATCGCACTCAAAATATAATGTGTAACGAGGTACTTTCTGATGAAGGTATAATTAGGTTTGGAGTCCCACACGGGTACATTCCTGGCCCCGCATTATTTCTCCTTTAGGCCTACACCTGTTTGCTGATGGTACAAACTTTTTCTCCCATAGTGTCTGACAAGTCCTTCTCACCAATGTAAATAAAGAAGGATATTCTAACATAGCTGACTGTTTTGTGCGATCAGACACGCTATTATTCTCGATAAGACTGGCTAATTTTATCTTGTTTAAGTCGCATAGGAAACCTTCCCCACGGAAAAGCGCCGCGTCTGACTGTTGATGATGTCTCCTTGACCCAAGTGGAATCCACGAGGTTTATAGGTATCAAAGTAGATCAGCACCTGATCTGGAACAGCACATCAATTATATTTCTTCTAAACTTGCCAAGAATATACGTACACCGGCCCGTACTGCTTTTCATTGCCTCGACCTATAGGACTAAACCTATATTATTTTTACTGTCTGGTATATCCATATTTGTTATGCGCTCTATCAAAACCAGGCGCATGTCACAAAATACAATTTCGAGAAAATGGCCATAAATAACCCACAGGATCAAAATTGTGTGTTCTGAGTTTGAATCAAACTCATGTAACATAATTAGCCTATTACTCTATGAACTTTTTTATTTGGATGACAGAAATTTGCATTTTAATGTCCTAAAATCACATTATTGCAGAAGATCCTGAAAGAAAGGAATAAAATCAAATTTTTTAATGCAAATTATATCGCCTTCTACAATTGCCACGTAACGAACGGACGCAGTTTATTTTACATGTAGGCTATAGAAAGCGCTGAATGTCTGTTTTTAGGTGATATTAATGTTATAATTATAATTATCTTTAAAAAAACCAAGCAATCGTAGCAGGAGTTCCTAGACCCCTATTGGCCAATTAGCACAAACACTGTATACAGTGTATAGAGCGATTGCGATTTTCTTGACTTCGGTATTCTCATGATAATATATAACACTTTAAATAAGCATATCTCAGGTTCTACTGAAGTTATCTTAATAATTGTTGCATTGCTAGAAACATAATTTCATGTTGTAAAATGAATGAAAGAATCTCATTCCGAAAAATGCGATATGTGCCTGGTTTTGATGGAGCACCTCACAATTTTAAGCTATCGCAAATGATATAAGCACCAACCTATGAATCTCAGCTGACTAAGCTAGTTGTGCTTCAGTAAAGGGCGGTGGGCCTATGTGTATTGTGAGTATTCGTAGAGGGAACATACAGGACCATGCTACTATAAACATTAGCTTCTTTACATTAATCAGATTAGGAGCATACATACACCGCCACAGGATACATCCGCTGAGGAAGCCTGTGCCTGTCCCAAGGCAGGATTAAGGAGAAGGGTTCTGCGGTGGGCTTGCAACCAACCCAGATAAAAAAAACAGCTAGCAACAGAAACAATGCAGAAAATTAATTCAACTCGTAACAGGAAGAATGGAGGGGAGGAAGTGGGGTAGGGGCTACAGTCTCGAAAAAGACAGTGAATCTCCTGAATCAGAAATGAAGAACCGCAATGAAAGCCGTCTTTCGGAAGTTTGGGTTCGGAGATCTCACCTCCTTTCAGCCAAGCATGTGACCAGCATTGGCACATGGAACGCAAGATCTTTTGTCCATCACTGAAGCCTCCAGAGGTCCAGATTGTGTCAATCTATTTATCGTCTTAAAGATGGATAACTCTCCATAGTATTCAGCTGCTACTTCCAGCTGGGCTCTGACCTTCACACTCATTACACAAAAACGCTCAGGCTTATCGTTCTGTTAGAACCCACTAAACTACAGCATTCTTCGCTTTACCATCAAGTCATTCGGCATTCTAGTTCGAAACTCTATTCCTGCTGAAATACGCAACGCATGCAATTTCAAACATATTTTAAAAGGGTATCGTTATTTTTGTTCAGTATTTTTGTAGCTCATCTCAACTTCACTTATCCAGTTTCCAGTTACAAACAGCAGTTGCGTTTTCACATAGGAACTGTTTTTGCATTTAAGGCAACTGCGGCGGTCCCTGCAGCATCGCTGATAACTACCTGTCGTGGACTTCTCCTGGGGTTGGGCGACCATTGACCTTTATGGTCCTTCAAGGCATCGTTTTCTTCATCATTCTCTACATCATCGAAACTGACATCGTCCGACATCTATTCAAGGTGAAGACCTCGAACCGAGTGAGTCAAGCCATGCTCACCGAGATGAATGCTGATGAAGATGGGAGGATCAGCGAAGATTCGGATGTGGTTCGTGAGAGACAGCGCATCCATTCAAATCCGATACAGGAACTCGTCAAGACGGACCCAGTTGTCACCCAGGATCTGACGAAGCTCTTTGGAAACTTTGTGGCGGTAAACCAGTTGAGTATCGGAGTCTCTCAGAAGGAATGCTTCGGTCTCCTGGGAGTCAACGGAGCCGGAAAGACGACGACCTTCAAGATACTGACCGGAGAAATCCGACCATCCTTCGGAAGCGCCTATGTTGCTGGGATAAGCGTCGAAAACGACCTTGCAGAGGTACATCAGAAGATCGGTTACTGTCCGCAGTTTGACTCCATCATCGACCAACTGACTGTACATGAGACGCTCTGGATGTACGCATGCGCACACGGAATTCCAGCTAAGGTCCGACAAGAGGTCATCGATCGACTCATTGAACGTCTGACCCTCAAGCCATACACTAAGAAACGAGCTGGAAAACTCAGGTGAATTCGAATAAATAAACCTTGCGTTCTCAGGAAGTTTGATTTCACTGACACGTTATGTTGAAAGTTACATACATGTGAGATGAGAAGTAAAGAAATCGATTTAGAATTTTAAGAATCTCTTAATCTGCATCTATTCACCGTTTATAAAAGCTTAAAAGTTCTCGATGCGATCCAGGATTTTACCCTCTACTTTGCCTTTCTTTTTCATAACTTACCTTTATTTGCTCTTAGTTACAATACGTTATCTTACGTTTAATCAATTTACTACAGTTTAACGTACCTAATAAACTTATTGTCTTACGTTGTTGGTAGCGGTGGAAACAAGCGTAAGTTATGCGTGGCCGTTGCGTTGATGGGAAATCCGACGGTCGTCTTCCTCGATGAACCGACAACGGGCGTCGATCCAGAAGCCAGAAGACACGTCTGGAATACTCTGGCCGCCGCTCGAAACGCCGGCACCACCATCATACTCACGTCTCACAGGTACATCGACGCCTTCTAGTTTTGTTTATTATCCTTTATTTACCCACTATGTCTTTTAGCTGAGATGACCCTTAGATATGTGTTGTATGTTGATGGTATTAAAACAGAAATGACAAGCTTTTAGTGATATTTCACATTTAAGGTCATTTTTGGGGATGTTCCAAAAATGGAACGTTGGGTCATTCCCACTAGCATTTTTTTACAACGGCAGTTCAACATGAATAAACGATACAATATTGGCTTATGCACAATTTATTGAAAACCAGTTTATTTAAAGGTATGAAAACTTTCAAAACAGTCACGTGGAACAAGGGCAGCCTTGAAGTATCTTGTGGCACCTGACACAGTCTTTGGTAGTGTTTTTCTAAAAAAAATGAAAATACAACGAGCCTGACTAATGCGAGGAATGTATTGCTCGATCCCATCGCAATGTGTCATGGCATCCTTTGACGTGCCTCGGCACTTTTTCAAAGGATTTACAGTATTGATACTGCTGGAACATGCTACTACATTGTTATCTGACTACCTAACAACAACTATTTTGGCATGACATGTGTGTTCAAATGTACCTCTTTCTTGTTTTGCAAACATTTTCTTGTCATTCAGCGGTTCTGCTTCGGTTCGACCAGCACGGACCCTGTGATGGTAGAACTGAAATAGCACCTCTGAATGACTGCTGCCCCACACCTCAGCTTAGACAGAAGACTTTAACTAGTAAAAAGATTGGCAAATAATAGCATGTGATATGGTTTCCTGTGATGAGTTAGGCAAAATTCATGGTATTGCGCTCATATTTATGTGGGTCGCATACTCCTGCCACAATAAATTGTTGCTTGATATGGATGAACATCCTATTAATGAATAAGACATCCAGATCTTATAACTAAATCTGATTGGCTTTCCTCTTATAAACATCTCTAACCCATGATGTCCATAGTTAGGCACCCACCGACTCATGAATGCTAAGTTTGACATGAACAATTCCAAATTGCAAAGATTTGTGCTACTGATCATATAGTGCACACTCTGCCATTCTAGAGAGATCTCATGTCAGCTGCATGCATGGCAGTACATCCTCCTTTCATGGATTTGGACATTGCAATTGCTATTAGACTGCATCAGGCACTCAACTGTGTTGCAGTTATTGTGTTATTTTCTAAAACTTCAATTTAAAATAAGTACTAATTATTACAAAATCAGTGTTAAAATATAGGCATATAAGGGGTTTTACGGGGTGGGGTCACCCTAAATAAATTGCCAACATTTTTTCTATGCAATTATACGCGAAATACAAAAAACTGAACTTTTTGCGACCATTTCCAATGGAAACCCTCGAAAACTTACCCCCCCCCCCACGAATTTTTTCCTGGCTACGCCCCTGGTTAAAAATAAATTAAATTAAACATAATATTAAACACAAATTAATGATACATGCAACAATCCAACAGTATATACTGGCAAATTATGAACAAAGGAATACAGTCACCTCATATTGGAATAATACTAATGAGAGTGACCCAACGTTCCAAAAATGGAACATGCTTCAAAACTGCGTTTTTTCTTCTAGAGTTTTGCTTCTTTTTCAGTAATTTTGATTTTTATCACTGACTTTAGATATCAATCAACAAAATACAACGTGTCTCACCTGTAAAATTATGACACACATATTTATTTCAACTTCCTAAAAAATGTTTTTTAAAAATCACAAAATTCGTCAAAATTACGCATCTGTAGCACAAAAAATAAAAACGTCAATAAGAAAATTACCACTGTTTTACATTCTCCATTCTTAGATCTTTCATTTGATGTGCAAATATAATAAATTTACCAAGGCAGAATAATTTTTTTTAACATTACAAATTATGTTCCAAAAATGGAACGTTGGTTAAATAAAGGTTATAAGCAAACCCCGCAATATCGGATAATTAAGGCAATCTCTTAATTTTTTAATAATTCCATGCTTAATCAAACAATTTATTCTTTTCTTTGTTTGGGTCTTATTCAGTTAATTCATTCAGTTGTGTCATTCAGTAAAATGTGTAAATAACTCCTTCAAGATATCTATGCAGAAGCTTCCTGCATAGCTGCATATAAGGATAGATACATACATGCATGCATACACAAATATATACAGTGTTAAACATATATGTTCATACATTGGGTTGGGAGCGCCTCTGAGTAGTTCCCTTGAAGAGGCGCTATATAAATTCTAGTAATGAATGAATGAATGAATGAATACATACATAATGCATACATATTCTAGCGTAGCTAATTGATATGATTGTGGTCGAATAGTTGATGAGTGGTGGTATAGAATAGTTGATGAGTGGTGGTATATGTGCCATTTCTGAAGGTGCGAAGGAAACCCGTACCCAAAGTTTTTGGACTGGGGTTACCGTACCCCCGTACCGTACCAAGTGTTAGTTAAGTTAACTAAAACTGAAAGAAACTTTATCGTTAACTGAGAAGTTCTATTTCAGTTAACTGAAACTAAAACTGAAACAGAAAAGTTCTGAAAACTGTAACTAAAACTAAGCTGAACAGTACAAAACTAGAACTGAAACTAAACTTGAAAATTGAAAACTGAATTAATTTTTGTATGTGGTGCTCAAACCGAGCGGCGGGAATTAGCATAATCAAGACGAGAGGATACAAGTGAACAGGCTATAGTTTGTGACATATTCTTAGTTAGAGCCGACCTGATGTGACGTATTGCCCTGATGTGATAGAAACAAGATTTACAAAGGCTTGTTATGTGCGGTCGGAATGTGTTTTGACAGTATCTAAGAGTGGCACAGCAGTGCCTGCAAGGTCGACACTAGAAAGTGAAGGGAAAGAACGCAGGCGTTGGCATGAACCAAACAGAATTGTCTCAGATTTGTTTGGGTTTATGGCCAAACCATTGAAACAGAACCATGCATACATAGATGAGAGGCACTCCTCAAGTTTTAGTTTACCAGACTGGTCAGTGTGTGACAGAGCAATATGTAGCAGAGTATCATCCGCGTACTGTTGTAATTGGATTCCAAAGTGCTTAGCTATATGACTAATTGGAGAAGTAAAGACTGTGTATAATAATGTGGCGGACAGGCCACAAGGTAGAATTCAGGCTGTTTGGCCTATAATGGCCTAATGATATTGATTTTCTGTTAAACAGTGTCGCGCCTCTTAGTCGCTAGGTGCGTGCTATATACGCTCGATGGCGTGTTACATACGTTCGATTCGTTTATAATAAAAATAATTAAAATTATACGGCCGCTTGATATTTGCCATTTTCTCGTTTTAATCAATTAACTAAATTAAATTACGTCTTCCCACGGCCTATAATTGATGACTAAAGATAGGCATCGCCAAAATTCATACTTAGGAGATCTATCTCTTAGACACCTACCTTATATTAAATGTTTTGGTATGGACGCATTTATAAGCGTTGAGATGCTACATTATACATTGATCACGGATGAATATAGCCTGCCTCACCGTGCATCGCTTATAATGTAGAGTAGCGACAGTTTACTACTCTGCATGTACGATACGGATCTTTTGGTATCGTTCGGTTACGGTTAGCGAAAAATACCACACACCAGTGCGGTAAGCGAGGAAATCGGTTCGTGAAAGTTACGGGGGCACCGCGTCCAAAACAAGACTAATCAGTGCGCTCCGGAGTTACAGTCAAAGCAAACGCTCTTTGGGTGTCCGGACCGTCGCGCCGATTGGGCAGGGCTGGGGGCCCACCCTGTCGTAGATCGCGAGACGGTTTGAGTCCCGATTGCGGGAGTTTAACGGCTGAGCATAACTCTGGGAAAGACCGAGCGTGAGCAATAAAGGCTCACCGGTCTAATACGGGCAGATACCGAGAAATTACAGGTCTGTATAAATACAAGGGGAAGGCGAGACCCGGTGATACCGTTCGAACAAAGTCCGGTTTCCGCGTAAAGATCGGAGTACGGGAAAAGGGCCAGTCAGTTAACGGCGAGTGATAAATCAAAGTCCGGTTTCCGCGTAAAGATTGGAGTACGGGAAAGACGGGAAATCCGTTAACGGCGAGTGATAAATCAAAGTCCGGTTTCCGCGTAAAGATCGGAGTACGGGAAAGACGGGAAAATCAGTGTCTGGTTAGTGATCGGCGAGTGCGTAAAGTACGGGGAAAATGCCCCAGTGACCCGGTTCGATCAAATACGGGGAGGGCGACCCCGTTGGTGACAGATAGATACGGAGAAATTCCCCGCTGGTCCGGTTCGTTGACAACTGGTAAACTTGCACTAAAATCTCAACCATTGCGGATAGACCCCATCCGCATATTCTTTTCTATTCGTCTCAACTTGCGGTTCTACCGCACCTTTTCTACTTACGGGGCTTACCGAAAAATCATAGTTAGGCTATTTCCGCGGTTTCCCCGTGGAATATCTTCCGTTGCGTATCCAGCGTCGCTATAGTTACCTCCGCGGTTTCCCCGTGGAATATCTTTCTGTGCGGACTTACTCCCGGGTTTTACCCGCGGGATCTATCTCTTCTTGCGGATATAACCGATATATCTCTATTAGCGGTTTCCCCGTCTAATATCTTTCCTTGCGTTCTTAGCGTCGTTTGTATTTACTCCCGCGGTTTCCCCGCGGTAAATCTCTACTTTGCGGGACTAGCCGCATATTATCTCTCTGTTCGAGGAACTACTCGACAGATCTGACCGTGGTTCGTTCAGGTGTGAGAGACAGTACAATTCCCTACCAAGAGAAGTAAATACACAGGTCTGTGAGAAACAAAGGGGTAACGTTAGTGACATTTACCCCTGATTCCGGCAACGGAAATCGAGTCCGAGGATTCGGAAACGAATCCTGTGAGTCCGTGCGCTCCCGGGCACAACCGTAACGCTCGCTATCTGATTCGGAAAGTCTGATCAACGGCATACCTGAGGCGGAGTAAGGGCCCACTCTGTTGGCAGGTCCCGGGTCAGATTGTTTCGGATAGCGTGAAGAAAGGTTGTGTAAGACTAAAGCCGGGGAAGTGTATACTCGCGAGACACAGCGAGTCAACGCCCTTCGTGAGGACTACGAAAATCCCAGGTGGGTAAATCAACACAGACCAAGAAAGAAAGTGATACGTGTACGTTCGGGAAGTCGGGTACCCAAGTAGATAAATATATGCTTGTCACAACACACAGCTCTGAGAACTGACTGAAGTGCGAGGCTGGGCCCCCTCGTGCGTAGGTCGGAACGAAGTTCTGTGTGTAGATAGTGAAAGTTATAGAGAGAGGACCTTCACTATCAGAGTCCGTACATTCCTTACTAGTGTTTCTTTCTTTCGAAGCAGAATTAGCATAGTGTTGGTCGTTCTTTGCCTTCACTATCAGAGTCCGTAGATCCCCTACCAGTGTTTCTTTCTGTCAAAGTAGAATTTATCACTGTGTTGGTCGTGCTTTGCCAACACAGAGGCGAGTAAGGAACTTACTCCGTTAATTGTGGTGCATGACAATATACGTGTGAGGCCGCATGCCAAACACGAAAATGGACGGAGAGACACGTGACGGTAGGAAGACTCATTGCCCCATGGACATTTGTGTAGGACGAGTTGATGTAGAGAATTGTCCCCAGTATGGTCTAGGGCGAGTTGACGTGGATAGTTGTTCCCAGTATTGTCTAGGCCGAGTTGGCGTAGAGAGTGGTTTCAAGTATTGTCTAGGGCGAGATAATGTACCGACTTGTCATAGGTATCCCTGGTTTTCGGAACTTAGAGAACGTTTGGTGTCCCCTATTATTGGCGAGAGCTTAGGAGTCACGAGATGTAGAGTGATACGTAAAAGTTCAGTTCAGGCGGAGAAGAAGAAGAAGCCCGTAGCTAAGAAGGTATGCACAAAGAAGAAGACTTTAGCTGTTAAAAGAACGAACCCTGTTCTGAGAAAAGGCCATCCTCAGGACGTTGCCCATCCGGCGACCGTGGAAGAAGCAGAGTCAGACGCCAATACGGAGCTGTACACTGTTACCTCTCTTAGAGAAGCGGAAAACCCTAAGCCTCCCCTGACAGAAACGGTTACTATGGGTAGAGCTGGAGAACAGCCATTTTACGATGAAGATAGACAAGGTAGTGACTCGGGCGGCTTCAGACAGATAGTGGGCTGGAGCCGACACCGTCCCGTGAGCAGAGAGGTAGCGTCCGGGCGGCGGTCGCCACAATAAAGGGTCGAGGACAGATCCCTGTGTACTCCAGCAGTGCAAAGTGTGAACTCCGACCGTGCGGTGCCGATGCCTATCTGCTGCTACGGTCACACAGGTAAGAAGCTAACCAGTTTAAGGCAATCCCAGAGACACCGAAGCTCTTGGTGAGTCTTGAAAAGAGTAGCTGGTGGTCTACGGTGTCGAAGGCTGCAATATAGGCAACCTCGTCTACCAGGGCCACTAAGTTAAGCTTGCGCCTCCCAGCTCCAGTCGGTATAGCCGGCACATGGATCACAGAGTGACCCTTTGACCCGATCTTTCGACAAATAAGATAAAGCACCGAGTTATGCCTATCACACCGGAGACGGCGGGTCCTCACACATCTTTGGGAGATGTGAGCTAGGGTGCTTCAAGCGTTGCACCCAGCGTCGTACCATACTGGACCTGGCCGCCATCCGCGTGAACCGCGCTCAGCAGACGGTAACAGGTTTCCCTCACTTTTACAGCCTGGATATAGTCGCCCCCCCCAGAGGAGGGCAGACCCAACTGTCACCCAGGTGTTTACATGAGGGTTTCTCAGTGCTGTTTACATGTAAGTCTCCGACCATCAACCATGTGTGGAGCTGGATCGCCAGAAAGTCGTTGGCATCTTTACTATTGCTCAGCTAGCGGCCGGACACTCTTGCCGTCTTTGCACACATCCTTTTCGCCCCCAGGAAGAGTGGACTTGTAGCCACGCTCTGCATTACCGGGTCTTCCAACCTCCACCTTGCCCTTCAGACGGGCTTTTAAAAGCGGTATTACGTCACGCAGGCGTGGTACTTCCAGTCCGCCAACCGATGCCTTGGCATGAAAATAGGCGGTGGGAGTATCGTGGGGCAGCCGCAACCATTTGTGTACTGCCGCTCTCACCAACCGGTCTAAGCCCTACAAGGACTTTGCTGTCATCTCCTCAAGGAGAGTCCGTGTTACATATTCGGCAATAAATGGCAGCACAATAGGAACATGCTCTGCTGGGGCTTTAAGAGGCACCCGGTCTAGTTCCATAGTGAGGAAGTCCCATGCATGAGCTCTCCTCGCACCGAGTGGTCCGGCCTGCAGTCACATAGAGGTATTTATACGTCTGCGCTATGTTGAGCGACTTAACTGAATCGCCGTCGATGGTCAAGATCTGCGAGGGATTCACCGCCCAGCGCCCAATAGTCTCCCACACATTACATGTCCACTGTCGCCCAGTTACCCTTCATACGATCTCTATCCATTCACACACGCTTAGGCCTTCATAATTTACACACGTAAGTTTCTGGCTACTTGTAAAGTGCCTTTAAAGACCCCGCAACAGTGTTAGCATAGCTAACAACTATGACATAGTTACATAGATATTTACATGCAGTAGGCTATTAAATAAAGGCAAGCATGTCTTTGTAGCAGCATGATATTTCTTGTTTTGAAAGCATGGAAGAATGCGAAGCCATTTGTACTCGGATGGGAATCCTCGTCAACGGTCGTTCGCTCGTTTACTTTTAAATAATTATAATACCTAAATTCTTAAGAGAAAATTATCATAATCAGCCATGAAACGTACAAGTGCTGTAGCTACAGGCTGTTGCGGATATAATTAGTCTATAAGCGACAGGCCAAATTGGTTATGCATTTCAGTTGTATTCTTGTTTTGTCTTGAACTATTAATGTGCCTTGAACTATGTATTATTGATGATAACGTTTAATACTCTTTTTCTTATCTAACTGCAGTTCTAAATATTTAGGCCTATCTAATTATTTTCATTCTTAAGTCTCGTTAATGGGTAAGGGCCTCAAGCTTACAGTGTCCAAGGGCCCCCGGCTAGGTTGTTACGCCACTGTCTGTACATAAGTGTAGCACCTCAAAAAGTGCTAAAATTAAGTGTTGCTGATGGGTATAATTTGGTTTCATTAAGCTGGCAGAGTATAATATATATAGTCTTGCACATTTACAAAATACCTGAAAGCTTTGTAATTTGATTGAATAAACGACTTCATATTTTTATTTAAAAAATTAAATATTGAATTGATATTTCTTCTTTCAAAGAGCGAAACCTTAGGAAGGCTCGTTCAAGTACATTCAACAGTGACAGAGCAAATTCGTCGAACAATCTATTATGGAGGAATGGGGCTTTGCATCTCCATAGCAGTCTTTGCTTACAACTGGAGTTGTGCTTACTAACTTTCAAAAAATGTTGTTCATTTACCTGAGCTATCCTAGATACTCGTACTCATGTGTACTAATCCAGACGTATTGTAACCTATGTGTGCTCTTGTAGTTGTAGCCATGTTTAAACTTTCCTTGTGGTTTTGATAATATTTTCGTTTGTCCCAAATCCCAATTGAAGGTCTCCCTTTCTTTGCATTTACCCGGTACATACTTGCTTTTGAAGTTTACATTTAGGAATTGAATTAACTTATGAATTGATATGTCACCAATAATTCCCTGTAATCTTGGACTGGTTTTCAGACATAAGGGTCATTACGTTAAACTTTTTGTGGGTTTGTATATTTTTTCAATTTTTTGAGCGTGTGCTTTGATGAGGAAAAATAGCTACATTCGTTGTTTGTAGTACCGTAACGTATCTAGTGATACGGTTGTTGATGTTTGGTTTTGCTCAATTGCCTTAGAACATTTTTCAAGTCGACAGCTAACACTGTGATAACTATAATAGTCAGTGTATAAAACAACTGAAATAGAATTTAAAACAGTAAATAGATGAGGACTATTGCCATTACTGCATGAGTATTTAAAAACTATATTGCTATTATAACTGTATAAGTGTCATTTACATATAATTATCGAGAAAGCTGGAAATCATCTAATATGGTAACCTTCCATTTGTAGTTCTTGTTAGGCCTAACTTTTAATAACAGCAACTGTTAGAAAGTTTCATCGGATCAGCGATTCCTTAGAGCTGCATTACTGAACAGTCTCTCAGCTGGTGCACTGGATGGGATGGTTGTGTTGAAGCGCAGAAACGCCGACATGATTCGTGGATGATTGTCCGGCATTTCTAGTTCACGTGGATATCCTTCTGTTACCGCGTGCATAAAACTGCACCTACATGTATAAATAGGCCTACCGCGAGCTAAAACCGCGCTGTTAATAACCGCGCCCATACAGAACCGCGTCGTTTAATAATTATGTCGACTTATGGGAGGGAAGATAGAATAACATTAACAAATATTGAGTCGCTATTTTTCAGGTTTTTTAAAATGAAAATTGTTTAAAAACTAGACATGTACTCGTAGGCCTATAGGGCCTATAGCCTAGGCTTGGTAAATCTTGTCTAATGTTCTACAACAACGAATGAAAACTGAACTTGTTAACGTTCAGCAAAATGTTCTACAACGAAGAATAAATAAATACAGCCCGTAAAACAAAGTTTTTTACTATATCCATCTAGTATCCTATAATGCGTCTTATGAAGCAGTTACCTCTACAAATATATAGTCCGCGTTCATTTTACAACATAGCATGCGTTTAATGAGGCAGCGCACCCGTTTCTGTTGCGACCAATGGCAACGCTGGCCAATCACAGCGCTCCGTATCGGAAAAGGGGATTCCCCGATTCGAAAAGTTTAGTCCCCGATTCTATAAGCTAGCCTTTTTGGGGAGCTGAAATTTTGATAGAATGAAGTGTGTGCGAGGGCGAGTCGATCCGCCAAGTTTCACGACGATTGAATGATTGTAAGTGATCGAACTAGTCGTCGCAAGATTTGACTTTTTAGCCTGTGGCTCAAGCAATCAATCAATCAAGCAAGCAAGATTCTCGCAAGTTAAACTAGATGGATAAAAAGAGCGGATAGGCTATTAAACTCTGTATTCACCTTTTGTGTGATAGCGAGCTCGACACTTTCGCATAGTGCATTTCCAGATTGTCTTCGCTGTAATAGTTGTTTCTTTCTGAAAAGGGTAAAAGTGCATTTTAGCGTATTTAATTCATGATGCTGCTGCCGAGTATTTTAGCGTATTTTATTATTTCTCTTATGTGTCTGCGTAAATGGAAGCTGGATTGATAAAAATAATTGTTTCCCTAGATGGGAGTTGGATTGATGAAACTAGTTATTTGCTAAAAATACAAGCTGGATTGATGAAAAATCGTGTAGTGTGGCGTCGTAAATGACTCGCCATTGCGTCGTAAATGACTCACCATTGCATGGCGAGTCAGCGTTGGTCGAATACAAGTTGGATTGACGAAACGAATTCTTGCTAAATAGAAGTTGGATTGACCAAAATAATGTTAGGTTAAAAAGAAATTGGACTGATGAAAAGAATCTTGCTTAAATAGAAGCTGGATTCATTACAGTTATCATGAAAATCATTTAAATAATTTAATGCGCTAAGATACACGCCTACCTCCACTATCAATAAAATACGCTAAAATGCACTTTTACCCTGAAAAGCATAACCATCAACCACATGCAGAGTACCGCCATTCTGTACAAATTCTAATGGCATTTTCACGACTATCGACAATAAAATATTTCGTAAAAATGACTGCTTGCCTACTGCGTTTAGCCTACATAGGGTGATCAGGACAGATTGCAATGACCCAATTGTTAATAATTTCTACTGTTATTTGAATTTATCATTTAAAAGAAGTTGGTTTCGAACCTTATAGCTTTGAAATATAATTTGAAAGGCATTAATGTCTTTAGTTGCGAACACGTTTTAAAATAAATAACTTCACTATAAGCGATGAGAGTCGCTGTTATGATCGTCACTATTGCTAATTTTGCATTAGTGATGAACTACCCCTTAACAATACTGAAGACATCATGACGCTCACTCATGATGGCACAATCCCTACGACTAGTATAGACCGGCCTCAATGTAATTCAGCTGACTTAAGACTTGAGGTATTAACTGACGAATCTGGAAACCGATCCCTCTTAAACAGTGTCGATACTGACCCTGACTACAATTAATTTTCTAGCGTCATTTGTAACAACTTATATCTCTCTCCTCATACTCTTGGCTCTAAAGTTAAGTTGCTCCCTTCCTCTTTATCGATTATCCATATTAATTGTCGTAGTTTACTACCTAAGCTGAATTAAATCAAAACTCTGCTTGACATCTTACCCGTTTCTATCCTTGCGCTCACTGAAACCTGGATTGATAAAAATACTGAAGACCTCATTAATATACCTGGGTTTCAGTTTGTGCATCGACCGAGATGGCAGGGACATGGCGGTGGTGTTGGTTTTCTGCTTAGGAAAGAGCTTTCATTCTCACAATTTGAACATGCTAAATGTACTAATGCAAGCACTTTTGAGGTTCTACTACTGAGAATTCCCCTTATTACTGGTTCCATTTTGGTGGGGCCTTGCATAGGCCACCAGGCCAAGAGCTAGATAAGTTCACCGATGAAGTTGAAGCTTTGCTTTCTGAAATTTCAAAAAAAAATAAAGATATACTTCTATTGGGTGACTTCAACATCGACCTCCTAAAAGTTAATATGCATAAACAAACTACTAATTTCTATAGCCTAATTGCATGCTAGCTCACCACTTACTGCCCGTCATAACTAGACCTGGGAGTCGACCCCAATAAGTCGACCCCAGTCGACTTGGGCATCCCAAGTCGAGTCGAGTCGTTTCTGCTTAGCGCAACTGACCCCCAAGTCGAATTTGTACAGAAAAGTCACCTCAAGTTGTTTTCTACACAAGTCGACTTAAACCGACTTGGGACACAAACAAATCTAAATTTATCTCGCCACACTAATGATCGTGAGGCCACGATGGCGTTTAAGCAGTTGTATACTGTTTTTAGTGTGAACAAACGTTTTTAAGACCTATTGTGTGTTAGGGTTGTGTCATGACAATACACCTGTATAATTGTATATAGGCTATATGTATAAACATGATCTAGTTGAGCGGGCGGTCAGCGCCGCTTGTCTTATGTAAACATCGACTGAATATAGCTCGTACTGAGCACGTGCTAATAGCGCGGGAAAGGTTAGAAATTGCTGATTACAGTCGATTTGAATAATGCAGTTGTCTTAATACAGTAGATAGAGCTGTATATTGAGCGTGAAGTGTTAAGAAATATAGTTGATTTATGTTGACGATGCACACTGAATAGAAGTGTTGAAGATACAAGTTGATTGTCATCTAATTGAAAGAGTAAGAAGAAATATTAAAAATCGCAGAACGGTACTGCGATATTATTTTGTATTATCGACGCCGGTTGCGGCGGTTGAAATAAACAGCTACTTAACTTAGGCCTACTTATTTTTATCGGTGTCAATTTATCTATATCATGAGTTATAACAAATTCTTATGTTAAAGCGTCACACGTACGTTTAATAAAACTGGTGAATCGAAATGTTAATAAAAATGTTAGCACGTCTGCCTTTTCAAGAGCTGAACGCGCGCAAATCAATGAACTTTTAGTCGTCAGTGAATTCGACCCAAAGAAATCTGGATCGCATACTAATCAATCGATCGTTTTGCGCTACTTTGGTGCACTGCAGACGGAAGAACTGGTGTATTAGACAATGATCGACTTTATTGTCGGTGAGTGGTAGTACTGTGGGATGATACGCTTGCATTGCTATTTGAATGACGTTAGTGGCCAAATAATTATGACAACAGTATTAAACTGTGTCATTATAACACACCATTCAGTGCAACCAGTCCGCGGTCCGCTGCAGATTCTTCTGTTAACCCATTAAAGCATTACAAAATTGTTCAAGAACAAACACAAACAGCTTAAAATAGGCCTAATAGGCTAAGCAATTTTATTCATCAGGTGTTGAGATCTCATTACCCATTAGTAGGGGCCTATAAGAAATTAATGCTTGCCATGACATTTTTTTATTATTAGCCGTACGTAATCGTAATTACCATGTCAGAAGTCGACTTTAAGTCGGAAGTTGGTTGTTTTTCTGCCAAGTCGGGTCAAGTCGTTTTGACTCCAAGTTGTCGACTTCAAGTCGACCTCAAGTCACTTTAGGGTCAAGTGGGGTCAGAGTGGGTGACCAAAGTGACTCCCAGGTCTAGTCATAACTAGACCAACTAGGATAACCGATCATTCTGCTACACTTATCGATAACATCTTTACTAACGCTTGGCCCCGTGTAACCACCTCATCGATAATTGCCTGTGACATATCTGACCACTTGCCTCTTTTCGTCGACTTAAATTGTGAAGCAAAACTATCCGTTGCGTGTTCCTTACGGTTCTCATACTAGTCAACTATTTCTAGAATTTAAGTTATTAAAAATTGAACAAATTAAGAAGGCACAGATTGGCGAATTTATGTATGGTTACGAGCATAATTTGTTACCAGTAATTTATAGACAACTCTTCCTCCGTGCCTCTGAAATTCATTCTTACTCTACAAGAAATTCTAAATTATATCGACAACCTTTTGCTCATACAAACACTCGGTTATTTTCTATCAGATTTGCAGGGGCTAACGTTTGGAATAGTATACCGTTATCTATTCGTCAACTACCTGGTCTGCGTATTTTTAAGAAAAGACTACGCCTTTACCTTATTCATCAAATTACTTGAATTCTTATTTTCTTTTTTTGGGTGTGTTAGTTAAGTGTTAGTTAAGTTATGTTAGTAATTTTGTTTAATAATTTAGCCATTTTCTGGTCATCAAAGTTTTCGTGTAATCACAAGAACCGGCTGTCATGCATTATTTCTGTTATTCACAATTATTAGGTGGCCCTATTAGCGGGATTCTTCATCCCTTCTGGGTCTCCTCCTTGGTATCCACAACTGATTAATTTACTGTGTTTGTTGTGCTATAATTGTACTATGGATGGATCAGGAAATAAACTGATTTGATTTGATTTGGTTAAAACAATGACGTCATAAACAATATGAATATTTAAATCGCATAGCCTACAGAATTTGGTTTTAGAAACGTTGCAGCGAAACTGAAAAGATAAAACTTTGCTAATGGTGTATTGGCATTGACAAAGCTAATTAATTAACGTTGCAATTCACATTTAATTCGCTAAGATTTGTAACAGCAATACTTTCAAGCAGTCGTGACATAATTTCAAAGTTTTCTCGCGAAGTTACACGAATATCTATTATGCGAGCAAACGTTTACGCTCTGTGTTCTGGTTTCTGTAAGACGTTATTTAACCGTAATGGCCGAACCAAGTGAAACTACACATCAACATGGAGGAAATGCGTATGTTTTATCATGTCAACATTAACAGGCTTTTCATTTTGTGACTAATCTGTGACTATAATATTTTTAAGGTTTCACTCTTAATCATCCATTCGCTCAGTGGTAAAAGTGCATTTTAGCGTATTGAATTCGTGATGCTGCCGGCCGAGTATTTTAGCGTAGGCCTAGGCCTATTTTATTATTTCTGTTATGTGTTGCGTAATGGAAGCTGGATTGATACACATAATTGTTTGCCTAAATGGAAGTTGGTTTGATTAAACTAGTTATTTGCTAAAGTAAAAGCTGGATTGATGAAAAAGCGTGTAGTTTAACGTCGTAAATGTCTCGCTATTGCATGGGTTTCAGAGTTGGTGGTAGGCCTACACTGGTAGGCCCCTATACAATTTGGATTGACGCAAAGAATTCTTGCTAAATAGAAGTGGGATTGATTAAAATAATTTTAGCTTAAATAGAAGTGGGATTGATGAAAAGAATAAGCTTATTGCTTAAAAAGAAGCTGAATTCATTACAGTTATCATTGAAATAATAAAATACGCTAAAATACAACTCTATCTCAACTATCAATAAAATACGCTAAAATGCACTTTTACCCGCTCCCGCTAACCTGTTAATAGTCAATAATCCCTACTTTAACTTTGGACTAAATCTTTGGCTCAAACCGCAGCACTTCAGCTGTGTTAATCCGTCTCCTGCCTTTCACAGCCCAACGATTATCCACGGAATTATACTTAACTTACGCCAATACATATTAGATAGAGAGATGGGTGCAAGTAGAAAGACAGACACAGAGACTGCCAGCTGGACAGGTGGAGATAGATAGATACTAAAAGGTGAAAGCAGCAGAGCAGATAGATAGACATACAGTTAGAGGCACGAAGACATACTCCATCAATGAAGCAATAGGTGTAATACTGGTGTATATCAACTATTTATCAATGAATGAATCAATCAATCAATCAATCAATCACACAGACAGTCAGTCAGTCAGTCAGTCGGAGCGCTGCTATCAATCCCTGTTGTACGCGTCCTTCAAGGTTCTACCTGCTTCGGAAAACATGACTTATCAGTAGATGCGTCCAATTTTCCTTCAGCAACAAGCAGTGTCCTGTGGTTTGATCACTTGGCACCTAATACAGATCTTTAACCTTGTCTCATTCAACTCTCGACGCCAGTGGTTCCAACCATTTTCAGATAAAGTCATTTAATCAACGGCACCTGTTCTAAATTTCACATGTTTTTCTTCAAGTTTAATCTCTCTGTTGATGACGAGCAAGGTGTCTCGACTGTCTTGTATTCAACCACAGTGTTGCAACTACTTTAACATTAAGTTTAAAGAAATAGTAATAGGCCTATGTCAGTAGCGATTATGAGTGACTTTTCGAATGTCAGAACAATTCAACTTCGACACGCCTGTTAACAACATTGTCATTAAGGCTAGGCAGTCAATGTATGCCCTCCGCGTTCTAACAGCACACGGGTTAAAGGGACAATCTCTGAATGATGTAACAAATGCTACCACAGTGTCGCGGATGCTCTATGTGGCCCCGACGTGGTGGGGCTTTGTGGGGGAGAGGGACGCACTCGTCTACAGGCAACTATACGGCGACTAATCCGGTCTCGATATCTACCGGAATCCTACCAAAGTTTCGAGCAACTTGGCCAAAAAGCAGACTCTGACCTCTTTTCTACCATCATCAGCAACCCTGTACCTATATTACATCAGCTACTGCCTCCCGTGAAAACTGTTTCATACTCGCTACGCCCCAGAACCCACAATAGAATAATACCTAATATAAGGCAAACTCTATCTCGTAAAACATTTGTCACATGGATGCTTTATACATTTAAATTTTGTTTCTATTTGATGATCTTTGTACAGCAAAATGCGGTTATCAGTTGGTTTTTCAATAAAGGATATACTTACTTACTTACTTACTTTTCTTAGAAAAAACTGCGCTCATATTATCCAGACGAGCCCCAATAGATGGCTTACGGCACCCCTGGGTACAGTGGGTGCCCTGGCTCCACACTGGTATACGCCAATGCGAACTCGTGCTTGGGTAGACCTATAGCCTTATTGTCAAGTCTTAAGTATTCTCATTGGGCTGAGAGCCTGAGATGTCCACTGAATACAAAGTGCATTCAAGATTTCGTTCTACTACATTGCAGTGTATTACAGTTGTAGTCCTACTGTTCCTACATACCTACGTCCTGTGTTCTACTCTCAATGCATATTATGATCTTTTTTATTATCCAATTGAAAATTTGTCGCTAAGCCATATAAAAGCCGAAATTGCGTGTAATCAGTCATATTCAACAGCGTTTGGAATACCATTTCCTCTCCAACTGACTCGAGGCAGCATCCTATTGTTCTACACAAGTAACTGAAACGGCTTCGATTGTAGCAACTGCTGCGGTATTACCCTCCTATCTGTGCCTGAGAAAATCCTTGAAAGTGTCTTCTTAACGGGGTTCTGGAAGCACATTTGGAGCAAATGGAACAGAGCTTTCTCCCTCCTACATGGTCCAATATTTTAACGACAAAGAACCTGATTCAATCGTAAGAGGAAGTGTACGGCAGCCATTGTAGATGGCATGTGTAGATTTGAAGGGTACGATTCAGTAGACTGCACAGCTGTCTTGAAGTTGATCCTCTCAACGTTGATTCATGAAATACACACGAGTGTTCTGTACGTATTTAATGGTGTGACGATGATGTTTTGTCGTGGAAACGGGAACGCTTCGGAAGGGGTTCATGACATGATGATGATGATGATGATAAAAATGATGATTTTGATGATGATGATGATGATGATGATGATGATGATGATTATGATGATGATGTTGAATAGCTGCCATTATATTTGTGTTCCAATTTTCGAAATATTTATTTTGTTAGTCGAAGTACCACACTTTTCGATATTATTGTTGGACGACGTTACCTGATGTCGTAATGTAAACATTGTAATGTGATGATGCCTTAAAGCGGTGTTGATGATGTGACGCATGGATCAGGTGATGTGATGCGATGATTTATTTTGATGTCGTCGATGGTGAATTGTGTTACAGGAACTGGAGACAGTTCTGGTTGCTGCTCTGGAAGAACTGGTTGCTCCAGAAGAAGAAGAAAATCAGGACTGTCTTAATCGTTCTATTCCCATACGTCTTGACTAAACTTTTAATCCTCTATAGAAACGGTATTAAGCACGAACTTTTTGAGGCAAAGATCTACCCCAGCTTCTTCGTAACTACGACCTTGACAGAAGTTTGGAAAAATGAACGAGAAAAATCAATCCTAGCCTACGCTCCCAACACAACCCTCGTGGCGAGAATTATGAATAGAGCGGCGAACATCATGGGCGTCAAGATTACAAAAGGTGCGTCGTATTCCTATATCTTATGTTCATAATCGTATCGTATCGTATCTAAAAATTTGTAGAGCGCCTCTCGCAGCATAGACTATTCAGAGGCGCTTTCAGCGCGGAAGCCCCGGGGGAAAAGAAACGCCTTAAGAGAGCGAGAGGATGCGTGAGAAATCCCAGACATGAGCTTAGCCCGTAGAAGAATGGGGAGGCCATTCCAAGTGGAGGGACACAATGTTCAACAACACCAGCAACAACAGCAATAATAATATTAATAATAATAATATTGATAATGATGATGATGATGATGATGATGATGATGATGATAATAATAATAATATTTGACCTTCCTTTCGGACCTAGGCACCATAACTGGAGATCCACGGGAAACATCTTTTTTGTTCCAATGTATCTCATTGACGACGCAACGTTTTAACGCAGTGGCCTTTGTTGGCACTTTAGCCGGCCAAGAGATAGATGAGTAGGACCTTCCAGACTATTTTCTACAATCAGTAATATTGAAGTCCTTGAGGGATCCTGTATACCTCGGGTAGGGTGTTTTTAAGGTACATGTGAAATTTTCAACTCAAAGATGTTTTGTCGGCCAGTACAATTTATCATGCCAATTCATGTATAAACTCCATATCCGAATTTAAATCTTGATAGCTGAACATTTAGGACTTGCTCAAGGCGACCGAAATTATAGGAACCCGGTTGCATTATGATTATAGGTATTCTATGCCAGATTTCATTACATGCCAGCCTTAGACCCCTTCTTAGTGGCCGGTTCCCAACTAATAAATATTCATGACGATGACGTAACTGATCTCGTGTTGATTATGTCACTGGTCTCGTGTTGCAAATGGCGGGTAATGGTGGTTTTCATTAATGCATTATATCGCAGGTGAGATTGCAAAATTCACTAGAAAAAGGCTGAAATTTGGTTGATAGACAGTTACTGTAGGCCTACTGAAGATCACTTCGGTTATGCGAAACTACCTACACGAGGAGAGGTTCTCAAGGTGCTGTTCAATTTCCATACACTAAGAAATCAGAGTCTGGATGACAGAAGTGAAAGAAACGGTAGCTATGGTAGGCTACTTCCAATTTGTGAAAGAGCATGGATTCCAACGAGGGCTAAGAATCATGTTTGGGATCAGCTTCGACATCTTCTGTAAGGAATGGCAAAACCTCAAAAAATATTTGGAGGAAGTCAGGAACCGAAGAGGATAAATGGGATTCTTTCAAGGGTTCCCTTCAGGATCTCTGAAATTGCGCATAACGATGCCATGACAATAAGTAAGATAGAAGAGGATTGGCAGTTTGGAAAGCACAGCGTGAGAAAGGACGACATGGTTCCATGGCAGGCATTGATGTCAAACTTGCAAAGCAAGAAGAGAGAGCACTGGCAAGATCAGCAGCACTTGCAGAGCGTGAGGAACGTTATCGTGCTAGCACAGCTGTAGCTACGAAGGTTTCTCTGATGGAAAAGTCATCTGAGTAAGAGGCGTCATCAGATAGCTCCGAAAAAGAGCCAGAACCGTCGACGTCTGCTTTGCCACCAAAGCGGCGAAGTGGAACAATCTCATTTGTTACCCGTGATGTTGCGGCAGCTCTAGATCGCACCAAAACCAGCAGCAGGAAGGCCTCTCACATTTTGTCTGCTCTCAGTGCATCCAATCTACATATATGCAGCACCACCTCAGCGATCCGTCGAGCTAGGAAAGATTACCGTGCAGCCATAGCAGCAGAGATTCGCGAATTCTTCGATCCGAAGATTCCTCTTACTCTTCATTGGGACAGCAAGATCATGCCAGATGATACAGACCCAGGACGAGGGTGTGTTGATCGCCTTCTAATAATGGTATATGGCAAGGATGTAACCAAGCTATTAGCCATCCCCAAACTCCAATCCGGGACAGCTGCCGTCATTTCAGAAGCATGTTTGGCCAAGATCAGAAGTTGGGGATTGGAAGACAGAGTCGTGGCACAACGGAAAAGTAGCATAACACGGGTTGCAAGGGCGGCGTATGCATCAAGCTTTGAAACGGGATTAAGAAAGGACCTATTGAACCTTACCTGTCGACATCACGTTTCTGAAATTGTTCTGGAAAAGATGTTTTCATTGCATGATTCTTCAATGTCTCCAAAATTTGAACTCTTTAGTCATTTCCGTGACTTCTGGCTGCCAATCGATCAAGTGAGTATTGCACAGCAATGGAGGAGCACAGAGAGGTCATCTCGACAATCCTACTCTCAAAAGGTGTGGAATCATTTACTTCAAGTGTCACTTTTTGTGACAACAACTTACGAAAAGTAATAGCTCACCTGTACCTCACCAAATGAAGCCCAAAAGAACGCTCTGGAATTCTTGAATGCAATCCTTACTTACCAAGACAAGGAAGTCTCACAGGTCGCCCTAACAGCGTTCTCCTGACACCTTTGGTATTTGTCGGAGACCCTGGTTGGCCTCAGCCTTTTTGACGATTCAGTCACCGTCGATGAAAAGCAGCACATGGTCTACAGCATGCGCAACAATCAGGGAGAGGCTTCCTACTATACATAATCCACCAACAAAACCACTACCGGTATCCGACTTCTTCACCACTTAAACCACCAAAATATTCCAGATCCTCGGATTGGATGACTCTTTTCGTGATCGAGACCCGCAACAATGGGCGTCAGAACAATCATACAGTGAGGCAAAAGACATTATATCCGCCCTAAGAGTGACGAACGATTTGGCGGAGAAAGGAGTGGCTCTCGTGCACTCTGGTTAGAAATGAGGAAGAGAAACAGTTTTGTTCTGCAATTGGTCGAGTTCCATCGAAACAAATTCCCAAAGCACTGAAGGAAATAAGTTAATGACAAATAACTGACAGTATTTCCTTTGATTTTGCCTTATATCTTATGTTTAAGTGCTGAAATTTGTTTTTATCTTTGAAAATTACAATGTATCACGTTGGTCTCTAAGTGATAATTCTTCCGGGGCTTTGAGCAAGTTCTAAATCTTTTCCGATTTTCATCTAATTTGACAATTGACAATGTTTTTCAAGGTGGAACACAAAACAGTCTGGCCGATACTAATTTTGAAACTTTCATTTTTAGACACACCCTAACCTCGGGGTATAAAATAATAATAATAATAATAATAATAATAATAATAATAATAATAAAAAAATAATAATAATAATAATAATAATAATAATAATAATAATAATAATAATAAAATAATAATAATAATAACAACAACAACAGCAACAACAATAATAATAATAATATCAATAATAATAATGATAATAATAATGATAATAATAATAATAGTTTATTCAAACACAAATGAGAAACTACAATATGATTACTTGAAGCAGTAGCGACACATGGTAAGTTAAACGGGAATTCGATTTCATAACTGTGTGGCAGCCTGTTAGGCACTGATCAATCCTACAACCGCTCAGTTTACCATCGCCCACTAGGGAGTGGAAGTCTGAGTCAATTTTATGGGGCTAGCTGGTATCGAACGAGAATCCTTCTGTTCTGCCTGTTTAGTACCATTCAACCATCACCCCGCCCCTCCATAATAACATAACAGCGATGCAAATAGAAAATGCTCTTGGCTATTTATGTGAGCCTTTCTGCTCCATTTAAGGATTTGTGGCCGTAGAAATCTTCGTTCGACTGCTCGGGGTGAATCAATTGTTCCTTTTGCATGCAACTCAACGATGCTGAGTGGGTTGGTGCCCGCTCGCCGCGGCGCCCCGGGTTCGCTTTCCGGTCGGGTCGGTTTATCAGAGATTAATTTCTCGGATCTTTACTGCGGGTGGCTCGGTCGCAATATAAACGTGGAGTACGAGGTTGCTTTCTGCCTCCGACACTGATCATCTCCGATATGAAAAAGTGTCGTTAAGCAGTAATACAACAATGCAACTCAACGACGCAGTATTGGCTGGGATCGCCGCTGAGTAGTTGTCTTGAAAAGGCTCTAGGCTATATAAATGCTCTTAATGAATTAATGAATGAATTAATGAATGCATACAAGTCTGGCTCTTGACGATTTATTTGACAAAGGGCTACCGGCGAATGAGCAAGTTTCTACCGTTCGTGTTACGTCGCCAAATATCGAGATTTAGTCTAAGATGACATCGTCACATATTCTTCTAGCGCTGTTTCAGATGCAAAGTCCAGATCTGCAAGAATGAACTATGAAGTGAGCTTTACCTTTTTGCTAAAGCATCCCTGCCAGCATTTCCAGTAGGGTGCCGCGTGTTTCAATATCAGGGCCGGATTAAC
Source organism: Aporrectodea caliginosa (assembly GCA_020284085.1). NCBI lineage: Eukaryota > Metazoa > Annelida > Clitellata > Crassiclitellata > Lumbricidae > Aporrectodea > Aporrectodea caliginosa. The sequence continues at coordinate 77,206 of JACEVL010000460.1, forward strand.
AAATGTGGTGGCCCTGTTCAGTAAAACTGTGGGGGCCCAGCCAAACAGAATCACAACAAAAGGACACACAAAACATGTTATATTCAACGAATCAACATTCTTCTATTAAAAAATTCGAGCCTTTTTTCTTTTTGTACAATACCAGTAGGGTTTATAATTAGGATAAAATCTTCCCCAGAATTATTATTTTCGAAGGCAGAAGAGCTATGAGCATATTCAACCCTCGGAGCATGCACATTGTTCAAAAGGCGTTACTTCCTATAACTTGGCGTCGTGAGGGTCGGTTAGGGTCAGGTTAGGCCTAGTGAGTGTCGGCTAGGGTCAGGTTAAGCTCTGTAACGGTCGGTTAGGGTCAGGGTTATGGCTAGAGTCGTCATAAGAAAACATGTGAACAAATTTCCGTCGCAGAACTAATTTTTTCCTGCGATGCGTGGCGGCATTTTCCGCCGCAGAAGCACCACGCTTATAATTATCCAGTCTAGTATTAAAGACTTTAGCTCAAAGTATACATATTTTACGGTTTAACAATAATAATTATTAGAGTGACTCATGGTAAAAGAATATTGCCATTGCAGGCCTACCACAAAACAGGAAATAAATATAGGTCTAACAGGCTTCGGCTAACAGTATATATAGTCTTAACTCGTTCGTCACAGTGTTTGCAGTTTACATTTTGTAAGAAAACTAACAGTTAAGAGCAACACAAATTATAAAATGACAATGACAATCAATATCACTCAAATTGTCATGGAAGTTACACAAGTACTTTGCTAGCCTTTTGGTTTGCAAATTCATCAATTAGGCTATGTCGTCAAAATGTAGCTCACGTTCACGAGAATCCGACAGCTTCGCTTACTCTTGACTCAGCATAACTGAAAACATGGATACACTGCCTTATTCTGACGCGACTTGACTACTGCAACTCGGTACTCTATAGACTCCATGAATGCACACTGCTTCCTCTAACTAGAATACTCCATCAGACTGTGTCTTGGACACTCTTACCGAGACGATTTCACATCTGCTCTTCGTTCTCTACACTGGCTTCCTGTCTCTGAGCGTGTCCGCTTCAAGCTGGCTCTCCTCATGTACAGAGCATGCGCAGATCTTCTGCCTTCCTACTTATCTCACACCTTGCAACTCTGTTAAAGGCCGTTCCTCTTTCCGATCAGCATCTGCTGGAAAGTAGGCCTATATTGTTCCTGGAACAAGTCTTGTCTTGTCACAATTGCCGGTCCCTTCATCTGGAACTCTCTACCTCCTCATGTTCGCTCTAAACTGGAAACTTGCCTCTTCCAGTCTACCTACGTACGGCTCTTAGTGGATGCCCGGCATCAGTGTGCACTTCTGAATTTTTAAGTATTGTACTGTATTGTATGTCACTTTCCATGCTCAACAGTGTCAAACAAACGAGTTTGTCTTCCGACATTGACGCCCTTAGTCTGTTTTAAATCAATTTGACTTTTGAAAACGAACGTTCTCTGCTGCAGTTTGTCTCCATCAGAACAAGATAGGCCTATATTTGCAGTGCTAGCTCAACAGTTGGATAGGTGTCCTTGAGTCTCTTTTTGTGATTAACATGTAAAGGAACAGTTCTGGTGATGTTTAATTTGTCTGTTCATGAGCAAATGTGTTTGCTAGGTCAGCAATTCAGCAAACTGCATGAATCATTTCGTTTCCGGCTGATTTTGAGATGATCGAATCTGCCTGATAATGGAAACTTTAATAGGGGCCCACACATGCAAAAGTTGCAAAAGTTGTGCAAAAGTTGTGCAAAAGTTGTGTTTTGCATTTTAAAATGGGCAGTTTCGAATTTGTGAGATTTTTGCTCATTTTTACTATTAGACTTAACAAATAACAATAATTATAAAATATTGAAAAAAATTCTTTTTGCATGTGTGGGGGCCCCTCAAGTGTGGGGGCCCCTGTTCGGCCGAACATGTTGAACATGCCTTAATCCGCCTCTGTTCAATATGGTAACAAATGACAATGTATGGTATGGTGTCGAATGACATTGTATGATAAGGGTATCGCATGTAGCCATGGGCCTAATTTTGAAAGCCTGCAACATCCGTGTGGTACTTCTGAAGCTTGTCTTTCTTTCCCTGCCAGCGTGATCGTATAGGACCCACATTCCAATAAGGCACCCGTTCACAGCCAATTTGGGTCTCATCTAGTGTCCATGGAATTGCTGGCAGGAATTTTTAAACAGGTAAAATTAATTTTATCTTGCTTTGTCGTAGATTGGGGCTTTGCATCTGAAAAAGAGCTGATAGAACGTGCGGCGATGGACGAAGACATTTTTGGCGCAATCGTCTTCGATAAGAGTGAATGGGTCACTCTTCCGATGAATATCATCTCCTACAAGATCCGTCTGCGATCAGACAAAGCTAAATCGGGAGAGAAGGTCGATTGGAAAACAGACGCCGTGTTCTCTGTCCGAATTTTGCCCGGACCGCAGATCGGTCTAGAGATGGGTATTTTTATTTTTAAATGATAACTAATTATCAATATATTTTTCTTAATTTGTTCTGATAGCCTATATAAAGAAAAAGCAATCTCTTTTAACTGGACTACTCTGCAAAAATCATCTCATGTCAATCGAATAGTTAGCCTACACGAATACAACAATCCACACATCACGGGTTAATATTAATAATAATAATAATAATAATAATAATAATAATAATAATAATAATAATAATAATAATAATTATAATTATAATTATAATAACAGACACATTACTACTAATTAATAATAATAATAATAGTAATAGTAATGATAATAATAATAATAATAATAATAATAATAATAATAATAATAATAATAATAATAATAATAATAATAATAATAATAATAATGGCAGACGCCGTACTACTAAATGCGGGAACTCTGCTGCCCTACTGTGACTGTTCCGCTTCGTGGCTCGTTACGCTCAGAGGTGCAAGCAGAGTTCATTCTCCCCGTGCTCGGACTGCTATCCGACAGCGCCGCGCCTTGTCTGTGGCTGGCCCAGTGACCTGGAATGGGCTTCCGGTGGCACTGCGTCTGACCTCAATAGGACACTCTGCTCAGTTCTTCTCTGGCCTTAAGACTGTCCTGTTTGACCGAGGTTGGGCTGGGAGCGCTTCTGAGTAGACTGTCTTAAAGGGGCGGTATATAAAACTACTGCAATAATAATAATAATAATAATAATAATAATAATAATAATAATAATAATAATAATAATAATAATAATAATAATAAACCTCTAATTTCATTCTCTACCTCTGTACGAGACCTTGGTGTCATCCTTGATCAGGAACTAACCTTTTCTAAACACCTCTCCTCTTTGTCTCGTTCCTGCTTTTACCATCTTCGTCAACTTAGGGTTGTTGCTCGCTCTCTTTCAACCTCTGCTGCTTCTACTCTTATCCATGCCTTTGTTTGCTCTCGTCTAGACTATTGCTCTTCTTTCTCCACTGTTCTTCCTCAAGTCCACTTGTCCTCCCTTGAGAGGGTCTTTCGGTCTGCGGCGCGCCTTGTTGGTTGCATACCGCGATATGGTAGCGTATCTTTCTACATGCATCATACTCTACACTGGCTTCCCCTCCGGCGCGTATTCTGTATCGGTTCTGCTCTCTCGTTTGGCAAAGCGTCTTGGGTACAGCTCCTCGCTACTTATGTTCCACCTTTGCTCTCTCTCTCTTCCACTCTTACTGGTCGCTCAGCCCTCCGTTCCTCTTCTCGGAGTGACTTTTTGGTTCCATTTGCCCGCACTGCTACTATGCAGCGCCGAGCATTCTCTGTCGTTGGTCCAACAGCATGGAATGATTTGACATCTTTCCTTCGCCTTTCTCCTCGTGTTCAGTCGACATTCTTTTATGCCCTATTAAGACTTTCCTCTATGATCAGGCCTGGCTCGGGAGAGCTTCTGAGTAGAACCCCTTGAAGAGGCGCTATATAAATTCTATGATTGATTGATTGAATAATAATAATAATAATAATAATAATAATAATAATAATAACAATGCAACACGATGGAGACGAGAACCCGTAAAACACAACTATGCTTAGTATCTTAGAGCCTGAGGGATTCTTTTTACCTCGGGCAAAAAAAAAAAAAAAAAAAAAAATAATAATAATAATAATAATAATAATAATACTAACAATAATAATGGTAATAATGATATTAGTAATTATTATAATAATAATGGTAATGATAACAACAACAATAACAACAAAAGTAACAATTATATTTGTAGTAGTGATAAATAAATATGATAATAAAACGATAATACTGATATAGCAGTGGCATTAGTAGTGGTAGCAGAATGAGTATTGGTCGTGTTAGTAGTAGGCCTAAGTGTGTAGTAGCGGTGGTAGTGGTGGTACTTGTAGTAATAGCAACAGCACCAGTAGTCACAGTGATAAATCCCAACCTGCGTAGAAAGTGTCAATAATATAAAGCGGTAACACATACGTTGTAGATTATAAAGACAAGGGTTTTCTGGCGATTCAGAAGGCCGTTGATCTGAGTCTAATTGCTGAAGTGAACCGGAGTTTCGACCCAACAGCAACGAACGTAACGACTCAGCTGAAGCAATATCCGTATCCTCCATACTACTCAGATCCGCTGACTTTTTTAATTAAAATGTTCTTACCATTATTAATTCTGCTCAGCTTCATCATTATTGCTCCAACAATCTGTCAGGAAATTGTGCTCGAGAAGGAAAACAAGTTCAAGGTACAATCACACGCATCATTGTGAACCGACATTGTTACATTTCGTAACGAATAGAACCACATACGACTACTGTCACTGCCTCTGCTACTGCTACTGCTACTGCTACTGCTACTGCTACTGCTACTGCTACTGCTACTGCTACTGCTACTGCTACTGCTACTGCTGCTGCTGCTGCTGCTGCTGCTGCTGCTACTACTACTACTACTACTGCTACTAATAATAATAATAATATTAACAATAATAATAATACTAATAACTTTTTTAGTTAAACTTTGACTATTTTTCAACTAAAATAAAATTATTAGTTCAACTAAAGTTGGCAACTGATTGTGTAAATAAGTTAATTAAACTAAAACTAGTTACTCAAACTTTTCAAACTTTTATCAAACTTTTTCGCAGCTATTTTTACAATTACAGAGGTTAAGTGAAGTGCAATAATGCAGAGCGTCAATGATAATTTCACTTTCAAACTATGTAATGTGTACTAGATGTGTACTACTACAGTTCTACCAGAAAATCATGAAGAAAGTTGCTAATGCAAACGATGCTGCATCGTGCAATGCAATGCAGCTCACTTGACTTGAGTAATAAACCAGTTATTCATGACAATCATTGCGGAAGATAGTTGCAGAGTTGATGATTTTGTTAGTTAAACTTTTTAATTATAAACGAGAAAATATTATTTAACCTATGGTTTTACCTAAACTATTTTGTAGTAAAACTTTACCCTTAACTAAAAAATTAGGTTTACCTAAAAGTCAACGTTTTAGTTGACCTTTGCCCATCACTGATACTGTTGGTGGACTCCAGGGTATGACAAACACTCGCTTTCTGATAAAAATATAAATTGTAAAAGAATAATATACCAAAACAAAAGCATAGAAACTGCAGATCTCATCGGATTCCGTAGAACAACTTCACCAACAGCAGAAAATTATTCAGCAAAAGCGACATGCACAACCTTTAGCAACTCTGTTGGTCGTATAAGACTCGAAACAGACGGCTAACTTCAAAATTCTGATTGGAGTCACCTTTATCCATTATCCTACAGGTACTATTCATCTAATAACGGAGCTATGGCCGCTTACACAGAAACACGATCTCTGCAGCGTCTACTTCAGGGGTGTCAAACCTGTTTTTAATGGCGGCCTGTGGCAATATTTTTCAGCAAGTGGCCGCCCAGGATGCCGAAGGCCATTGAGCAAAATTGTGTAGGAATCTTGGAGTGAGTTCAGTGAGTCTGTCTCCAAAATTGTTGGGAAAAACTAAATCTAAAATGGTGCATTTATAGTATGCAGTCAACATTGATGGGCATACAAATATTTTGAAAATAGATTTCTATTTTCAAAATAGAAAATACTATTTTATTTTGTATGTCCAAAATACTTTTGAAAAGTTTTTTGTAAAGTTATTTTCAAAATAGTTTTAAACAGTATTTTGGAGAATTCAAAATACTTTTCCAAAATACTTTTCCAAAATACTTTTCTAGAGTACTTTTCAAATATAAATTTTACAAACCTTCTGCCGAAATAATCATTTTAATATCATAAGACTTTTTTTAAGACCTCGACTAGAACGTGACATTTCTGGTCACACCAACTACTTTTAATTGTGAGTTTGTTGTATCATTATATGTATAGCAAGGTTTTTGCTTGTCCTATTTTGTTTACATTATACACCACACCACTAGGAACACTGCTGGATAATCATTTGCTAGGATATCGTTTCCATGTTGATCATAGAACGAGAATTCGTGACTTGAAGCTTTAGTATTCGTAGACATTGGTGAATATTAAGACATTTTGAATATTCGTAAATATTTGCTGATGACGTCACTGTTTCCGTTTTGTTTACGAACTAATTTAAGACAACTTATTTAAAAATACGTGCAGTGGGTTGCCATATTGTTTATATAGAAGGCAGCTCAGGCAGGCACTAAGTCTTCACAATGACATTTCATCGTTTGAATTTTGTGCATGAAAAGGCGTGAAAATGACACTGAATTTTATACAATTAATCCCGGATTTTGAAGAATTAAGAATGAAAAGAAATTTAAAAAATTAATATTCGTTGATCAGTTTTAATATTCGTAAATATTCGTCAATTAACACAAATCTTAATATTCGTAATATTCGCATACTCGTTCAATGATGCTGATGATACTCACATCTACGTTTCAATTGTCTTGTGAATCATGTGTACAACTGTTGTTTTGATGAGGTACAATCTTGGATGGCGGCCAATAAACTCCTCCTTTATCTATTAAAAACTGATTTTCTATTACTGAGCAGTGGGCACTCCCCAGCAACTTAAAAAATTTGATTGGCTTATGTCATTGAAACTGGGTGACTCAATTGTTGAGCTGACAGACACTGCTGGTAACTTAGGTGTTGTCTTCAATTCTACCATGTCTCTGACTGATCAAATAAATGGTATTTGTTAGTCATCATAATGTTCATTCATGACATATGCAGATTTAGGCGTTACGTGCCCATATATGCAAGGATATCTCTGGCAAATGCATTGGTTTCCAGTTGCCTAGATTATGTAACTCACTTCTTACTATAATAATAATATATATTCTTTGTTAATTCAAACGGACAATTACGCAGGCTGATTACAATTCAGTATGAACGGATTATCATAGGTTATTACAGGAGTCGAATTTAACTGCATTCGGCAGCCACGCAAGGCGCCCATCACGTCCTACATCTCATTTTACCAATGCGCCATCTCGCAAATGATAGGCTGAGTGAACCTTTGGGAGGGTGCGGGAAGCGAGCCCGCTTCCTACTGCTCTTCACGCTAGTGATGTTACCACTACACTATGGACCCCCAAAATAAGTCAAACATGCTGAAGCTGCAGAGAGTGCAGAACTCTTTGGCTAGAGCCATAACTAATACATCTAAATATGAACATATATCCTCTGTGCTTTAATATTTTCATTGACTTCCTGTTCAGCAAAGAATTAGTTTCAAGTTTTGGCTCATAGTTTATAAAACTGTGAGCTCTGGCCCGCTACAATACTTAAAATAAGTTCAAATTTCCCAGACTTATCATTATTCAACGAGGTCATCTGATTATAATCTTTGTCTGAGCATTATTATCGAAATCAAGATCTTTTCTTGGTGAACGAACTTTTCGGTTGATGGACCTACTTTTTCAAGCACTCTCTCTGTGACTGCGCGCTCTGCTCAGTTTGCTTGTGTCATTTCGTTCTCAATTTAAACTTACCACTTTCCATATGCTTATCCAGCATAGGCTGCCTCTCTGTCTTACGGACTTGTCTTCTGAATATTGACCTAGTTACGGCTTGGTTTTAGTGTGCTATCGGTTTATGTCTTGTTATTAGGCATGGGTGTAATAGAAGTTACTAATTACAATTAAAATTTTATCAATGCTTCATGTCATAAGAAACTATAGATCACTGTCAAGTACACGAATGCAATGTTAATGTGCACACTGCCGAGTAGCGCTATAAGTACAAAATGTTGATTTCTCAAAAGTATTTTGTAAAACTATTTTCAAAAGTATATATTTTCAAAATACTATTTTATTTTGTATTTTCAAAATACGTTTGAAAAGTATTTTATTTTGTCCTAATAATGGGAGCGGGGAGATGGCTGAATGTTACACTCTGGTACGAAGATCAGGGTCTATACCCGCTAGCCCCATAAGCCCCAGAAGGTTAACTCAGGCTTCCAATCTCTAGGTGGCGTTGGTAAAATATCTTGGTCAATTGTAGTATTATAGGTCCTAAATTTGGTGCACATGAACATCAGTCTATTCTATCTATACCCTGCAACGGTTACGAGGATATACCCTTCTGAAATTGGGTGGTTCAGGAACCAAGTTACCGAACAGTAAAACGCATAGAATGACGTCATTTTTCGGGCTACATAGGTGTTGTTTATATCGCGCAGAGGACAAGATTTTAATCAAGGAGTTGAGAGAGACGAAGGGGTATGGCGCAAGGAGACTCACTACAGAATTTCCACTGAAAAATTGGTCCCTAGCTGGTATCAGCAAGCTGTTAAAAAGATTGCCGCAACCGGATCAGTTGCAAGGAAACCACGAGATCGGGCGTTACGAACGCAAACAAAATATTGACACAAAGTTGTCTTTATGTAATTTATTTATAACAGGGGAGGTCCGGCTTTGCCTGTGTGGCCAAAGTCTTTAAACAGGACTACGTGCTGAAAAGTGTTAATATGTTCAAAGTTTCTCACGTTGCAGCGTTCAATGGTTCTACGTAGGTAGCGTTCAATGTTTCTTATGTTGTAGCGTTCAATGTTTCTTTAAGTAGCAAGCTTCTCACGAGAGGTAAAGTAGAAAAGCTTCTTACGAGAGGTTTCCAGCGGTGAACAACGTAGGAGGCACCAGCGACGTCCGGCGGAAGGTCCACTGGCGAGCGACGTCCGAAGGTTCCAGCGACGAGCGACGTAGTAAGCTCGAGCGACGTAGGAGGCTCCAGCGACGAGCGACGTAGGATGCTCGGGCGACGTAGTAGGCTCCAGCGACGTAGGATGCTCGGGCGACGTAGGATGCTCGGGCGACGTAGGATGCTCGGGCGACGTAGTAGGCTCGGACGACGTAGTAGGCTCCAGCGACGTAGGATGCTCGGGCGATGTAGTAGACTTGAGCGACGTAGGAGATTCACTGGCGAGCGACGTCCAAGGGTTCCAGCGACGTAGTAGGCTCCAGCGGCGAGCGACGTACGACAGGAGATTCACTGGCGAGCGACGTCCGAAGGTTGCAGCGACGTAGTAGGCTCCAGCGGCGAGCGAGTGTAGGTCATTCGCACAAAGTTCCGACGAACAAAGTTCGAGTCTCGGCGAGCGTTCTTCAACACACGACGAGCGAGGTTTTTTAGTTCCTTTTGTTTATCGGTCTTATATGTCCAGCGCTGGCCAGCTAAAAAAGGTGTTCTTGAGTCGGACATGAAATAAGCGTTTCCGAAACATTCGCCAGGTGTCACCAGCGAGCGGCCGGGCAATGCAAAGTCACATCTAACGAGGAGCGGCAGTTTTGCGACAATATCAATGTTGTCGAAAAACTGGTGCTGAGTCAGGATGACCAGCCGCGCACGCATTCTGTCGATGCGTTTTACTGTTCGGTAACTTGGTTCCTGAACCACCCAATTTCATAAGGGTATATCCTCATAACCGTTACATCAATTGTAATAAAATTTGCAGGGTATAGATAGAATAGACTGAAGTTCATGTGCACCAAATTTGGGACCTATAATACTACAATTGACCAAGATATTTTCACAAAGTCTAGTGTTCTACTTTATCGTGGACACAATATATATATTGTGATTGTTTGTGAACACCGTGCAGGAGTCGATGAAGCTGATGGGGATGCGTTCGTGGCTGTATTGGTCTTCGTGGTTCGTCAAGTACCTGCTGTTCATGCTCACCTCTATATTCTTCATGACGATTATCTTACACGGTCCTTTGTCATCCAATGGACCAGTGCTGGCCAACAGCTCAGCCACCGTCACACTCGTCTTCCTCCTCCTCTACTCTCTGTCCCTCATCACCTTCTGCTTCGCTCTATCGACTCTTGTATCCAAAGGTAAGGATATACATAAGTCTAGGCAGGCGTATTCAAGTACATTAACAGTAAATGAAAGACAGATAAAATATATCACGCGAGATATGATATCATAATTATGTATTGAATAGTAATACATTGATGGCCAGTTGGCCACCCAGACGTTCTTTGCTTTTATTGGCGACCATATTAAACAGTAGGTTTGTCCTATCTCGATCTTCCTTTTGAATCCCAGCAAGTTTTACACTCTGTAAAATTTGATGTGTTGCCTTTTGGAGATTAATTAAGTATCTGATTGAGTGATTGAAAGTTGATCTAACGACAGGCAGGACAAGACATATCAGAAAGCAGGAAAAAAATGAAGTTAGTATGAGGACTGAATAAGTTCATAAGGAATTCTTTTACTAAAATAATTCCCTTTCATTTTCTTCTGCTTTCAGACCTTCTTCTTCTTCTTCTTTTCAACCGTCCTCGATACGAGGGTTGGTCGCATTGTACACGATTCTTCGCCATCCTCTCCTGTCCTCGATTTCTCGCAGCAACCTTTCCGTTGATAATTCCAACCATTCGCCCACATTGTCCATCCATCTCTTCCTTGGTTTCTATCTTGATCTTGCTCCCGGTACCGTTCCTTGCATAATTTCTTTCTCTAGACATTCACCTTGTTTCCTCAATATGTGCCTAAAGTAAGGCATCTTTCTTCTTTTGATTGATTCCAGTAAATTCCTTTCCACTCCCGTCGTCTCTAACACCCATTCATTTGTTTTCTTCTCTATCCATGATATACCTAGTATTTTTCGTATGCATTTCATTTCTCTCCTCATCCCTCTTTTTGATTGTCCAGCTCTCGCAGCCATACATCATCACTGGCCATATAAGTGTCCTCATTAATTTAATCTTTGTGTTAATTTTTATGTTATGGCTTTTCCACAGTTTCATCAGATCTACTCCTATTCCAAGTCCTCTTGCAGTTCTTATTCTTATCTCCCTGCTGCAATCCACGTCTTCTGTTATGAGTGATCCTAAGTACACGAAGGTTTCCACTTGTTCTATCATACTGTCTTGTACTTTGATGTTGCATTGATTCCCATTTAGTGCCATACACTTTGTTTTACCTATGTTGATCTCTAAGCCCTTTTTTCGTCCTTCCCTGTCCAATCGAGTCACCAGATCCTGTAGTTCCATTTCTGTGCTTGCCATTAACACTATGTCATCTGCATATCGTAGATTTGTTATCCTTCTTCCTCCAACTTGAATGCCTCCTTTGTATCCTCTCAGTGCCTCTCTCATGACCATCTCTGAAAGTATGTTGAACAATGTTGGTGAGATCACACATCCCTGTCTGACTCCCCTTTTAATTTTAAACTCACTTGACAGTATCCCGGCAATTTTTACCTTTGCCATCTGCATGTTTCCTATACAGTTCTGTTATCAGGTTGATAATGTGTGACGGGTACCCCATTTCAACCATCGACAGCCATAGTTGCTCATGTGATACACAATCAAAAGCCTTTTTTAAATCGACAAGGCACATGTACAGCGGTAGTTGGTGCTCTCTCATCTTTTCCATTATGATTCTAAGATTCGTCACTTGATCCCTTGTTCCTTTGCCACGCCTAAACCCTGCCTGTGCATCTGATAATTCTGATTCCGTACGTCCTCTTATCGTTTCCAAAATGATCTTCAGCATAACTATACTCGCATGTGAGACCAATGCTATGGTCCTATAATTCCTACATTGTTTCATATCTCCATTTTTTGGAATGGGTATGAATATAGACTTCGTCCAATCCTCTGGCCATTCCCCCGTTTCCCATACCTCCACACATATCCTATGCATTCTGTCTATTGCCGTTTCTCCCGCGAACTTGAATAACTCTGCTGGTACCTCATCCGGCCCCGCACTTTTCTTTCTTGCTGATCCATTTATCGCACGTTCTACCTCTGATCTCAGAGGTGCAGGTTCCTTTGCGTGTTCCCCATTATTTTATATGCATCTTCCCCATCATACAACTCCTCATGGTACTCCTTCCATCTTTCGGCTACTTCTTCTTTGTTTGTAATCTCTTCATCTGTTTTTGACTTTACACAAATCAGCTGTGGTCTGAACTTCCCTGTAAGATTCCTTACAGTTTGGTATACCCTTCTTATATCCCCCCTTTAATTGGATTCCTCCAGATCCGTGCACATGTCCTCAATTTGTTGTCGTTTATCTTCTCTTATTCTCTTCGGTACTTCTCCTTTAAGTGCCCTGTACTTCTCTTTATCTGTGTTCCTTGCATCCCTTTTTTGGCAATTAATTCATACGTTTCATTAGTTATCCAAGGTTTACATTTCTGTTTCTTTTTATACCCAATGGTTGCCTCAGCCACATCAAGTAATATTGTTTTTGTATCTTCCCATAATTCTTTTTTGTATCTTCCAATAATTCTTTCAGACCAGTTAGATTATATTATCTGTTAGGGTGGAGTGCAAAAATGAAGTTAACATTTAAGAATCGGCAGGGTGTGCAAAAGTTGTGTACTGTGCACAGTAGCCTGGGGGTAAAATAATATTGGATTTGATGCACTACTTGAGGTGCCCCAAGGCCACCCAAAAAACCCAGATATGCCTACATTTTGCAAGGGCGTCTTGAATTTAGTTAAATTTATAATGTTATGTTTTTCACTAATGTGATTTTATTATGGTTATGTCTTGTTACTACATTGAAGACTAAAACGCATCCTTAGATTCGGTCAGGTCTGTGGCTATATGCTGGGCGTGCTGCACTGGCTACTCCTCCAGCAACGAATGACATGCAGGATCGCTGCTTTGGTCTGGCAGTGCTTGTTGGGCCTTGCCTCTGTCTACCTTCGCGAGGTCTGCTGCCCTATACCCTGGGTGTCTGAGGCCGTTGCTGCCTCCGCTCAACTGAGCCGAGTGGGCTCCATGTCCATTTTGCCAGTACATCTAATGGGCAGAACCGCGCCTTCTCAGTCGTCGGCCCCTCGGTCTGGAATGGGCTCCTCTTGGAGCTTCGTTTGCTCTCCAGAATCCGTTCTGATACGTTCTATTCTAACTTGAAAACTGTCCTTTTTAGCTGTTCTGGGGTCAGGATCACCTCTGTGTAGTAGCCATGAAGGGGTGCTATATAAATCTCTGTAGTGAATGAATGAATAAATGAATAAAAGGTCGTCTGCACGAATGGCAACCAAGGAAAGAAGACAAACTAGTAGTATTTGGCTTTCCTTCATAATTGCCTCAGACTTTGCTTCCGACATGCGCTGGCATGGTGAAGTTCTCCCTGTTCGTTTGAGATGATGACAAATGAGAGTAAACAATAAAGGAGCAGCTTGCCTGAGAAGCTGGGAGAGCTCCTGTGTAGGTCTGGGTTTCTTGAATGGGCGCTAAGTCTTCAAAATGAATGAATGAGTGAATGAATCGAGCAGTAGCTGATGCATGCTGCTGCAGAACGGTGGTGTAAAGCTGCTAGGAAATGCCCTGATGCAGTTGGAAAACCAGGTCCAGTAGTTCATTCAAGAATCAAGATGTCTTACAATAGCGTGGTCCAAAAATTAAAAGTTGGAAATGCATTGTTCCACAAGGCTGCCCTGGTTACACATGAAAACATGAGTCTGTATGCAAAATTGTGGAAAGATTAGATTATATATAGAGGTCGTTATGTTTTTCGACTTTTTGCTATGTAGTTTGAATTTGTTTAAAAACATGTATAACTTGATTTTTTTCAAACCAGTTATAATAATTATAACTGACTTGAAAAAGTCAGTTATAATTTTGAACAATAAACAGTTCAATTATAACTAAATACTGCAGTGTTACTGCTTAGTCAGGCTGCATTAGCCTAAGTTTGTAATGAAATATAGATTTGGATAATTAAAGAAGTAATCCAGTCTGCATAAATCCCGTCATTGAAGTGCTGGAAACCCGCAACCCACTATTATTTCATTTTGCCTTCGTTGGAACAGAAACTTTTGGCCGATGACTGGAGACAAGTTGCAGCAAATATTGTTTCTGTGACTCATCCTTAGTACATCCTTGTAAGAATGGATCAGAGCCACTCCACGTTCTGCGCAGTCATTGACGACCATCAACAGTTAGACATTTACCTTCATCGATTGGAAAATAGAGTCCAGTGGTCAGAGAGAAGAAGGCTTCGATAAAAAGGCTTTGGCTTGTTCATTATTCTAGGTAGTAAGAAGATCAAACAGTTTTAAAGATCTCCCTGTGACATACGCCTCCAGTGGAGTATGGTGGTCGAAGGATTTCGTGTCCAGAACCTACATGGATAGCGGATTAGGTGGATGAGTAAGATTGTATTACCAGAGCAGCCTCGATGTCTTCAATGACACGCTCATCAAAGAAAGTGCGTGGCTATAAGGTGTTCGAAGAATTAGCAGAGATGGCGACTGAAATAGTTAATTTATATCGACCTCAAACTGTTACTCCTTGAATCAGCAGAAATCTGTGTTCATACAACTTCCACAGCTTGCGGACACCCGAATCCACACGCTGTGCGGGGATTGTAACCATCTCCCGAATTACCAACGCAGTGACTATTGTTGCTTTCGTGGCCTCACCAACTGACAAGGCACATCCATTACAAATCTACAATCAGACAGTTCCGTATGCCAACTTTTAACTTGCTGCTACAGCTTACGTTGACTTGATAAGTTGGAAAGAAACTAGCAGATGTCTGGAACTTGGGAACCTCCTTTTTAACGGCTGCTGTCATTCGAAGAAATTCTGGAACTTGTCAAGAACAAGAATGCGAATGAAACGAAACCATTATTGAATTACAAAGTTTCCTTATCTTACCCAAGCTAGTTAAAGATGCATCAGACTTGTAACTGAAGCGTCACCGTCTGTGTGACATTGTGTCAAATGAAGATCAAAGAGATGGACAAGGCAAGACTAAAATCAAGAAGCTTTATTAAAACGTTTGACTCAAAATCTGATTTTCGAGAAACGAAAGAGTGAATCGAGGAATTTGAGAGCAACAATTTTCAGCAAACAATTCTAATCAAACCAATTTCAGTTTCAGAACTTGCATTAATATAGTGTTTTTGTGAAAGTATTTTTGCATTTTTAGTCCGTTCATATAAGTTAGGTTACAGCATATGCAGTATGCACATTACACATTTTCGCCCATTATGAACGATCTCAATATTTCGGTTATAATGAGATTGGTTTTGACAGTTGGGGCACCTCAAAACATAATACTAGAGACAAGATATTTTACGTACACAAGTTTTGCGCCCCCTGCCAATTGAAGATTCTCAAAAAATATTTTTACCTATAACTTTCACTCCACCCTATTATTTATGCAATGAATCTTAGCAGAATAGTTTACGAAATGGTTTTTGTGTATATTAATTGCGCAAGGAAAAGTTTAATTTCGAATTCTACTTTTAAATTTATCATTTTCGAATTCAAAGTCAGTTATTGTCCTCCGCAAATTTTGCTAGCGCACAGTAGACTAAATGTCAGCGGCATTTTCGTTAGAGTTAAGTTTCTTAACTCTTTCGATTGTTCCAAAAAGTGCGTTTTGCAACAGTCGAGATACATAAATATATACATTTAATCAGGCTGCTTACAACAAGTGTGGTAGAAGATGCAGCCTTCGTGCTTTCGGCTTATTCTTTGGTAGATATCTTGAGTTACTAGCAAAATTGACCGCTTTAATAGGAAAGAGTATAAATGTGTTTAGAGTCTATTATTAAAGACCTATTCTTCTTAAATAGGGCCTACGACCTGTCCATAGAATGGTGCTCCATGTAATCATTTAATCCCATTACTGTAAAGATTGTTTTCACAGCTTGCTGTAGCAACTGTAAATTTCCTTACATTTTGAATTCATCTGCACTCCTCACACTCGTTCATTTTCTGTATGTTCGTTTATAACCGTAATATTCATTTGCAGCAAGCTTTGGCACCGCTATCGGTCTTATACTTTTCTTCCTGTCGTACACGCCTTTTTTCTATCTGATTCGGATCTATGACGATATGACTCTGGTGCAGAAGATAGGATCATCGGTCGACTTCAACTTGGCCATGGCATTCGGATGCATCAAGATAGCCCAGCACGAAGCACTCGGTACGTCACTGTTGGCTATTGATTGCTGATTGTTTTGAACGTAACATGATGAGTAAACAAGCGCTTCTCACTCTAATTTACGTTGTTATATGGCATTTGATAAGCCTGCAATTGTTTGGCATGGACATAGAGAGTTAACACGGTCTCTAAACGGGAGACCTTAAATGCGTGACATCCATAAACGGGCAGCGGTGAATAATGGATCTCTTTACCCGATCAGATCATTGAAAAATAAACCGTACGGTCGCTGTACCAAAAAGTGTACAGTCATTTACATTTCACATTTAACATGACATTCTGATGAGATGATGATATCACGTCAGCAATTGAGCGCTTTGCTACTCAGTTTGAAACTGAGCAAAGCAGAAGACAAACGTCCCTATGCGATCCAGAGCCGGTGCCGCGTGACAGAGTCTCCCCAAAGTCTCCCCCGGAGACTCTATTTTGAAATGATTCTTCCCACCCAGTCTCATATCTATATTATAAGTCTTAGTCTGTTTACGTTTTCCTTCCGTTTGTTTGTTTGTAGGGCCTATGTATGTTTGTCCGTCATCTAAAGGCTCCGAAACGGAACGCTTTAGCGATTTACAAAATTTTACAAAACATTATTACGCCACGTCATGGTCAACGCGACTATTTTCAGCTCGCAATTTTATTTAAACGCCGATATATGGACATTTTAAATTTACAACTTTTTCGACGAGGATATCTTATAATAGTATGGCCATTTGTCCACGTCACGCGGCTAAATATGCAATCTTACGTCACGCGGAGCATCTAGGTCAACGCTCTGATTCGCAACCAATCACGATGACCGTTGATTTCAAATCAGAAATGGTTACGCCCACGGCAGAATTTCAATGCAACACTTTAGCGATACGAAATTTTTAACGAACGTTTTCATTTGAATTTCTATAGATCTCAACCCAACTTTATTTCACCTCAAAATTTACTTTAAATTCCGATATTTGCACATTTTAAGTTTCGATGTGGTCATAGTCTGTTTCAATGCCATTGAAATCAAGCTATGCAGGAGTATATATTGCGTAGAGTTGCAGTTAAACAATTTCAAGCCAGCGCGTAAATTCGCCAGAGGGACACACGAACAATTTGCACATCGTTAAATTCAAATTCACGGGCGCTGACGAAGATGTCGTTAAATTCAAATACACGGGCGCTGAGGAAAACCCGGGCGAACGCCGGGTAAAAACTGCTAGTACATGCATAAAGTGTAGAATCATGAAATACAATTTAATTTTATGAAGTAGGTTTTAAATTGTGCAGAGTATGGCCAAGCCAAGGCTTTCAGGTGCACAAATGATAACTTCGAAACATGTCTGATCACTATGACACGGATTTGGTCTAAAATAATTACATAAGCCATACGTTTGGCTGTAGAATGATAGTCCGAGCAGTAACTACATTTTCACTGTAAACCCTGAGTATGGCTGGGTTTTTTAAAACCAGGAACTGGCGCACTGTGGAGCAACATTTGGTCTTCGGCGAATGCTGGAGATAATCATACGATGGGTCACATTCTGATCATGCTATTGGTCGATACAATCATTCACTCGATGTTTACCTGGTATTTGGATGCTGTTATACCCGGCGAATTCGGAACTCCGCAACCGTTCTATTTTCCCTTTACGGTCAGTATGTTGATGCTTACTTAGATTACTACAGGTCGATTTGTCAATCCATTCAGGCATCAGAGAACGGTGTTTAATGTTACGCTGAAAATGCAATGTAATTTTCGCTCCATACGTAGAAAGTGAGAGAGCGAGACCATTTTAGAGATTTATCCAAAAGAGAATAAGAGATACTTTAACCCTCGGGCTACCAAGGGGGGGGGGGTTACCACCCCCTACGTTTTTATGCATAATTTTTTTTCTCATATGGAATATAATTTTTGCAATTTAAGTAGCTGTAGCAGATTCATTTGGGCACATTTTGATGTAAACATCATGATGGTATCTCACTCCGTTCAAAAGTTATACCCGATATAGCAGAGGTACCAGGGGGTGGATACCACCCCTTAGTTTTCCGACCATAGCGTATTCAATTTTCTTCCTAGAAGAGAAACAAATATACCATTCTGTAGAGGGAATGCAGGGCTACATTTGCTTGCTTAATTATTTGTCTTTTGAACACTGGAATGATAAAAATAAATAGTGCAGTATCACAACGTAAACCGATATTTCTACATAAACTTTGTCAACAGCTTCAGATTTAGAACTTATATTAGCTGAAACAGATACTGAAGATGAAGTGAGAAGTCAGTTTACATGAAGCATTCGCACAAAATAGCTGAAGTAACTTGCAATAACTGCAACGACCACTGACATAATTATTAGACTGCCGTGAACAATAACGTGAAGTCCTGTGTCATGTTGCCTTTAGATTTCGCTGTATCTAATACAGACTAGGGACTAGATTGTAGGTTATTGTTACAAATGAACCTTCATTATGCTTAAGGTGTTCTTGGATACATAGATCAGTTTCAAAGCACACATAATCTTATATTTGTTTGTCCAAAAAGTAAAAAATGTACGAACTAATATAAAATATTGCTAATAATCGGTTCCGTTGTTAAAACTTAAGTAATTTCGAGGTGCATTCACATAATGTACAACTAAAATTTACTAAATATACCATTTTGTTCATAAATGAATGCTGAATCCATTGCTTTATTACAAGATATGATATGTGAAACCAAACCAGAAATCCAGGGGAGGGGGTAACCACCACCCCGTTTGGTAGTCCGTGTTACAAAACACCTCTGTAGCCTGAGGGTTAAAGCTTCAGATAAATCAGCAGTAATGAAAGCAATAGAATATGACAGACAGAGGAAACAGAGTAATACCGACAAGTCGAGGAGAAAAGTGGAAGAGAGAAAGAGAGGAGGAAGAAATAAAAAAGGAGGAAGGAACGTAGGAGGAGAGATAATTAAGGCATACAAGAGTTTTTTTAACAGTGAGCCGGGTTAATGCAATGTCACATATCTTTACCTTATTATTTGATGATCGAAAAGGCTATTATGCTAGTATTGGCTCAGTTTAAATCACAGGTATAATGTTTAGTGTAAGTGGCAATTTCTTGTCCATAACATACGCAACATACAATCCTTGACACGTTTTGAGAAGTAATGTAAAGGTTTAGTTGCCTGAATAGGTAATTTTGAAATCACGAGATATCAAGGTCTCCTAAAATGTGTCATTTATTTGTCTGCAGAAGGAGTATTGGGTGGGTAGAAAAGAAGAGAAGATAAAGCTATCGAACGAGGATTTCATGACGCTTGTTCCAGAAGAGAAAAGACCGTACTTTGAAACTCCATTGCAGAGTGCTAAAGCTGGGATTCAGATCAGAGGACTGACCAAGGTTTCACCGCAAATGACACAAAGCTATCTGTTTAAATATCAATTTATTTTTCCTAAATGATGTTAAGTGTCATCGAGAACAGAAATTTCACCAGTAAGCAGAACAAGAAGAACAGTTCAGCCAACATAGATGTTCTCCATCCCAAGCTGCTAAAAGTATCTTCTTTTATTTTTCATCACGTTTTTTCCGTTTTTTATGGTTTTTTATGTAACTTTATTTATTTACTGTCTGTTATTATTTTGTTTAATTTTATTTTTCTGTGATGTCCTGTACGTAGTTTCCGTACTTTCAAGGATTCAACTAATTTACGTCACTATTTAATGTCATCATTTAAGAAAAATAGCACATTACAAGAAATATTATTGATGAAATATATTTGAATTTCTAAGTTATCCTAAATCCGAAATATTGTCTTTGTACACAAGATCTCCGATTGACTGATAAACTGACAGTTATTACTCCATGTCAAGTTTTTATATTATGTAAAAATTACAAGTACAATTTTAAATTACACTCTATACCCTACTTACAAAGTTTAGTATTTAATTGTGTTAGTTTATGTCAGCATGGACTTATGTGGAGTTATGTTTAGACCTACAATTTAAATTTGAAAGGATTTCAATATTTTTAATTTCTCAATTTCTTGTTAAACCACACTAACAAAAAATAAAATAATTGTGGTAGATTGATGTGACTTAGTGTTCACTAATAATAAAGTTGTGTTATTTGCTGATTAAAATTGAATTGTGTAAACAACGTTTTTAATTTTTTAAGGCAGTACAAAGTGTAACAAAGTCAAATTCGTTTCAATTTGTTTTTTTCCGTTTTTCCATTTTGTATTCTAAAAAACGACGTTTTTCGTTTTTATTTCGTTTTTACCGTTTTTAATAACTTTGGATAACATCATGTTCGGAGTTTTTGGAATAATTTTTTTTAATAGTGTTGATCAATGACAAGTACCTGCGTTGTTCCTTTTCCTGCACTGTTAAGAAATAACCCGACTGAAGACGGCTTACATATTTTCTTTAATCAAAGACTCGACTGTAAATCATTAAGCCCATCCCACTTCATGCACTCATGAAGTGAAGGTTATTTACAAAGGTTATACCGTTCAAAATTCGCACACAATCCGCAACAGATACGAAGAATAGCCTAATTTGGCACGCAAACCCATCACAACTGACCTCCAATACGTCAGAATAATTTATCAACTTCTGCATTGCAACAAAAATGGATATTTTATTTAAGTAGATTGATATTCGGATGAACAAGCTATGACTATAATAATAGATAAAATGATGACTTAAAACTAGAATCGATTAATTCCCTGAAATCACTGCTACAAAAGTAATCAATCAAATTAGATTAGATTACATTTTAACATCAATACCCGTTACATTACATGCATTAACTATATATAGTTAATGCATGTAATGTAACGGGTATTGATGTTAACAACTCGCTCTAGTCTTCTACTTGCATTATCCCAAAACATATGATTATAGTCTACATTGCAGTTTTTGAATCATAGATTGCAGAAACAGACTAGAGCGAGTTGTTTGCCATCTATTGGTTAAGAATTCTTTTCTCTAGAACTTTGGTTCCAAGACGAAACCAGCAGTTAACGACCTCAACATCGACATCTATGAAGGCAACATAACCGCTCTAGTGGGACACAACGGAGCGGGAAAAACAACGACCATGTTCATGTTAACAGGTAAGTTTCTTTTTCCATCTATTAGCCTATGAGTCCTTATCCTCTCCACACGTGTTCTTATTGCTGTTCTTCTTGCCATTTTATTTTCTGTTTTTTGTTCTTCTTCTTATTGTTTAAGGTTTTATCTCGTTCTTAATATTTTTGTTTTTGTAGTTGTTCAATTTCTTCTTATACATCTTTTTGTTTGATATGTTTAGTCATTCTTCTGTTAGGACTATTCTTGTTTTCTTATTCTGTTTTCGTCTTATCTTCCATTTCTGTGTCTTCTCTTCTCCTCCATATTTTATAGGCATATATCTAGGCATCGTAATCGTAAGCGTTATCCCCAAACTTCTAAAGCGCCACTCCAAGACCAAGCGCAGGGCACCAGCTTATTCACGAGCGCTGCGTCTAGTCAGAGGGGTTGTCCAAAGGAGTAGTCCGAGGAAGGTTCTAGTCCGGTTTCAACCGGATCAGAGGGGGCACAGCTGATATTACGGTGTGTGTCTTTTAGGTCTAGGATTGGAAGGTGCAGGATCAGATAAGTCAGGGTAAGAGTTCTTGAAAAGGAGAGTTTTTAGTTTCGAGTGGAAAGCCGTGGGGGTAATGGATTGAGGAGCCTGTGACAGATGCTGGTGGGTGATTGGCGATGATGGTGCAGGAACCGAAAACATGCGGAATTCAGGAGATAGATCGTTCCGGAGACGTGACGCAGTGTTTGATATTGTATTGTATTGTATTGTATTTGGCTATTTATAAAGCGCTTCTCACAGCAAAAGCCTTTCAGAAGCGCTCCCAGTGCGAGCAACCCGAGGGAAAAGGCAGGATTTTAGTTTCGAAAAAGATGAGGAGAGACTACCAGAAAGGATGGCAGAGCGAACCGGTGGAGGAAGTCCATTCCACAGAGAAGGACCTATGCAGGCGAAGGATCTGGATTGAGCCATCGCAGTCCTGACACGGGGAACAAAAGGTCAAGCCGATCAGAGGATCGGCGAGGACGCAGCGAAGTGGCAGAGAGTGGGCGAAGCATGAGATCGCAAAGATACTTCGGAGCAAGACCCAGATGAGACTTAAGGACTAAAATAAGAACCTTGAATTGTATTCGGACAGATAGAGGGAGCCAGTGAAGTTCTTCAACCATGAATGTAGAGCTGTGAGAGAATCGAGGAAGACGAGCAATCAGTCTAGCAGCAGCATTAAGTACTGACTGTAGAGGAGATAGGCGAACCTTAGGGAGACCAACAAGGAGAGAATTACAGTAGTCTATTCGTGAGCAGACGAAAGCGTGGACAATTGAGGTAAAGGTCGAGGAAGAAACAGATTTGCGAATATGGCTCGGCTGGAGAACTTGAGACAAGTAGTGGGTCGAGAAAGAGTGAGAACGGAGGATGATCGGGTAGAGCGGGTTTGCTGGATGGTGAAGAGTTCGCGGAGGTATCTGGGCTGGGAGTTTTGTAGGGAGTTGTAGGTTAGCGAGAGGACTTTGAAGTGATTTCGCTCTGGGAATTTAACAAATGGAGTGATTTGAGGATGGAGTAATGTGATGATGTTTGGGCGTTCTGGTGACAGCTCTGGCTAGTGAGTGTTGGATGAGTTGCAGAGGCTTGAGTTGTGTGGATTCAAGGTTGACGAAAAGAGAATGGCAGTAGTCGAGCTTTGAGTGGACAATGGAGGTAGCAATGGTGGAGGCAGTTTTGAAGTCAAGCATAGGTCGGATGCGGCGTAGGTCACGAATGTGCATGAAGCAGGAGCGCAAGAGGTTGAGATGTGGTTAGAGAAGGAGAGATGCGGATCAAAAGTAGCAACAAGATTGCGGACCGGGCGCACATTACGAAAGTACACAAAGTAATTGATCCAAGGGAATCTCGCAACCAATCAGACGATGATCGTGAATTTGCCTAATGAATATTCATGCTGCATCTATCTCTGGCGGTCTAGCCCAACGAGGTAATAGAAGAACGGTCTAGCCAGACATACGGTAGTGCGAAGGGTCTCGTGGCACGCGGTAGAGTCAGCATTTCTTCCTCTTGATGAAAAATAATTCCTGCTTAAATAGAAGCTGGATTTATTAAATGATTTCTTGCTTAAATAGAAGCTGGATTGATGAACAGGATTCTTGTCAAAGTAGAAGTTGGATTGCTGGAAAATAATTCTTAATTAAATAGAATTAAAATTTAGAGGTGAATTAAAAAAACAAGTACCAATGATTTTTTGCTTAAATGCAAATGGGATTGATGAAAAATTATTCCTCCTTAAATAGAAGCAGGATTGATGAAAATAATTCTCCAGAAAGTAAAAGTTGGATTAACACTTTTACCTATAATAAAACGCGAAATAACGCTTCCACATCATGGATTAAACCTATTCCTACTCATCATCCATATTAGGCCTATGGAGACTAGCATGAACGATCGCTTTATAATTATTATAAAGCCTACTTTCCACGTCAGAGTAGTCGCCAGTGAATTCCGATCACCTATAAAATTATGTGTAATCTGCAAGCAATGTTTTAATGTAATCTAATTTTTAATGTAATTATTTGAGGGAGGGGCCCGATAGCGCATTGGATAACACACTGGCATAGCGAGCGAGAGGTACCGAGATCGAGGTCCGTATACGCGAACATGCTTTGTGGGCTGCTATTAGCGCTGTGTATTGCAGGCTGTCTCACTGTCTGTTCTGTTAGTAGGCCTAGTTAAGATTTATGTCCTCTGTCATTTGTGTTCTTGTGAATTGTTTCAATTGCATAACTGTACACTGTAACCGGTTGCGTTTGTCAACCGTATTGTTTCAATAAAGAATATTATTGGGTTCAAAATATTATTACAAACTGAAGTTTACTGTTTACCGATTGAAGCAGTGCGCGCATAGCCGTAATGAATATTCATAAGGCAGTGAATTCTATTACTGAAATGGCGACTTTTGATTGGTTGCAAGATTTCCTTGGATCAATTTCACTGTGTACTTTCGTAATATGCGACAGGGGCAGCACAGATGAAGGTAAGAGATGAAGAGTTAGGTGTATTGAAGGGTCGGGGATTGCATCGTTCGAACCATCGTGATAATTACTCGAGTCGTCATCATTAGTTGTCAATAATTATATAAAGGTGAAAATAGGCCCTATTACAATAGTAGTCTAATTTTAACATATCTTACATTTCCATATCGCTTCTCAGTCACTCCAACCAGCGAGTAATCAAACTCTGCGTTTACTCATAATTATTGTATAGCAATCTCTCTCTCTCTCTCTTCAACCGTCCTCGATACGAGGGTTGGTCGCATTGTAGACGATTCTTCTCCATCCTCTCCTGTCCTCGGTTTCTCGCAGCAACCTTACCGTTGATAATTCCAACCATTCGCCCACATTGTCCATCCACCTCTTCCTTGGTTTCCCTCTTGCTCTTGCTCCCGGTACCGTTCCTTGCATAATTTTGTATAGCAATACTATATCAATAATATGCGTAACGCGATATTTCAAGATGTCAGAGTGTGACTTTTGGTTTTGTAGGATTTCTGCCACCGTCGAGAGGCACTGCCTACATTAATGGTTTCGATATAACGCGAGAAATGGATAAAATTCGACAAAACCTGGGCCTCTGTCCACAGCACGACATACTCTTTGATACTCTAACTGTCAGAGAACACCTTCTCTTCTTTGCCATGGTTAGTAACCATGTGTTAATATAGTCTCAACATTTAAGATACATGTATGTGAATGAAAAAGGGTTTGCATTGCAAATTTACTTCGTAGGGTGGACATGTCAATTTTCGAAAAGTCAATATTTAAAAAGGTAGGCCTAATAGGGATAAATTTGTACATTTTCATGTGGAAAATCGAAATAGGCTATAGGTATACATTTTGTTTGCAATGAGATTTACCTACTTCGATTTACACTCGAATTATCGTGTATTGACGTAAATAAACTGCTTTAATATGTAGCTAGCAGAAATATTTTAAAAGACTGTAATATGAGTTTCTTGTCTGTTAGACATTGTTTAAGGTGTAATATTGTGTATTATCACTGTATTATTGTTATGTATTAATGTCTTTTACTTATGAATTATCAATTTATCGTACACTGTGTGCAACATCTATATATTATAAGGCTAAGTCTGTTTACATTGTCCTTCCGTTTGTTTGTTTGTATGTTTGTTTGTTTGTCTGTTGTCTAAAGGCTTCGAAACGGAACGCTTTAGCGATTAACAAATTTTACAAAACATTATTACGCCACGTCTAGGTCAACGCGACTATTTTCAGCTCGCAATTTTATTTAAACGCCGATATATGGACATTTTAAGTTTCCAACTGTTTCAACGAGGCTATCTTAATAGCGGCCATAGTATGGCCATTTGTCCACGTCACGCGGGCTTAATTTTTAAATCAGGCGCTTTCGTTAAAAGACGCGGGTCGCTCCGAAAAATTACAATCGCAATAACGGCCGAGCTTCGTCTACTATTATATTTAGCCCGGGAAACAATAATAGGGCTATATAAGGTAGAGATAACCCGTGCGGTACTATTTTCAACTCATTATTATTTTGCTAAACGAGGCAGCAGCTTAGTCACAGGTAATAAAATTCAAATACATGCACGGGGAAAACTATTTTCACCTCTAAATATCGTTCAGATATGTGGACATTTAAAATATTTGAAGCCCTTCAGCATATAGAGTAAGTAAGTAAGTAGCCTATATTTGCAGCCGTTAAAAATTACGCGTGGGCAAAACCCGGGCAAACCGGGTAGAAACGTCTAGCAATTATATAAATGCATGCTAGAATTTAGCCACTGTTTAACATAATGTGTGTATTCCTTTTAATATAGTCAGAAT
This sequence comes from Aporrectodea caliginosa, assembly GCA_020284085.1. NCBI lineage: Eukaryota > Metazoa > Annelida > Clitellata > Crassiclitellata > Lumbricidae > Aporrectodea > Aporrectodea caliginosa. Next base: position 103,489 of record JACEVL010000460.1, read on the forward strand.
GTCCCATGTAAAAGCAAGATTGTTAGCCTGGACTCATTTACCTCACTTAGTTGGGTCAGGCAGAGAACTGCCTACAGCTGAATTACCAACTGTCAGGGATCTCATTAGATATGGGTTGCACCTGAGAGATGAGTGACCAAGACAGACGGAATTACAGCAATGACCAACTTGTCACTGATCTAATGACTGGTATACTTGCTCAGTGGTGCAGAGCAAATCCTAAACTCACAGAGCCAGTCATAAAATATCCATGCTAGAATCAAAGCAAAATTGAAATCCATGTGGGAGCAAGGAAACAAGGTGTCTTCAGGCAGAGCGAATATGGAGGAAAAAGATAGGTCTATGGAAAGCTCGACAGACTCATGGACATACTTACCTGCAAGTGTCACATCAAGAGTTGTACTGACAGAGTTTGCAACTCTGCCTGTTTCAGTGAAGTACACATATCTTGTGACTGCAGTAGAGAGAAAAAGATTCCCGCGATAGAGTAAGCTTTTATCAAAGGTCAAAGAGAAAAAGTTGGAAGCATTGAACCTCATCAGATAGGACCAGTTGACCTCCCAGAGACTATAAGACAATTGTTGCATCATTGCTATATTATTATTAATATTAATATTAATTATTAACTGTAATGTAATAATATTAATATTATCATTACTCTTATTATTATTATTATTATTATTATTATTATTATTATTATTATTATTATTATTTATTATTTATTTATTTATTTTTATTCCCCGAGGTATACATGATCCCTCAGGGACTTAAACATTAATTAAGAACAGTAAAATTCGTCTGGAACGGCACCTAATCGTCGTTTAGGTCCAGTGTGGCAAAAGTACCGCGGAATGCCACCGCATTGAACGCTGGATCATTACAGATATGCGCTGAAATAGGTAGGAGGTTTCGCGTGCATCTCCAGACATCGTGTTGAGGTGAAAAAAGGCCAAGCCTTCAGAACTCACCGGGCTCATGGTTTCAAAGGCCAGGGGGACAAAGTGATAGACGGCTGCGAGCTGGGTGTACTTAGCATTTTTCCGAGCAGCCGCCATCTCTGCGGCAGCCCCGGCTGTCCGAGAAGTACTCGGTAGGTATGCGACGGTCTGTGACCGTCACATCCCAAACTAGGCTCCGCCCCGCCCGCCAATGGAGAAGAGTGAGGCCGTCAGGTCTTTTGCCATCGGTTCTCCGGAGGCCGACCGGTTCCTTGGTGGAGGGGTAGCCGGCTCGAACCAAGCTACGAAAAATAAGATCGTGTAGGGATGCATGTCGTGACGATCGGCCCGGACCCAACCCACATGACAACCCATGGGAGCCCTCTGCGGAAACAAGAGAGCCACAGACACAGCTGTGCGGTTCGCAAAGAGACACACCGAGGCGTAGGCCAACCGCGACTCTGACCGCCTTATCGTCAAGTCTCAGCCCGCAAGAGGTGATGGGGAGAGCGAATAACCAATCACCCGAGTGCGGGGCAGAGACCGCCCTAAAGCGTGCTTGAGGGTAAGTGTCTGTGAGCGCGGCTTTCAGATCTGAGGTAACTCCGTCAATAAGGGGCTTATCACAATAGGACTGCTTGTGGGCAAGGTTGTTATCCGGTTGCCGAATTGAGACTGCGCCCTGCCATTGGATGAGCATGGCCTCGTAACGTGGGTCGGCAGGGAGTTTGTCACCGAGCATGGTGGACTGGAGCGAAATGGTGCCCGCAGCTGAAGCCAAAAAGGTGGGAAGTGCAAGCGAGGCAGCCGATCGAATTCCCAGTCCACCAGCTTTGATGGGCAACGAGGTCTGGAGCCACTGACCATCCGACAAGTACAAATTGAGGACCCTGCACAGGCCCTCCAGCAGGGTGGAGTCGTATCTTTCAAGACCCGGGTGCCCAGCGCACGGGAAGCATCGCAGGATGTGGAGAAGTTTTGTAGAGCTCAGCAAATATCGCAGAAGAACTAGAGCGTCATGCCTGGAGATATAACTCAATCTATCCAAGGCCCGCGAGAGCTGACGGGTGCGTGCTTCCAAGACAGTACTCAGAGCCCCCACGGCAGAGAGAGGGGTACCCAAAAGTGTGGCCATTTCGGGGTCTGTATGCGCGAAAAGACTGAGAGAACCGTGTGGAGCAGGGATCGTGTGTGACCACCTCACACTTGGAGCGGTTCAGTTGTAAGCCCAGCTCGAAGCATTTGCGCTCTAGCATTGCCACGTCATCAGCGACTATCTGCGCGCATCCGCCCAGGGTGAGGTCGTCCAAGTAACCAAGAGCGAGGGAGGATGACAGCTCCGTCAGAATAGGCTGGAGTGGGAGGCAAAAGAGCAATGGGCCCAAAGGGTTCCCTGCTGTGGACCGACCTCAGAAAGGAGGCTGAATTCGCCGTATTTTAAATTTGATACCTCGGAGTAGGCAAGATGGCAGAATGGTGCTAGTTCAGGAAGGAGTGTGTACTGTGTAGATGGATTGCAGCATCCGATCTCTGTAGAGGAAGTTGAACGCGTTGGAAAAATCTAATTTTACCAAGATTGAACCTTCTGGCATGTCCTCAAGAAAGCGTCTAGCCTCGTGCGCCGTCGCCTCACACCCACTCCCACCTGCCGAGGCGACAGATGTGCCACGACCCTTGGAACGGCAAAGGCGTTGGCGCATTTTGCATACTATTTTGCCTATAGTATAGGCTATATTTCTATCTTCAGCTAATCTGCGCCAAAAATATCCGATAACAATAGGGCGTAGACTACCTAAGCTCTTGCGAAGTGCAGGCAGGGTTCCACCGAAAAGTGAAGCGCGAACCCGGTCAGGGCAGGTTCCAGCCAAGAGCAGATTGACCAGCGCTGTAATTGCTGAAAGAAGCTCGGGGCCCGATTGTGCACAGTTGACCAATTCTAGGACATGCTGGGGACGGAGACCGTCAGGACCCCGATGAACCCGCCGGGAAAGTTATTATTATTATTATTGTTATTATTATTATTATTATTATTATTATTATTATTATTATTATTATTATTATTATTATTATTATTATTATTATTATTATTATTATTATTATTATTATCATCATCATTATCATCATCATCATTATTATTAATAGTAGTAGTAGAATTTTTATTATCATTATTATTATTATATATTTATTGTTAATATTGTTATTATAATTATTGTTTGCTGTTGTTGTCGTTGTTTGTGGTTACGATTTTATAGTGTTTGCTGTAAAGTGTGATTTTTCGTAAACGTAATTAATTCGTCAAGATCTTTTTCAACCTTGGACATTGCGTTAACTTGAGGCTGCGCAAATGCGCATTGCTTGATTTGTAGAGTATAAACGATGACCATTTGATTCTGATGGTTTCCTACTAAACTAATTTTTAGGTAAATTTTTGTAGAGAGCGAAAGTTACAGCTTCTCAGTTAGTTCAGATTTCGCTTCATTCCGCAATATCCATTGGATTTTTTCTGTTCCTTTCAGCCACACACTGACAAAAGGCACAGCGATGTAGTGCTATGACCAAAGTCACTAACAGGACCTCCATACATGCTATATCAATCACATGGTTGAAGTGCAGTAGAATTAATTCTTGCATTTGCTTTCATTGACAGTTGCTGCGAGTGACAATGTTTAACGAATGGAGTAGTGATACACCTGATCTGTTGTTGGTTTTAGCTAAAGGGAAGTCCAATTAAAAGTGCTTCACTGGAGATGAATGAAATGATCAAGGTTTTGCACATGGAAGAGAAAATCAACGCCAAAGCCAAAACGCTTTCCGGCGGACAGAAAAGAAAGCTTAGTGTCGGAATTGCGCTCATTGCCGGATCAAAGGTAATCATTCGCAAATACACGCACAAAAATTACATGTAGCCATCTTAAAACGTTGACCGCCGCTATATTTTTTTCTCCACGCCACCGAAAAGTGGGAAAAAGTAAAATATGCTGATTATTGTTTTTAAATTATTTTTATATCTCAGTGTGTTTATTTCAATATTACACCAATATTTTTATGCTACCTTAATGTTCTATATCTTTTCAAACGTCATAAGAACTATTTTATGAAGCAACAGTATGTAAAAAATTACGTAAACATGTGAAAATTGTTTGTTATTTTATTTCCAAAATGTAAAAATAGTTAGAAATGAGCAGTAGTGTGGTACTTCTCAAAGCATGGCATTACGCGAAGTGGTGGCTTTGACATAAAGTAAGTACAGCGTGATACCATATTTGTGCCGCTTGTTTGGTAAATATTTTTGCCGAAAACTCAAACGGCCACGCCATAGTTACATGCATATTTTGCAGAAGTAAGACCGCCAAGTGTTTCCATTTTGCCACAGTACACAATACTATTCCATACATAACCTTACGGTTCATAAGTAAGTACAGCGTGATACCATATTTTGTGCCGCTTCTTTGGTAAATATTTTTGCCGAAAACTCAAACGGCCACGCCATATAGCATCGTAGACTCGTCTATAGATACCTCCTTTTGAGGATAATATGCATCCTGGAATCTTTCAATAAACTTATCTGTTATATTTCTAAGTCTATGCAAACGATCTCCATCGGGAGTTAGTGTGTTGGCAGCGAAATGACAAAATTTCAGAAGAAGTTCAAACCGGTTGCGTGACATAATTTTATTCAATAATGGTGCAGAACTCAGAGGATCTGTGTACCCGTAATCCTCAAGAGTTGGTTTGGTCACAACTCACATCAACAAAAGTATCCCATAAAATTACGCATTTCTGTTGAATCAGCTGGCTCCCATTGATGTATGCGACTTTTTGGTTAAAAAATACTAAATATTTCTATAAAAAATAGTTATATTTGAGTTTTAAATGTTGTATGGTGTCTAGCAATATATAATAGGCCTATGATGTAATACGCCAATGGAATCATTATTAGTTCGCCTTCGTATGCATGGTTCACCGCGTTGAATTGTACGAGTTATCTCGTACTGGGCGCCGTAGGTCACAAAAATATATATATGAGGTATCTCGTACCGGGCTTTCAACGTGTTAAGACACATCCCAACACTAGAATGTAACTTGTTACAATATGTTGCAGTTCGTGATTCTGGATGAGCCGACGTCTGGAATGGACCCAGAGGCACGCAGACAGACATGGGACATTCTACAAAGAGAGAGAAAGGACCGGACGATGCTTCTTTCGACACACTACATGGATGAAGCCGATCTACTGGGAGACCGCATAGCCATCATGTCCAGCGGAGAGATACAGTGCTACGGGACGCCCATGTTCCTCAAAAACAAATACGGTAAGAAATTTCCAACTGGTGTTAGTCATCTGTCCATTGGTGCTATATACCGGTATCTTTATCGTCGTTGTTGTCGATTATGTGATCCACCACCACCATACGCACCACCCTCGCCTCCACCACCACTACTACTATGTCACCATAGCGTTGAATTACTCTGCGGCAGTGTTAATTTCGTGAACAAACTAAACGAGAACGAAAAAGATTATGGAATCGTTTATGAAAACGAAAACAAAACGAGAACTAGAAATAAATTGGTAATTAAAAAGTAAATAAAAACGAAAAAGAATTGGTGTAGAACGAAACAGAAATAAGAATGATATTGAAATCTTGAACTAAAACTATGGAAAATGCAAGTGTCTATTTTGTTAAATTTTTAGCTGACTTGCTCTGTCCCTCATTCGCCACAATTGCTGCCCAGAGCTGCTGAAAAGCTGCTGAAAGGCAGTGTTAATTTCTTGAACGAAACTAAAACGAGGACGAAAAGAGTTGATGAATTAAAACTAAACTAAAACTAAAATGATTGTCAGAAATAAGACTGAAGCTAAACTGAAATGATTGAACTAGATGAAAGTTAAAGTAAAACTTATTTTCTGTACTAATTATAACTGCTCTGCGGATGATTCTCTACTGTAGCAATGTAGCATCATCTACTGAACGAAATAAACGGAATGGACTTAGTACGTCTCCATATATATGATGATGATGATGATGATGATGATGATGATGATGATGATGATGATGATGATGATTACCATGATGATGATGATGATGATGATGATGATGATGATGATGATGATGATGATGATGATGATGATGATGATGATGATGATGATGATGATGATGATGATTATTTATATATCATCATCATCATCATCATCATCATCATCATCATCATCATCATCATCATCATCATCATCATCATCAGCTGCTACCACTACATAATATTGTCATTTTTAGCAATTAATTGGTCAGGTGCCGGTTTTGCTCGAAAGGTTTCCGTTCTTTCAAAGTCTAACATGACTTAGTATAAATTCTTGTAGTTGTTTCTCTTTTCACCGTTGTTTCCGATTGTTTCGGATGGTACTCGCAGGTTTAGTGCCGGGGTCTTGTGCGCCACCGAAGGACTGTTAACATTGAAGGATTTCAGGTTACTATCTGGATAGTACTACTTAATAATTACAATGAACGATTTCTGAAGGCTTTGGATATCACCTGACGATTGTGAAAACATCCGCGTGTGATGTAAATCGTCTGCGTAGTGCTATAAAGTCTCAAATTCCCACGACTCATATGGTGACAAACGAGGCTCAAGAGGTTACTTTCGTTCTCCCGAGTAATCAAGCCTCAAAATTCCAGGAACTCTTCGAGATGCTTGAGACAGATGGCGAAAACCTCGGCATCGAAAGTTTCGGAGTCTCGGTCACTACAATGGAAGAAGTCTTTCTCAGGTCAGTCTATATATTTCTATATGCAGCAGTTGTTCTCATCTGACGTAACGATTTGTCATAATCGCGCAATATTATTCTCTTCGCTTTTCGTTAGTAACCAACAAAATGTCATAACCTTACCGGAATAGCATAGGCCTATAGGTTTATGGCATAGCCTAACAGAGAAAGCATAACGACTTTATATAATTATGACCAGGCGTAATATACACGAGTTTATATACGATAGGACAAGATATTTAGTCTAATGACTTCAATGACACCGATATAATATTGCATAATATGTCAATCGATGTGACAATGTGATAACAGCTTCAATAAGAATAATGCACATTATGCTTCCAGTGAAAGCGTAATAAAAAAAGTATTATATAATTGATACCAATAGGTCAGAGAAACCAGAAAATCCTGCGAGAGAGAGAGAGATGAGCAACTGTTGTAGATTAACTATTTAATAAAGCAATTAACATTTCAACATACAATAGTCAGCCATTTTTAGTAGTGTCGTGTGCTTTGTGCATAGGCCTAGAATATGTCAACCTATATACAACACTCTGCCGCTTAAACTGTGAACTGAATTCTGACAATTAGTAGGCTACAGGTGGCGAATCCCCCAAATGTTGTTTTAGTACAGGTGTCTCTTCCGTACTATGGTTCATTGGTGTCTCTGGAAGTGTCTTGGCATTCATATAATTCGGTAGTGACAGTGTACATGTAGATGCGCCATTAAAGAATCCAATTATTGATTCTGGTTCAGGTCGATATTCCTTCAAAAGTGTGATAGGCCTAAGTTGGTCGATTTGTTTGACGACAGACCAAGGAACGGACGTGAACGCGATATGACAGTGGTTCTTTTTTCTGCAGAATTGTTTCGCCCAAAGACTTTCCTTGAGTCATGTAATCGCGTACCAATATATGGTCGCCACAGCGAAACGTTCGATCCTCCGACAATGGGTTTGTCTGACCCTCCTGCGATTTGCGAACTCGGTCCTCTGGTCTGAAATGCATTGTATCTAGCGACACCATAACACGACGATTGAAAGCATCTGCGCCGGTGAGAGACCAGTTGTTGCGTGCACAGTGTTACGGTACGACAACTAAATCGATGCACTCGATATCTCGAGAATTCAAAAGACACCTTCTTCGTCTCCCAAAAATTCTTTGATATTCTGACGAAGCATTCTACTTCACCATTGGACCGTGGATGAAAGGGTGAAGTTCTTATGTGCTGAATACCAAAATTGCTTAAATTCCCCACTGGTAAACTGAGTTCCGTTATCGGACAATATCTGTGAGGGAACTCCAAAACGGGATCCGTCGAAAGTTGAAAACTCCTGTGTGATCTCTTTTACCGCCTTGCCGTCATTTACTTCGTTGATGTTGATCGAATCCAAAGCCTCTCCATCTCTGCGACAACGGCAAATATCGAGGTACATGAAATCCAACCATGTCCTTTACAACATTTGGACCCAGGAAGACTAAACTCCCCCATTCAAGTTGTCCTAGGAAGAATCAACTCCACTATAGGTGTGTATTCACCAACTGAGTCCTAGTAACAATACACTCCACCGGTCAATTACTCATAAGCATAAGAACCAGAAGCAGATGCAATAGGAGCGGAAGAACCAGCAGCAGAACCAGCAGCAGAAGAACCAGAAGCCGAACCAGCAGCAGAAGAACCAGAAGCAGAACCAGCAGCAGAAGAACTAGAAGCAGAAGAACCAGAAGCAGAACCAGCAGCAGAAGAACCAGAAGCAGAACCAGCAGCAGAAGAACTAGAAACAGAAGAACCAGAAGCAGAAAAATCAGAAGTAGAACCAGCAACAGAAGAAACAGAAGCAGAGGAACCACACGCAGAAGAACAGAACCAGCAACAGCAGAGTGTCATAAAGTGGAGAGTGACACCAGCCTCCACTGTTCTTACTGCAGAGAGCTTTACAGTTTACAGCGACCAACACGAAGAAACGTGGATCAATGCTTAACATGCAAGTACTGGTGCCATGAAAGCTGCGCCCTACAGAGCCCGGCGACAAGCAATTTTTACTGTAATTACTGTCGTTAACTGTCAATTTTCTTACGTAAGAATTGACAGTTTTAATTCATTTTCTCGTTACTGTTGTTAAATGTGAAACAAATAATTCAGATAGCTCAATTACCATTAGCACTGCCTTCAAGTCAAACTTGTCCAACCACTTAGGCATGAGCAGCAGTAGGCTATATGCCACTTTTGCCCAAGGTGTACGGGTAAGAGTTGCATTTTCACTTTGTGTTTTGGCGTATTTTGCATTATGTGATAAAATAGGCATGTTTACAGAGATAACAGAAATATCTTGAAAATTGACTACGTTTTAATATAGTCAATTTTCAAGGTATTTCTGTTAGCTTTATGAGTTTCCAACATGCCTATGAAAGATTGTGGCATTATGACTGTTATCTATTTTTGAAAATATAAAATGTGTTCCAAAAAGGGCCTCTCTTGCTCTGGTTTCCCTATTATGTAAAGTGATGTTGATTACAATTTTACCAATGAAGAATACAGCTGGTTTTAATGGGGAAAATAAAGCACATATTAAATATATAGCTGATGCAAGAGGAAGGAAGAGCAGTAGGTCCATAGTTACAACTGGAACTAAAGGGAGATTGTATAGTTCAGAACACAAACTTTTTATTTGGAAACTTTGTGCTTGTATAATATATAATTGTATAATGTATAATATACTATATAGTATTATATATTACATAATATATGTGACACTATGTGCTTAGTGTGTTGGCCGACTGTCGTGCATTGAAGATTTACGTTAGACCTAACATTGTGTGCTTGCTTGTATGGATTTGTGGTTATCGGTCTCAGTAACAGAAAAAACTCACGGATCAAATACCACTAAAATGCCAATAAAAATAAATAATAAACAACCCACGAGAACATAAACATTGTAGAAATTATTTTTTAGTTGTGCTTAAGTAAAATCATCCAGCTTTTCTGTTTAAAACTAAACATAGGTCCAAAAATACGAATCAAATACTTATGCTCGAAATGACGAAAATTATTTGTAAAAATCAAAATTTCAAATACGTTGTGCGAGTCCTAGATATTGTTCGATCTTGATCATTTTTGGGCTACATTACTTTTAAACCAATTGGCACGGAATGCCGGGTTGGCGAAAGTAAACAAGTGACGTTGAAAATTTTCCATTAGAGATGCGACCACTGTGACGGAATTAAATGTATTATTCAACTCGGTCTTTTCTTTCTATAATTCTTTTGCTTTGCACAACAATATCGACCCAACATCGACCGCTAGGGTCTACAAATACATATTCACCAAACACAATATCGTCAATATAAATGTCCATATAAATGTTCCTGTTTCATACACATTCATCTATCTATCAAACATACGCCTTTACGCGTTTAACAAAATATTCCTCTGTCTAACAAACATACGCCTTTACGCGTTTAACAAAATATTCCTCTATTTAACAAACATACGCCTTTACGCGTTCAACACAAATATTCTTCTATCTATCAAACATACGCCTTTACGCGTTTAACAAAATATTCCTCTATCCATCAAACATACGCCTTTACGCGTTTAACACAAATATTTATAGGGCGAGTATCTCGCTTAACAGAGGTGGGCAATTATGTGCAGTTTATCTATCAATATAAATGTTCACGTTTCATACATATTCATCTGTCTATTAAAAATAAATGAAGCTACTTACTTTCCTAGCCTCGCTTTCCACCTCTCGACTTCAGGCCTTCAACTGCAACCTTCAACGACCTCGATCCTCACTTCTGACCACTCCTTCGAACACTCCCCCTGTTGCTCTCGACTCTCCTCTAGTCCACGCCTTACTTTCCTTACACGCGTGACTAGCCCAATAGCCCAACAACTCATCAACTCATGTAGCGCTACTTCCTTTCCGCTACACTCCTCCCTCTTTCCCAGGACACACCCCAAAATACTCCAGACCAATTAATTACCCTTCAACTACACCATTGAACAATGCATTTTACACTAAGCATCTTAACTACACTCATTACTGCAAAAGAGACACTGTAATCTTTCTCACACTACTGACAACTCATCCAAAAAATAGTCTAAACACAAAACCTAAATAATTTATAGAAATATAACACAGAAAACACAAAAACAAAACATCAAGTCTTCTAATAAAACGCAACTACTATCTACATCTGTCCACTTTTCAATAAAAACATCAACTTTCTTAATTAAAATCCACTATGTACAAACACTTCTGCTCAAATAATCAGATAATAATCAGATACTCAAATAACAATATTACTAACAGAACTGAAAAAGTGAGCACGCATCTTATCCACCTACAATTTTGGCACTGGGACTGTCCTAGATACTGATTAGTCCCTGATGCAAAGCATTGACCATACAGAAGCTCTAGAAGTTTCATTATTCCCCAAACAATGCCGAGACATTCCTTTTCAAAGGTAGCATACCTCACCTTCCTCGCAAGCAATTTCCTACTTATAGAAACCACGGGTTATTTTAACCCCTCATCCCCCTCCTGAAGCAAGACATCGCCAATTCCCTCATTACTAGCATTTTTACTTTCACATTTATTTGGCTTTAATGTTCTCACTTCATCTCCAAACCATTCACTTGGTGCTTCTTCTCCAACTTCGTTCTCAGCCTTTCCTCCTCTTCGCCTTTGCATTGCAGCTTTAACTGCCTCTTGTATTCCAAGTACTTTCACTTGCTCTTTGACTTCTAAAGCGACTGATGCAGGTTTAATATTTATCAACGGTTCTTCAACTCCTCTGACCTCATCAAACGTACCTTGGGCCAATAAATCTTCCGCAACTACATATATTTCCCATTCTCTTGTAACCTCTTCACTGGGCCTCAGCATATTTTCTTCTTTTTCCTGAACACTTTCTACTTCAACTTCTACTACTTTATTTTCAATTGACCCTTCAGGTTCAACTTCCTCCTCAATCGCTTTGTTTGGCTTCAGCCTTCCTTCTCCAGTTTCATGTAACTCTTCTCCTATATACTTCACAACTAACATTTGCCAATCGTCTGTAATTCCAGTTTTATCTTTCTCTTGCCTGTTTACCAACTCGTCCTTCGAAACATCACTTCTTATCTCTGCAGGTATCCTCACTTGAACATCCTTCACTTTGCTAGTCTTTTGTTGTCCTGTTTCAAGGACCTGACTTTTCTCCACTGTTTCCACTGTCTTTCCTTTATTCTGCGTCATCCAGTCATCGAGTAACTGACGAGAAGTCGTTGCCCCAGGAATATTTCCAATGACAACGTCATACAAGGGCTCACTCATGCATAAAGCTCTTACAGATCCACTAAAATATGGCGTTTTCAAATCGATCACCGCCACTGGTGCTCGACGGACTGTTCCATCGATCAGTACACACGTCGTTTTTTCCCCAGTGAATTGTTGTTGTTTCACTAAATCAGTCTTTACTACAACGGTAGAACAACCTGTATCCCTCAAAACACCTACCTTCTTCTCACCTAAAAATCCGTCCACCACTGGCATTAACTTTTCCCTGGTATGTGACATACATGGTATGTGACATACATGCGACAACCGGAAGTTTACATCCACACACTAACTCCATTTCATTATCCAACAATGCTCCACCACGATGTTTCAAACACCGCACAGATTCCGACTCCAGTAAATTTCCCTCTCGGTTTTGTTGCCTTTCTATCCTCGGACAAATCTCCTCACCCGACCTTGAAACGTTTGCCTGTGCTCCCTCTCGTCTATGAAAACTTACCTGAGATGACCCAGATCTATACCCATTGAATGACATCGCTCCCGCTTTATGTTTATAAAAACAATTTGTCGAGATATGATTTCCTTTCCCGCATATGAAACAACGCTTCCCGAGATTCTTTTGTGGAAACGCTGGCTTACCTCTTTCCAGCGGTTTAACCCTACCTTCTTCCTCCGTTCGACCATTCCCTAACGAAATGTCATTAACGTGCGCTTCAAGATATTTCTCAGCCAAAATGGCTAAATCATCCAAAGTGGCTGGCGCTCGTTCCTTCAGAAACACAGCTAGATAACTGGGGCACGTGTTAATATATTGTTCCCGCATAATTAAATCCCTCAACCCTTCAAAAGTGGCATCCACCTTCGCCAACGCCATCCATCGAAGAAGATACGATTCTAATCTTGCCAAAAATTGCGCAGGTGTCTCTCCAGAATCCACCCGAACCGATCTAAACTTTAACCGAAATCCCTCCTCCGTCAATTGAAATCGCTTAAGCAAAGCATCTTTCAAATAATCATAATCCGTTGCTTTCTCTGCAGGCAATCTAGAGTAAACATCTAATGCCCTCCCCTTCAACAAAGCCGATAGAAAAATCGCCCATTCCTTTCGCTCCCATTTTTGAAGTTCAGCATATCGTTCAAACCGCTGTAGATACGAATCCATGTTGTCTTTCCCCTCCTCAAAAGGTGGCATCTTGGGCCCTTTTACCCTATACTGTTTTCCAAACGAGGTATCCAGTGGAAATACTGTCTCCTGCCCATCCATGCGTTTATCCATCTGTAAACGCTTGTTTTCCAATTCTAATCGTTCAAGTTCCTTTTCTAATTTAAATTTCTCCAATTCTGTTTTCTTATCTAGCTCTTTTAATTTCACTTCTGCCTCCCTTACTTCCAACTCTCTCTGATCTCTTCGTAAACGTTCCGCCTCCAAAATCCTGTCTTTCTCCGCCCTCTCATTCTTAGCCTCTCTCTCTCTAACCCTCTCCTCTCTCTCTCTATCCCGCTCCCGTCTCTCCTTCTCCTCCTTCTCACTCTTAGCTTCTCTCTCTCTAGCCCGTTCTTCTCTCTCCTTCTCTTCCCTCTCACTCTTAGCCTCTCTTTCCTTCTCCTCCCTCTCCCTCGCAGCTTCTCTCTCTCTAGCCCGTTCCTCCCTCTCCGCAGCTTGTTGCTGGCGTACAAAATCCAGAAGGGACTCCCCAGTAAGACCCATACCTTCACCTACCTCTTTTAATTGCGATAAAGAAGTCATGGTTGCCCTTACTCAGACAAATAGTACGTTCTATGCAATGTGATAAAACACCCTATCAATAACAAACCAAGAAGGAAAAAAGAAAACCTCTGAAAGGCACCACAAAGCCACAAAGAGATGTGTAGAAGTCCGCAGCTCTCAAACTGACACGTAGATGCGCGACTGAGGCAAGTTCGTAGCCAGCAGACTTACTTCGTAACCGGCAGACTGACTTTGTACACCGGCAGATTGACTTCGTAGCCGGCAGACTGGTGGACTGGCCTCACAGACCAGTTGACCGACCTCGCAGACTGGTTGACTGACCTCGCAACCTGTTTGACTGACCTCGCAGACAGGTTGACTGACCTCGCAGACTGGTTGGCTGACCTCGCAGACTGGTTGGCTGACCTCGCAGACAGGTTGACTGGCCTCGCAGAACGCTTGACTGACCTCGCAGACAGACTGGTTGACTGCCTTCGCAGAACGCTTGACCGACCTCACAGACAGACTGGTTGCCTGTCCTCGCAGAACGCTTGCCTGATCTCGCAGAACGGTTGACTGGCCTCGTAGACAGACTGGTTGACTGCCTTCGCAGAACGCTTGACCGACCTCACAGACAGACTGGTTGCCTGTCCTCGCAGAACGCTTGCCTGATCTCGCAGAACGGTTAACTGGCCTCGTTGACAGACTGGTTGACTGTCCTCGCAGAACGCTTGTCTGACCTCGCAGAACGGTTGACTGGCCTCGTAGACAGAACGCTTGTCTGACCTCGCAGAACGGTTGACTGGCCTCGTAGACAGAACGCTTGTCTGACCTCGCAGAACAGTTGACTGGCCTCGTAGACAGACTGGTTGACTGTCCTCGCAGAACGCTTGTCTGACCTCGCAGAACGGTTGACCGTTGTACGTACGAATTTCGGCAGGCTCGCCAAATGTGACGGAATTAAATGTATTATTCAACTCGGTCTTTTCTTTCTATAATTCTTTTGCTTTGCACAACAATATCGACCCAACATCGACCGCTAGGGTCTACAAATACATATTCACCAAACACAATATCGTCAATATAAATGTCCATATAAATGTTCCTGTTTCATACACATTCATCTATCTATCAAACATACGCCTTTACGCGTTTAACAAAATATTCCTCTGCATGTCTAACAAACATACGCCTTTACGCGTTTAACAAAATATTCCTCTATTTAACAAACATACGCCTTTACGCGTTCAGCACAAATATTCTTCTATCTATCAAACATACGCCTTTACGCGTTTAACAAAATATTCCTCTATCCATCAAACATACGCCTTTACGCGTTTAACACAAATATTTATAGGGCGAGTATCTCGCTTAACAGAGGTGGGCAATTATGTGCAGTTTATCTATCAATATAAATGTTCACGTTTCATACATATTCATCTGTCTATTAAACATAAATGAAGCTACTTACTTTCCTAGCCTCGCTTTCCACCTCTCGACTTCAGGCCTTCAACTGCAACCTTCAACGACCTCGATCCTCACTTCTGACCACTCCTTCGAACACTCCCCCTGTTGCTCTCGACTCTCCTCTAGTCCACGCCTTACTTTCCTTACACGCGTGACTAGCCCAATAGCCCAACAACTCATCAACTCATGTAGCGCTACTTCCTTTCCGCTACAACCACCCTAATTTACGTAGTCGATCCATTCACGCCCCGGACGTTAGCGGAACCCAGGCACTAGGCCTACATTCACGCCCGCCACGATATTGGCTAAGACATCTCACGTGAACTTGCTCACTTCTCTTGCGATTTTGAAATGGAGGACATCTTGATGGCCGGTTATGGTCAGGTTAGGCGTCGTGAGGGATCGGTTAGGGTCAGGGTTAGGGTTTGTGTCATCATTAGAAAACATGGTGAACAATCTTCTACCGCATTCATCAGTGATTATCGGTCTGATCCTTTCACGTGCACAAAACCATAATTAGATGCATTGATCAATTGCGTGGCGGGCGTTATTCGAGTCCCGTCTATATAATTATGCTCACGTCGGGCGTGACTTTATCCACGACCTTGTATTTAATGCCTTTAACATTTCCAATGTATACATGTTAAATTGTTTCTACATAGGCCTACATAATTCCAACACACATTCATCTGCGGCAGTTATTTCGCTGTCAGTGATAGTAGGTTCCGATTATGCTATTAGGGAAGTGAATCGTGTTGGTTATTTGAACACAGAGTAAAGGATTCGTCTGCACTGGAAGATGGACCAAGGATTAGCATGGCGGTTGATGCAGAAGGAAACACTTCTCGTTAAGTTCTTTCTTTTTATATGTCTTTATTGATGATGGCCCGTCAGGCACAAAAAAACATTAGCTAATTAATTAGCTAATCGGCCACTAGACTAGAACAACGAGTCCTGTAGGTTGGCACCATGCTAGTTAGCTAATGAATTTTCTATGCATCCTTCGAAGTTCATACACACATGCGAACATACGTAGATAGAAAACACACATCTAGAACATATCTACCAAATCGTGCACCTAACCCATTCGTATGTTCACATACATACGTACCTGACTGCCTACCTACCTACCTCATCTTTTTCACTTATGCCTACTTATCTTTCTCATATTGCTTATCTACCACAGGCTTCCTCTCTCGTGGCGGACTGATCTTCCGAATGCATATCACCCTTTTGAGCGCCATCATTTAATCAATCAATCAACAATCAATCAAATTTTTTTATTGCAACCAGACATCAGTTAAACGTTGGTTAGTAGGGTGGAGTGAAAAAAAACTAAAATTCGAAATTCGAAAAGTAATAGCAACCCAATGTTGCCTAATGGCATAGGGTCAAAAACTGTTCAAACATTTTCGAAAATATTAATGTCTTCCGCCCCCACCAGAGGGCCAAAGTTACGAAAAATAAGGTTTTTTTGAGAAAATTGCAGGTTTTCTAATGAAATATTCTAATTGAAAACTTATTAACTGTCATTCTTTGTAAAGAACTCTTTAAACTGAATAAAATGATATATTAGTATAGTTTTGTTTGCAATCTTTCATTGATTCTGTTTTCATTATTTTCAGCTGAATGTGCATTTTGTCCGATGAATTGAGTTTTACGAACACTTAAGTTTGATCAATGATCATGAATAATTGCGAAATGACGAAGCATGAAATATACAACGTCTGCTCGTTCTAAAACATATTTTTCGTTGTTCGCACATGGGAAGGAACTACTGAAGACTGTTTTACCCGCGTATGAGAAATGTGTCTCTGTTCAACTGATCCACTACCTTGACCTTCACTCTTCAATGTGTACTTTTCTTCCTCTCTTTGCGATCTTGAATTCATTCTCAATAGTGTCCTCTCTCTGTCAGATCATGTTGAACAATCTACGGCCCGTGGCCACTTTGTTGTCCTTCGAATGCGTACCTCAATGGCCCATTCTAGGATTTTCGCTTCTGTTGGCCCCTCCAGCTGGAACCGACTGCCTCAGTCCCTTAGGGCTGACTTCCTTACTCTTTCCTCTGACCAATTTCGCAAGCGCTTTAAACAGTTTTTTTGTCAGTGCCATGGGTCGGGAGCGACTCTGATTAGGTGGCGCTTAAGTAGAAACACGAGCGGGAGACACCATTGGCATGATCAGACACAGAGAGGACAGGTTCGAGAATGAATCCAAGATCAGGCACAGAGGAAGAAAAGTGCACATTGGAAAACCTAAGGCGAAGGGACTCAGCGTCAATCTTGGCAAGCTGAGCACGGCTATCGTGTCAAATGTACTGGGTCTTGTCCTGGTTTAGACGAAGGCGATAAGCAGAAAACCATCGATCAAGAGCAACTGATCTGGATTCCTCTATAGATACGTTCAACCATAGAAGCAGTTGCGGCGGCAAGGCCATGAAGCGTGTCATCAGCATCTTGGTCGGACAGGACACCGAGAGGACCAAGAACCCCAGCTAGATCCGAGGTATACAAGATAAACAGAAGGGGAGCAAGGACAGAGCCCTGAGGTAAGCCCATAAGAGAAGTGGACTCAGGGGGAGCGGGTTGGACCGAAAACCACAGAAACAGAGCGATCCCTGAGGGATGAATGGAACCAAAGAAGATCAGAGTCAACAATCCCAAAAGCGCCACTAACGTCATAGATGGAGAGTAAAGTGACATAGCCACAGTCCACAGCATGAAATGTATCTGCTAGAAGACTCACCATATGAGATTTCCGTCGAGTGGAATTTCCTAAATCAAGACTGAAGAGGAGGCATTAGAGAGTGAAGGGCAAGGTAGTGGACCAGTTGAGCAGAGGCACATTTCTCATACGTTGGTAGAACAGTTTGCCATAGTTCCTGCCCGTTTCCGAACAACGAAAAGTATGTTTTAGGACGAGTACACATTGTATTTTTATGCTCGACATTTCGCAATTATTCATGATCAACATGGAATGTTCGTAAAACTCAATTCATAGGACAAAATGCGCATTCAGCTGAAATGAAAACACAATAAATGAAAGACTGCAAACAAAACTATACTAAAACTGTAAAAAATTTACAACAAATGCGTACTGTTAAACAATCCCGCCTCACAATGACCGTTATAAAGGCGGTCCAGAACTGAAGCGAATGACATACTATGAGTTGAAATATCTCGAAAGACAAAAAATGACTAATGTTCAACTGTTTTCAGGCTTAGCGACATGTCTCGAACCTAAGGGAATGGTAAAACGTTAATAACTTCTACAAATATGGACATATTCTGAAGATTAATATATCATTTTATTCAGTTTAAAGAGCTCTTTACAGCGGTTATTGACAGGCATTTAAAAAGTTTTTCAATTAGAGCATTTTACAAGAAAACCTGCAATTTTCTCGAAAAACGCTAATTTCGTAACTTTGGCCCTCTGGTGGGGGCGGAAGACATTAAAAAAATTGAAAAGTTTTTGACCCCACACCATTATGCAACTTTTGGTTGCTATTACTTTTCCAATTTCTAATTTTCGTTTAGGATTTAATGAGTGTCAAAACTACATTTCTTGTACTAAAGCCGTAAGCGCCAGCTACAATGACTTTCGGCCTGTGATAAATTACTCTACACATGCATCACAATACATCACATAGCAGGGTATGAATTTGTGGCCTACTACACTGTGTCCTGAAAAAAGGGACCCCTTATGGTAATACGAAAAAGAACTAGTAACTGTTCATCGATTTTTAAAATTCCAAGACCATTTTAATCCTGACATAATTGTCAACAAATGTATAATTTATGAACGGCCCAGTTAAAATAATGACGTCATAATGACGTCTTGAATTAGCAAATTGCAAAAACAACACGGTTAGAAAATGGCGTTCAGCCACGAAGATAAAATTGTTAAGTAAGTAAGTAAGTAAGAATGTTCTTTATTAAACGCAAGCAAACGCTCAGCGCTTTATATACAAAGTCAGTTATAAAATGTTTACGGAAAAACAAACATTACGGAGCAAAAAGTTCATTAGAAAATTTCCGGACAAGGGTTGGACATTAGGTGGTCTAAAGAAGCTTCGAAGAAAAATTTATTTAACCGTGCGCGTATTGTTAATGCCTGGGATGAATTTGATCAGCTGGTTATCGATGCTGCTATTGGCCAATGGTGCGCTCGTCTTGAAGCTTGTGTTGAGGCACACTTTGAGCACGCCTTGTAGTCTAATATTATTCAAATATAAAAATTAAATTAAACTAAAATTTATAATTGATAAATGAGAGTTTAAAATAATATTGAAAATTTTAGATGATTTTTGTGTCGTCCTTGACACTTGAATTTTGATAAAAATGACGTCATTATGACGTCATTATTAAATAACAAAAGCTTTTATACTTTAACCAGTATTTAGCAAATTATATCAGGATTAAAATGGTCTTGGAATTTTAAAAATCGATGAACAATTACTAGTTTATTTTCATATTACCAAAAGGGGTCCCTTTTATCAGGACACAGTGTATATACAGTTGACATGTTCGCATTGTAGTGGAAGACTTGAAAATGAATTTCAGATGCTGATGTGCTATATCGGGAGAAGACCGGTTGGAAACGCCAGAATCTCCAGCTACTTGCCCTGCTCTACAAACGATTAATTCATTCCATACGAAACTATCCACTTACATTGGGCCAGCTTCTGATTCCAGTTCTTTTTGCAATACTCGCCTGCCTCAACCTCTTGCATCGGTCGAAAGGCGATTATACTTTTAAACCTCTAACCCTTGACTTAACCAACTTCACAACTCCAATCACTCCATTCGACGTTCAACCTCCTCAATCCGCGAATGCCCTGAAACTTTCATCTTGCTATTTTACCAGTGTTTCAAGGCAGAGTAAACCTGTCTTCATCAATTCCGAGTTGGTCAACTCCACAATGGATGACTACTTGATAGGGATCGGCAAAAATCACAAAGACCAGTACACCCGGAACTACCAGATCGGTGTTACTGTAGTAGAAGAGCCAGACGGGAAAATGAACATTACCGGATTTTTTAATAACGAAGCCTACCACACGATCGCCATTTCATTATCGTACTTGGGAAACACTCTGATGCAGTGCTATGGAAACAAGGATTACCAGATCGAAACCATCAACCACCCACTTCCCAGGAACTTGTCGACACAGATGACGGAAACCGCCTATTATGCGGAATTTACGGGATTTGGTTTCTCCTTCTGTGTGTCTTTCGGTTTGGCCATCCTCTTTGCCACTTTTCTGGTCTTTCTGATCAAGGAACGAAATTCAGGAGCCAAGCACAGCCAACTCGTGAGCGGGGTGAGACTGCGTAATTTCTGGCTGGCAACATTCATTTGGGATTACGTCAACTACCTCGTTCCGTGTATCTTGATCATCGTCGTCATCCTTGGCTTTCAAATTGATGGTTACTGGCAAAATTCTTGGTGGGTACACAGTGTGTAGATACGACCCTTTAAATATAGCTCATTTTTCTCACAATGCGAGTATAGAAGGAAAGAGAAGAAAACAAGAAGGTGCCCTTGCATAATTACGTGACGCCGAAAATGACCGTTTTTTACCAACCCGGCCACCCTATAACGCTTCGTAACGTTTCCCTAATCCCACCCACACACCAACCCCAGCGTTACGTATTTATTGTTATGAAAAATCATTTTTAGATTTACTATGTGAAAGCGCAAATACTTCATATTTTAAAGCGAATTTAATATAGTATATGAATTAGAATTTGACAGTAGGCCTAGGCCTAAAATACACCAAATGTTTTATTTATAGGCCTATAGGCCTAGGGCCTAAATGAAAGTCATGTTTCAAATGCAATTTTGTTTTTTAAATTTTTACCTCAAGAGTAAAACGTTTTAGCCACTGCTGAAAAGTGTAAGGGACTAGCCTATATTGCTTATTAATATTTAATCAAAATTAAGATGAACTAATTATTTGCTTCGATAATTATCAATACAAATATCACCAGTTTTTGTCGGGCTTCAATTTTAAATGTTTGAAATTCGTGTCCACGAAGTAAAATATGCTTCGAAGTGGTTGTTCGAGGTCAGAAATCCAAAGAGAATTACCACGTTGTTCCGACGGTAAAACTATGAAAGATCCAAACAATTCGAACAGCGGTTTCCGGTTTACAAAAACGGGAGAACAGATAGGCCTATGTTGATCAGAACTTTAGCTGGTGTCTGCTACCGGATCTTTTTCGGATACTTCGGTAACTATCGGTATTGGATCCTTCGGCGGCAATGTATTAAAGACTGACTTAGTGTTGATTTATACTATTCAGTGGTTTAGTTAAGTTTCAAATGAATGGCACGAAGTTTGAACTTCGATCATATCGTGTCTCAAGTGTCATTTGATGTTAATTTAAAATTCATTTATAACTAAACTGTAGGTAAAAGCTTTACGCAACGTTCAGCTCGACCGACCCACCTAACATTAGTAACGTTTTCAAGGACCCCACCCACCCACCTGGAGCGTTACGTAAATATGCCATGACCCATTAAGGGATGTGGATGATGAGAAGGGAAAGAAAATGAACAGGAAAAAGAACGAGAATAAGAAGTTGAAATATACTATGTCCCAATTGATCTGATGCCCTTTTTGTTTCGCCAATAAATCTGTTAATTCTAACAATTGTTAAATAAAACTTGAAATTTCGAAAGGGGTATAAATTATCAATTTGTCTCGAAAATTGCAACAAATTCTATCAACAAGATCCAAAGTTATGCACATTGAAATTTGGAGAGAAAAAAATTCGAACTTTCCAACATGTAAAGATTTTTTAACATTTTGTTTTAAACTTTACAATTCGGCAAAAATATGACATCAGCATTTAAAATTAATTTGAGTCAAATGTTGTTCTTGAAATCTATTGTTCAAAATACCCGTCATTAGGCCTAGCTCGAATACATGATCATCAATTCCTTGATCAAACGGATTCTATTCCTCCACAGCTCGCCGTTTGAGATGGTGAACGTCGCGTATGCGGATAGTTTTGATAGCACGTTCTTGAAGGACCCTCAATATACTGGAGTCGAGTGGTTTGAGATCGGGGATATTGGGGCTTGTTTCTTTTTACTTTTTACAATTTCAGCTGCAGGTCTTTGTGGATAATCCGATGCACTGAAGTTTCCAAAATACCAGTTTCTTGTAATGCTTGATGAATTGTTCTGTGGGTGTCAGGTCGGTCTTCTTGGCTCAATACATTTTAACACAATCAACATTTTCCATAGTACGAGCTGCGCGTGGCCTACCGTTTTTCTGCTAATCCGGTAGCATAAATTTTTGCAATCAATCGATTCAAGGCTACGATAGACTAGTTTCTGTTGGAAAATTACTTCAAAAACGTCTTTCCTCCGTAATGTTTTTCTTGTCTCAAAAATTTAATCAAACTCAAGTCATTTTTACTGAAAGGCATTTTCTTCTATTATCGCCTGCTAATTGGAAATGACAATATATTATTTTCTTTAGTAAGTAAGGTATGCAATTTGCCAAAAAATATTTTTATGATTTACATTTCTCTCATAGTAGGCTAAGTATTTGAAACTGCTACTTCTAATTTGATGGATGAGGCTACGAAAGGTTTTCATGTAATTTGTGAATACCGTCAACTGTTTTATACGCAGGTGTATAATATTTTCAGGGTAATCTTTATTGGTTTAATGGTATACGGTTTTTCCATGTTGCCCTTTGCATACGTGATGTCCTTCTTTTTCGGAGAAGCGTCGTCTGGATGCGTTTGGCTTTCCGTCATCTGCATCATTACAGGTGAGAAGTCACAGCAAATCCATTATGTCTATATATTTTGTAAATCTTTTAGCCATACTTTCCTACCTGAATTTCACCGATATCCTGATTTTAAAAGAGCTTATTATGCATAGAAATCATTTACTTTAAATGAAATATTCTGCAATGAATATGCAATAAGCAATGGATGTATTTCGAAGCAATAGGCGATTGACGTATTTAGGTAATTATTTTCGTAAAGAAATCGCAGTAATTAAAATAAAATAATTCGCTACGAATAACAGTGGGTTGAACTGTTGTGGATCCATAACAAATGTAAGCATTATACCACATTGTCCTAAAATGACGTCCACGTTGGTATTTTAACGACGGTTATGCAGCCGAAAAGATGGTCACAGAGGTTTAACTGTACAACCGTGCATCTTATTAGTATTACAAAATCTGTGTGGATGCCATATTCTGCTTCTGTTCGCTTTGAAGGAACATTTTCGAGCTTAATTATTTTGACACTACAACTGGCACATTCTCTAAATGCTTTGCCAACCGTGGAATGGATATTCTTCGTCTTCTTTCCCACATACTGCTTCAGTGCCGTTCTTCAGAACATCTACAGCAACTACAACAAACATAAAGACTGCAGCCAAAAGGCCTCAGGAGTAAAACTTGACGATTTCTGCGCATCTAAGAAACGACTTGGTCAATCTAATCCTTGTTGTCCAGGTAAAAGATGTTTGTGCGAAATATTTAATTAGAAGCCGCTATATCTCGTTCGTATAGGCCTACGGGTTGCACTTGTTGACTATTTGCATCTGGCTATATCTTCAATGGTAGATCTATGTGAGATGTTAGTAAGTATGTATAGTTGTATACATGTCCATATGTTCGTATGTATGTATATTCTGCCTGTGTCTTAGCAGATTTCAAACCGCATTGATGCTGTGCTTTCTCGTTGCGTTTTTGGTAGTGCGGTGATAAGAGTCAGGTGAGGTGGTAAATTTAATGTATAGCATAAAATTTCAGCTATTTTGCCATCTACCTACCAAAAATTATTAAAATTGATGGAAATTTGACGACGTTCTGACAGAAACAATTTTGCACAGTTTATTTTGAGACACGGTGTAGTATAGGCAGGGCCGGTTTAACCACTAGGCGAACTAGGCGGCCGCCTAGGGCGGCACGCTTCTGGGGCGGCAGAAAAGCTAAATAAAAAATTTTTTTAAACATTGCCGGCGTTTTGCCACCATTCATTAATAAATGAATACGAAAATAAGAAGCGGCTTCAAACAGATCACCAACATTTCGAAATCTTAACGTCAGTTATGTGGCACGCCCCACGTCACGCTTATGCCCTTAACTATCGCAAGTTTGAAGTTGCTTACTTAGTTACTAGCGACATGTTTGAAATGAAACTGAGACCGATCATCAGCAATGTTACCACTCCTTCGGTTTTTTCCAAGATCTTGGTTTTTAATCAGAACTTCTAAAATGGGGTTTTCTGGAGACCTTGTGTTTTCACTTGAGTTTTTCTTGTTTTACTGAAACCCTGTTTTCATTGAAAGTTTAATAAATTTTTGTTAAAAACATAATTCATGTCACAGAAAAATCCAGTGCTAGTACAAAACCAGACACTAAAAAAGGTCTGGGTGATCGAGGTCAATAAATGGCGCAATATGTGTGCAAGCATTGATATACTAGACTTAATATATAGTTTTAAATAGTTACAAGACGCCGCATATTTATTCGATTTGACGTCTTCTTGACACTTCCAGTTTTGTGGCTAATAATGAGAGAAGCTTCTCGAAGCTCAAAAGAAATATATTTACGTAAGCCTACGTCCATGCTGCAAGAAAGATTTGTTGGACTGGGCCTATATGCAGGCCCAGCTACATTGTCAATTGAACATGATAGGCCTCTTGCTGGAGACATCGAACTAAATATGCGGCGTCTTGTAACTATTTAAAACTATATATTAAGTCTGTATATCAATGGATACACATTTGCGCCATTATAAACTTAGTTAATTTAATATTAATTAGTTATCGCAGTTACCGGGGGCGCAGCGCGACCGGTTCGCCTAGGGCGGCAAATACTCTGGCGCCGGCCCTGAGTATAGGCCTATAAGATATGTGTAAAAACTTTAAATATTAATGCACGCTACTATTGCTTGATAATTAGCCTAATATAAATAGGTCTATTTAAATAAATAATAATTAATTGAAAAGTCAACAAATAAACTTACTTAATTTTTATGCTGGGTAAGTGCTCAAAGATGGGAAAATGTCCGGGGAATTGTCCTAGGGGAAATGTTCTGGGGAAATGTCCGGGGCAAATATCCAGAGAGAATGTCCTAGACCCATTTTTATATATGCGTAAATATATGCAAATATGCAGGAAGGGTGTCTGAATATAAATTTCAATGGAGCGCTTTGCACATTTACTAAATCACTTAACTAAAAAAAATTCGTGCGAAAAAATGTGCAGTTTGCCTATTATTATGTTTGTCTCAAATTCTGTGCTTTATATGGACTGTAGAAGTTTTGTTCCTAAGCTGGCGGAAATTCGCGTGATGCCTAGTTGTCTTCCGGTTACTGTGCTTGCTCTTTCTCTCTTAAACTTAGCTATAGACATCCTTGTAAGACACTATCATAATTCCTGGTTATAATTTTATTAATAGAGCGAGAACTGGGAGCAGAGGAGAAGGGGTGGGCAATGAGACGACATTACGTTCAGCGTTGTCAGTTTCTCTCCAAAGAATCCCCCCTTCCAATAACCTTTGAAGAATTATTCGTTAATTGAATCTGAGTAGTTTCAGATGCATATACAGACCGCCGGGGCATGACCTGTTTGGAATTTACTCAGGAATTGAGGAGCTATTATCAAATACTCTCAAGAACACTCAAGAGATAATCTTAGCAGTGGATTTTAACATTGACCTCTTACATATCAACGAGCACAAGAATACTAATTCATTCTATGACTGCATGACCTCTCACCCACTTTATATCTGCTATCACGTGACCTACTAGAAGCACCCCCAACTTCTGCTTCACTTATCCAATCGTCTTCGCCAACGCCTGGTCAAAAGTCTATGACTCGTTTATAACCAACCTACATGTACTACGCTGCAAAATTTTGGAAGCATAAAAATGACCTTAGGAAAACTCTGCAGCTTATACCCTCAAATTATGACCGTGAGTGAAAAGAAACTTATATCTAATCACTCAAAATCAACAGAATTCAAACTAAGGACGCTGTTCAATCATTATTATTATTTTACTAATAATATTATTGTATACTGCTTAGCGGTAGACATGCCAGACCCGCTCTTTGACTTTTCGACCTATGTGCCCACTCCCTTATTATATGTGATTGGCCTCTCGCCTACCTCGGATGAGGAGATTATGGAGATTAGTTCGGGCATAAACCTATCTCACAGTAGAGGATTGGATGGCATCGACCTTCGTATTGCCATCCGCCTTTTCGAGCATGCTGCTCATCCTCTGCCTGAATTTATAAACTGTTCGTTCAATAACTGGATGTTCCCCGGGCCTTAAAACCTGCTAAAGTTGTGCCTATTTATAAAAAGGGACAAGGATAGCGTGGCTAATTAATTATCGGCCACTTTCGATCCTCTCGTAATTTTCAAAATACTAACTATAAAAACTTCAAGTATATGCTATATTCGCCTCTTGAACCGTGTCAGCAGTCTGCGCATTATTTTTTCAATCTCAGCACGGTTTCCAGTCTGGTCATTCACCATAATTACGGCAGTATTAAGTATGCATGACTGGATCTCAAACGCTATTGACAAAAACGATTATTTTGTGGGTTTTTTCGACCTTTCTAAAGCGTTCGACACTGTCGACCACAAAATACTAATGAAAAAACTTGAAAATTATCAAATTAGGGGCATTGCTCTCAAATGGTTCATAAAGCTACCTCGAGAATCGCACTCAAAATGTAATGTGAAACAAGGTACTCTCTGAGGAAGGTATATTTAGGTTTGGAGTCCCACAGGGGTCCATTCTTGGCCCCGCATTATTTCTCCTTTTTACACCTGTTTGCTGATGATACAAACTTTTTTCTCCCATAGTTCCTGACAAGTCCTCCTCACCACCGTAAATAAAGAATTATCTAATATTGCTGACTGGTTTTGTGCGATCAGACACACTCTTAATCTCGATAACACTAATTTTGCATTTTTTAAGTCGCATAGTAAACCATCGAACCACCGAATAGCCGTGTCTGCTTGTTGATGATGTCCCCTTGACCCATGTATAATCCACAATGTTTCTAGATATCAAAGTAGATCGGCACCTGACCTGGAAGCAGCACATCAATTATATTTCATCTAAAATTGCCAAGAATATACACCTGCCCATACTGATTTTTATTGCCTACACCTATAGGACTAAACCTATATTATTACTCTCTGGTATATCCATATTTATTTGAGCTATCGCAATATGATATGGGCATAAATCAATGAATCTATGGTGACTAATCTAGTTGTGCTTTGGAAAAGGGCAGTATGTGTCATCGCGAGTATTCGTAGAGGGAACATACAGGCCCATACTACTATAAACATAAGCTTCTTTACATTATTAATCAGATTAGTAGCCTCCAGAAGTCCAGCTTATGTGAATTTATATATCGTCTTAAAAATGGACAACTCCCCATAGTAATCTGCAACTACCTCCAGCTGGGCTCTGACCTTCAAACTAATTACACAAAAACGCCAAAACGTATCCCCCTGTTTGAACCCACTCCAACACTCGTAGCTCTACCATCAAGTCATTCGGCATTCTAGTTCGAAACTCTATTCCTGCTGAAATTCGCAACGCTTGGAATTTTCTCATAATTATTTAGAAAGGGTGTCGTTATTTTTTCCTCAGTAACTGGAGCGTATCTCAACTTAACTTATCTCCATTCAAACATCGCCCACCCTGTGTGCAGTACCGCATTTAGTTAAGTTTGTAGTTAAGATTGTACTTAAGTTTTACTACATAATAATGTAATGCTCCTAGTGAGTTCTGTATTATGGACTATTTTTGTTTTGTTCAATTTATATCGTGGCTATTTGCTCTCCATTTTGTACTGATTCGATTCCATCTTTAGTCTACGTGGTAATACTTATACCTAGGGTATCTTTCCTAGCGGGATTGCGATCCCTTCTGGGCCTCCTCTTTGTAATCAATGTACCTTCATCAACATGTTACTGTGTAAAAATTGGTTGCAACAAAGAAATACTTGACTTTTCGTGGAAATTTGAATGAAGCTGAAAATTTCTAAAACGTCTTTCGAAAGCGATGCTCTCTAGCCTAAAACTTCTTTCTGTAAAAGACCATAATTGTTAGTGTTTTGCTTTTATATATTGTAACTGTGATCGTTCAAGTTTCCAGTTACAAACAGCAGTTGCGTTTTCACATAGGAACTGTTTTTGCATTTAAGGCAACTGCGGCGGTCCCTGCAGCATCGCTGATAACTACCTGTCGTGGACTTCTCCTGGGGTTGGGCGACCATTGACCTTTATGGTCCTTCAAGGCATCGTTTTCTTCATCATTCTCTACATCATCGAAACCGATATTGTTGGACGTCTACTGAAGGTGATGACACCAAACCGAGTGAGTCAAGTCATGCTCACCGAGATGAATGCTGGCGAACATAGAAATATCAGCGAAGACTCGGATGTGTTAAATGAAAGACAGCGCATCCAATCGACTCCGATACAGGAACTCGTCAAGACTGATTCTCTCTTGCTCCAAGATCTGACGAAGCTCTATGGAAACTTTGTGGCCGTTAACCAGTTGAGTATCGGAGTCTCTAAGAAGGAATGCTTCGGTCTCCTGGGAGTCAACGGAGCTGGAAAGACGACCGTCTTCAAGATGCTCACCGGAGAAATCCGACCATCCTTCGGAAGCGCCTATGTTGCTGGGAAAAGCGTCGAAGACGACCTTGCACAGGTGCGTCAGAAGATCGGTTACTGTGCGCAGTTTGACTCAATCATCGATCAAATGACTGTTCACGAGACACTCTGGATGTACGCATGCGCACACGGAATTCCAGCTGAGGTCCGACAAGAGGTCATCGATCGACTCATTGAACGTCTGACCCTCAAGCCATACACTAACAAACGAGCCGGAAATCTCAGGTGAATTCGAATACAAAAACCTGCGCTCTCTGGAAGTGTGATTTGACTGACACGTTATGTTGACATTTAAATGTGAGATGAGAAAATAATAAATCGATTTAGAATTATTTAGTTCTCGTCTTCTCGATAGGATCCAGGTTTTTACCCTTTACCTTGCCGTATACCTTTTCATAACTTACATTTATTTTCGTGTTGGTACATTGATTGCCTTACTTTGATCTTAGTTACTTTACCTTATCTTACGTTTTATCAATTTACAACAGTATGACATACCTAATAGACTTTATCAGTGCATTGTGTTGCGTTGTTGATAGCGGTGGAAACAAGCGTAAGTTATGCGTGGCCGTTGCGTTGATGGGAAATCCGACGGTCGTCTTCCTCGATGAACCGACAACGGGCGTCGATCCAGAAGCCAGAAGACACGTCTGGAATACTCTGGCCACCGCACGAAACGCCGGAACCACCATCATACTCACCTCGCACAGGTACATTCACACGTTCTAGTACTGCTGATTATACGCAAGCCCCGCAATATCGGGTAGCTAAGGCAATCTCTTAATTTTTTTTAATTTACTACGTAATCAAACCATCGGTCGACCTAATTCATTCGCTTCTTCCTTATTCAGTTCATTCATTCAGTTGTGTCATTCAGGAAAATGTGTAAATCACTCCTGCAAGATATCTATGCAGAAACTCTTCCTGCATATTTATATATAAGGATAGATACATACATGCATGCATACACGCATATTATACAGTGTTAAACATATTTACATACATAATGTATGCATATTCTTGCATAGCTTTCTGAAGGTGCGAAGGAAACCCATACCCCTAGTTTTTTTACTTGGGTTGCCGTACCCCCGTACCACACCCAGTGTTATTTAAGTAAACTAAAACTGAAAGTAACTTTATCGTTAACTGAGAAGTTCTATTTCAGTTAACTAAATCTGAAAGTGAAAAATTGTAACTTAAACTAAACTGAAAAGTACAAAACTAGAACTGAAACTAAACTTGACATTTGAAAACTGAATTAATTTTCTCTATGTGGTACTCAAACCGAGCGGCGGACATGTCTGCAACGGTTAGCGGCGAGTGCTTAAAATTGCGGCTCAGTAGCATGGAAGCATAAATGTAATAAGATTACTCTGTTGTTCTTGCTAATAAAAATGAATGCTATTAATAAGAAAATGACATTTAATTGCTTCTGTTGAATGTTTACAGAACTAGATTAAAACTGAAAAGTTCTGAAAACTAAAACTGAAACTAAAACTGAAAAGATTTGAAAAAGTAAACTTGAAAAAGTAAACTGGAAATTTAAAAAAACTAAAACTGAAACTGAAAAGTAAACTTAAACTTTAATAACACTGGCCGTACCAACACTTTTCTTGCTCCTAAAAATGCCATCACTATTCAATAGGCGAGGTGAGGTGTAGTGGCAATTGTAATTCTCAAAGTATTTCTGTTTCTGTCAAAACAAACAGACAGTAATACAGTAATAAGATCAAATTAGACTAATTGGCTTTTTTAGTTACCCAATTATTTAAGTATATATTTATATGTCTGTATGTGGAGAGCGGCAGTCATGCGAACTGAACCAGACTTTTAGCACCACAGTTCATCGGAGAGAAAGACCGGGTCGCAGGTGGTCCAATCTAAGCCCATTCGCAGGATAGGGATTATCATGGCAGGATACTGAATTGAACATCATTCTCTGCGATGCAACTAGGAGCTCTTTACTCTTACTACTATTTCTATCCGTCCTTTCAGCCTCCTTTTTTTATGGCGGATGTCAGGCTGTTGCGTTACTCGCTTACTCTCGTAGCTATGTTTGTTAATACCTCTCTGTACATATCCATCTTTATCCGTCTCTGTATCTTTGTCAACGTGACAATCTGTGTTCGACGGCCCGGCATTTAAGCCTCGCGCTCTGAATACACGGATGTCTCAGTCTGCGTCTGAGTGCATTAATAACAAGTAATCCTCAGATGGAACGGTCGTTCGCGCGACCGTTATCCTTCATCATTGGGCATTTGCTCTTGAAGTGGGCGCCCCACCCACCAAGACGCCCAAACCACAAAGGGTCTGTGCCTTCCCATCCGAAGATAGTTTAGCGACCTTACTGTAGGAAGGCACGCAGATGGTTGCCCGGCCGAGCTGACCCCGGGCAGTGACACCGCCGGTTTGGCGGACAACCGAGACCAGGGACTGACTCGTGTAATGTACCTTTTGGGCCGACCGCGTTGGACGGACCTCCGTACTTGGTCCGATTTGGATATGGCCTTTCTATGAACGCGGTGCCTAGGCATCTTCAGCGTCCGATGTCCTTGAACCCCTCGTAATCGACCGGGTGCAATATTGGAACATGTTGGAAGGAGGCACCCGGCACGACATAAGGGTTTCGTCTGCGGCGCTCATTCCCAATGTTGAGGAGGAGGCTTAAAGATGCGTAGTGGAGAGCTCCTCGGCAGTTCAGAACAACCGCCCCAAACACACATGGCTTTCTCGGATAGACATTAGCCACCCAGTCGATGACGTCAAGTCTAGCATAGTGGCAGACCTTCTCCTCGTAAGGACTGCTCAATGCTAATATCATTACAGTCCGGGGTAATGGTGACATCAACGACATAGGCAACCTCGTTCACCAGTGTAACCAAGTCAGGCTTACGCCTCCCAACCCAGTAGAAATAACCGGCTGTTAGATCACCGAGTGACCCTTTGACTCGATCTTTCGACAAATAAGATAAAGCACCGAGTTATGCCTATCACACCGTAGACGGTGTGTCCTCGCACAGCTTTGGGAGATGTGAGCTAGGGTGCTTCAAGCGTTGCACTCAGCGTCGTACCATACTGGACCTGTCCGCCATCCGCGTAATCCGCGCTCAGCAGACGGTAACAGGTCCCCCTCAGTTTTACAGCCTGGATATAGTCAACCCCCCCCCCCAGAGTAGGGCAGACCCATCGGTCACCCAGATGTTTACATGGAGGGGGTTTGTCCCTGCTGTTTCAGTCCCCGACCATCCACCGATGTGTGGAACTGCATCGCCAGAAAGTCCTTGGCGTCTTTACTGTTGCTCAGCTCCCGGCCGGCCACACTTGCCGTCTTTGCACACCTCCTCCTCGCCCCCAGGAAAAGTGGACTTGTAGCCGGTCTTCTGACTCCTCCACCTTGCCCATCCGACGTGCTTTGAGAGGTGGTATTACGTAACGCAGGCGTGACACTTCCAGTCCGCCAACCGATGCCTTGGCATGAAAATAGCCGGCGGGAGTATCGTGCGGCAACAGACTTACATATGACCATCATCAAACTAGCGCACATTCGGGTTGCCAGGCGTGACCTCCAAGATGTGTTGCATATCAAATGCCTAGTGTTGTCTGCCCATAAAACCAAACCATGCGAATATGGTCGTTAGGCATTTTTGGATTTTTGACAAGTACATTCCTCTACGAGTCGTTTTCGGATGGCGATTTGGATTATGGATAGAACTGTTATAAGGAAACACAAACTTGTATATGCAAATATTGACGATGTAATTGCTGTTGTGGGGCCAGCTCAATCGGCTTTTCAAAGTCTTACCGTGTAGATTTTATAGTATAGAGCTGAGTGTCAGTAATCCCACGTTGATCTTACCATATTTCCATCGGTTGGCTCAATCTCCATCCCATTGCGGTAGGCATTATTAATCATGAGAAACAATTTGTTGAGAACAGACGTTCAATAACAAAAGGCTAAAAAGCCATGTCGGCTGAAGTACAAAGCAATGTGACAAAGTTTTAAGGTTTCCAGTTTAAGTACCAGAAGCAGTTTAATGAACTCAAGCTGGGTGTATAGAAATTTTAGTCTGCCACAAGATGAGAGTTTTTGCGAATGAATACAATCTTGTCAACAGAAGACTTTGAAGAAGACAGACAGAAGAAGACAGGAGACAGTGAACTTTGCTTTGCAGTGACTGTAAGACCTTAAACAAAGAAAATTCTTTCCAATGGGTTTCTGGTTACAGGCACTGACAGAATTGTTCGCTGCACGAGATGTGACAGCCTCGAATGCGTATTACTGTGCATGCTACACAGTAGGGTGTAGTGAAAGTATAGGGAAAAAAATTATTTTCAGTAAACGTTTTCAAATAGTGATGAACAGTTGCCAGTAGGCCTATGTTTGTGTAAGCGGTGTCCAAAATATTTTTGCTTTTGTCTTCTGCCCTCTACC
The DNA here is from genome assembly GCA_020284085.1 of Aporrectodea caliginosa. NCBI lineage: Eukaryota > Metazoa > Annelida > Clitellata > Crassiclitellata > Lumbricidae > Aporrectodea > Aporrectodea caliginosa. Next base: position 136,783 of record JACEVL010000460.1, read on the forward strand.
GGCGAGGAAAATTCTGTGGGAAACGTCCACTTAGTGCATTAATCGTTCTTGAACTCGACATTGTTGAGCTGTGACAAATTCATTAGATACATGTTGGTGCTGCATTTTTAAATATGTCCAGCCACTGTGCGTTAATTCACTTACACTTTCAGATCACACGTGCATCCAGTTACTGCCTCTCGATCTCAATTCTCAGCCTTTCCATGCCATGCGCTTGTCCCGTGACCGAGCATCCCTTGACCGTCGGATTCCCGCCGACGCACTTCGTAGGTCTTAGCTCTCTTCCCCGCCATCGACGCATGACGCTCTAAAGTTGACCAGCTCTACGACCTCCATTCCTCCACCATGCTACCATTTCGGTGAGTGAGGACTCGCTGCCGACCTCAGCCCGTCTAGTTCGATCGGGACTCACTTCAAACACGTCGCGCTCTCGCTACTTCGAGTTGGATTAGACTTCTTGAGATGAACCCTGCCAAGGTGGATTCCTTCGTGCTCCTACCGTTGATTCACCTCTGCCTTTCATCGCGTCGACTGATTCGTTCATTGATGGATTTTTACCGATCCTGGAAACTGACCACATGATATACTCCAGTCTTCGAACTTAAAGTCTTGTGAACTGGAGTCATGGTCAAATTTGATGTCAACAAAAGTTTCAGAACTCACCACTCGCCTTTACCTCCTATAAACGGCTGACGTTCCTGCCGTATTTCTAAAAACACTGGTCAACTGGTCACCTCTATGCAGATGAAAAATAGGCGTCCGTTCATGCCCCCCCTCTGTTCAACTTGCTCTTACTAGTCTCTCGAGACCTGCACCTCTGGATGCAGCTCATCTGGTTTGGCACTCGCCAGCAACTTCTTGAGCTTCACTACCTCCTTCGAGCTGAGAGATTCCCGTCCATTACTTTCCACTCCAGTGATTGAGATCTTGGTGTAGTCCTCGACACCAAGCTTACCTTTTTTTAAACGCATCGCTAATTTTACGCGATCTTCCTACTTGCATCTTTGACGGCTCAGAGCAAGCCGACGCACGTCTCTTCCTCCGTTTTAACATCTATTGTTCATGCATTCATTTGATCCCGAATTAATTACTGTAACTCCCTCTTGTTGGCCTCCCAAGAGCCTGTCTCTCCCTCTCGTCAGTCGGTTCTAGATGCCGAGACCAGATTAATAGCCCGACTTCAAAGCTTTTGCCTTCATCGGCCCTGACTATGGAACCAGCTCCCTCCATCAGCACGTTCCTCCTCATTAGCAATTTCTTTTTGAAATATTGCATCAATGGTAGAGGGCAGAAGATATCATTTGAAATTTAAAATATTTTTTTGTTTCTTTCTCTACCCAAGTTGCAACTTTTAACCACTGTTAGAATTTATTTGTTACTGTTAGAATTTATTTATTAAAATTAACATTTTTTATCACTCCTCCCTACTCCACTGGTCAAAATGTCATCCAGAAAAATATTTAAACATCTGAACTGTTGAATTTCTCGTTCGCTTGACGACTCGGAAGTTGTGTGTTTTACGAGTATAGGTCAAGTTTTGCTCTCTTCCAAGGCAGTGCATGATCATTGTTGTTGGCTATAATTATGTCCCTGAGACATCGTCCTGGAAATTGCCTCCACTTCAACTACTTACTTATACAACGCTGCTTTCAGTAAGCCAACCACCATCTTATCCTACTGAATCAGGTAAGCTCACTGAGTCGGATGAAAGCATTGCTGCTACAACGTTTAAGTCGGTCATGGACAAACGACGATCAAGTGCCGAGGACATTAACGCTTTCATTGACTTCACCTCCTCATAGTCAAAGCGGTAACAATTTCTAACCTGAACAGCAACACTAAGCTGATTGTGAGATTCTTCGCGCCGCTCAAAGCTTCACTTTAGCTGACTGAAAGACCTTTAAGAACTGCACCAAAGTTGTCAATGGTTTCCATTCGCTGTTGCTCAACATCTCTTGATTATTCTTCAGACTCTCTCTGTATGGAATCATGAGCAAACAGTTCCTTTGGACTAAACGCTAACTGAACTGTTGCAAAAGATAACTCGAATTGGCAGCCTAAGAGCATTGACGCAACACTTATGAATCAAGTTTCGCAAAAAAAACAGAAAATAAAACGAAGTACGTAAGTACAAGATGTCTTCTTCTATTTCGCACTGAGGTAATAATTTCTTTCGAAATCATGCAAAACATGACAAATACGACATCAACAATTAAAGACTTCAGCGTGGCATCGCGGCGCGCAGACAAATTGTCGGCGGCCACGCCCACGATAAGTCGGCGACGGAGGTGCGGCGCGGCCGGCGCAGTGCTCTGAAGCTATGTCTGCCTCCATTCCTCTCTGTTTCTCTTTCCATAGCCATCTTTGTCCGTTTACGTATCTCTGTCTACGTGGCAATCTAGTCAGTCTCTCTGTGTTCTTCGGCTCGGTATATAAGCCTTGCTCTCCTGATACGCGGATGTCTCAGTCTGCGTCTGAGCGCATTAATTATCTGACGTCATATTTTTTAACCCCCATCACATACATATACACAAGTTTCTGGCTACTTGTAAAGTGCCTTTAAAGACCACGTAAGAGTCAACTATGACATCGTTACATGCATACTTACAGTACATGCAGTATTAAGTAAAAGCAAACATGTCTTTGCAACAGCATGATATTTCTTGTGTTGAAAGCATGGAAGAATGCGAAGCCATTTGTACTCGGATGGGAATCCTCGTCAACGGTCGCTTTCTCTGCCTTGGGAGCCTCCAGCATCTCAGGGATAAGTTCAGCGAAGGATACACTCTCATCATCAAGCTCCAGCGCTCAGCCGACACCGAGAAACCTGAAGAACTAAAGGAACGGATTGAGAAACTGAAGACTTTCGTCAGCCGACAGTTCCCAGAGAGCGTTCTCAAGGACCATCACGAGAACCTTCTTAGCTACCAGGTCAAGACGCGGGTTTTTAAATGGTCTGAACTTTTCGGGATCATGGAAAAGGCGAAGGTGAGGTACGAGATCGAGGACTATTCGGTGGGACAGACGACTCTGGAGCAGCTGTTCATCGGATTTGCCCGTCTGCAGAAAGGGCCGCGAGAAATTTCCAAGAAGAAGAAATGCTTTGGACTTTGCTAAGAAGACATCTCGCCAAATTCTATCATTCCCAACTTCTTCATCTATTGGTCTAGATTTTACTTTGTTAAATAAACATTTGAAGATGTATCAACTCTACTTAAAAAATTGTTTCATTAAATTTCTGTGCTTATAAAAATTGTTTAATTAAATTGCTATGCTTATAAAAAATTGTTTCATTAAATTGCTATGCTTAATTGCTTATAAATTGTTGCATTAAATTTTTTCTTGAATTTCTCTGACGTGTTGCTATTCTTGAATTCGTCCTCAGAGAATATCAGGTCATTCCTGTCATCTTGTGCGATGAAAGAAACTTCATCCACTGCCTCTGATTAATATTGTTTCAACTAATAACGTCTTTTGCACCGGTGTCTAATGCACAAGTCATCAAACAATGGCGCACCAAAATCAAGCCGTTGTCAGGTCAATATCTTTACCTTCAAAAGCTGAACTTAAGTCTAACATTAACTATCCTTTCGCTTTAGTCTGGAAAAGGTACACGCTTTGAATGAGTTTTTACTAACACCAATATTATAGTAATAGCCTACTAATATTAACCCTTTGGAGGTGAGGTGGGGGTATGACAAACCCCATAGCTATTCTACGCTGCTTTTTCTACGGAAAACGTAGAACCAGCTTGGATTATTTTTGTCTACCTTAGTGAATGTGAAACACGGACACTTTAGGACACTTTCAGGTACTTTTGGACGCCAATTTTTTTATTTCTTGCATATTAAAGTGAAATTATAATTTTTCGTATACATATTGATTTTAATGAATTAAAAAAAGTAACGGCACAGTACCGAAAAATTGTGCAAATATAAGATATTACCGCATTATAGTGTTGCAGCGATGCAAAATTGATCCAATAGTATTACGGGTATTATGTCACGTGTTCCCAAATGTTACATGTTTCGAGGGCCACGAAGATGCCATTGCAAAGGGCCGCTTTGATTTGAGCGTCACCACACTGGCCATATAAATTATGATTGAAAACTGTTATTTGTTCCTGAAAATCACCAGTTTAGCCGATAATTGGTTACATAACTATAGTTTAGCTCACAATTTATGTTATGTAGTTGATATTGCGACTTGCAAGTAATTATATGTATTGAGGTATGTCAGACCCCACCTCACCTCAAACGTTACAATGCGTCACCTCACCTCCTAAGGGTTAAGTATGTACCGGATAATATAGTATTCATTCAACCCCTCAACCAAGTCAGTAACTATAGTCACAGGGCCGGCCTTAGGCACAGGCAAAGCAGGCAGTTGCCTAGGCGCCAAGATCGAGGGGCGCCATTTAAAAAAAATGTGTTGTAACATTTTAATGTTTTCACTGTTTTGGCCATTTTTTCAATTATAATGATTAATTTCTTTTGAATTCAAAACTTTCGATTATGGAACAAATGTAAAATAATTATTGCTTTCATTGCTCCTTTTTCAAGTAATTCAATTTCAACACCACACAAATTTTATTTTTACCACTATAATTCAATAATAATTATTTCACGGCAATTTGTACTCTGTAGTCTGTGTAAAGTAGCCTAATTATAGACCTAACATCGTGACATCTTTCGACTGAAATTGCCGCCATCTTGGAAAGTAAAATTTCCACACTATTGTCACTGCGATCTTTCGATTCCTTGACCCTGAATATATTACATTCGACACTTTATCTGTTATTTTAGCCTAAAAATAAGCTTAGATATACACATTTTATGTTTTGGCGGCCATATTGGCCGCCATCTTGGATAGTACTATTCCCACACTATTGCTAATGCGATAGTTCGATTCCTTGACCTTAGATCTATCACAACGGACACTTCATTTGTCATTGTAGCTTGTCTATGTGCGTAGATATACTCATTTTGAGTTTCGGCGGCCATATTGGCCGCCATCTTGGATAGTACTATTCCCACACTATTGCCAATGCGATGGTTCGATTCCTTGACCTTGAAACTATTACAATGGACACTTTATTTGTCATTTTAGCTTATGTATGAGCTTAGATGTACACAATTTTGTGTTTCGGCGGCCATATTGGCCGCCATCTTGGAAAGTACTATTCCCACACTATTCCCAATGCGATAGTTCGATTCCTTGACCTTGATAGTATTACAATGGACATTTCATTTGTCATTGTAGCTTCTTATCTATAAGTTCAAATATACACAATGTATTGTTTTGGCGGCCATATTGGCCGCCATCTTGGAAACTGACATTTTCAGAATTAGGCAAATATTAAAACTCAATTCCGTGGTAGAATCAACACTTCATTTCTAATTGGAGCATAACAATGAGATAATATCTTCTATAAATACATCTTTATTATGAACGAAAAAAATAGTAACGCCGAGGCCGAAGTGGGGTAGATTTCTACCCCATGACACTTTGAACTGAAATAACTTTCTCTGACAACATGACATGATGATCGTTTTGGTGTGGGAATATGTCGGGGGTGTTAACTTGTAAACATGTGGAACGTCAAGTTATGACTACCTACAGTTACTCCGCAATCAACATCCAAACACCGCTGGGGTAGAAATCTACCCCACTTCGGCCTCCGAAGGTTAAGAAGTTATCAATCCAAACGTGAATGGCTTAAAAAGGGTCCTGATCATGAAAAAACGAAGACTTTACATTATCTTACATAGCCTATTGTAGTGTACCTTACGTACGAGAATGTTTAAATTCATCACTTTTCTACCGAATATTCTTGGTTATCGATCATTGGAAAATCAGTGGTGGTATTGGCGGAGGACTTGAAAATGTGTGGCTGTCAAATGGATGTTCGTTCCAAAGTCGGTTAATAGGCGGTGCAGTGTAGTATATGGATCGATTGGAGAACTTGAGGCTTTAGTAGTGACTGAGGGTGGGTGGAAGGGAGATAGGACGATGACGGAGGAAAGTATATAGGGTGGTTGGATAGTGAGGCGTTCGCGAATACGCTAAAGTGGCTAAACAATATAAACATTCTCATATTAAGTGCTTGAATCAGTTGACTTGTGAAGCGTCCAGTCTTGCTAAAAGTTTCAGGTTTACAAATGTGTTTCAAGGTATGGTATTGCTTTAAATTTATTACACTGATTCAACTATATCTTCTACTCGTATGGGTTTCGGCTGAAGCAGAACAGACTGTTTGTTTCAGGAAGATTAAATCGATTGCTATGAATCGCATGTACGAATATTGATCTACCAACAGCTCATCTTTGCAATGTCTACTTCCAGCATTTACTAATGAGGTTTTAGAACACTTCTAAATACATTGTGATAAAAATGAGAGCAGGCCTATCTTTGGCAATAGGGATTTAATCATTAGTATGCATGGTCCTCTTCTGGCCACTTGCAAACCGCTTTTCTGGATCACAATGCATGTTCCTCGTGTATTGCACATTTAATTCCATTCATATATTGTATTCATGTAGCCCCCCTTCTCGATGTCTGCTCAGTGGCACTCCCAGCCCAGTTATGGTGAAAGTTTTTAGCACTGATGAGAGGTAGATTTTAGGTTCCTGACAATACGTCAATATTAAGAGAGGTTTTCAGGTCGAGAGGGATGTTATTCTATATTGAAAAGACACGACAATGCCACAACTACTGTTATAATTATGTTGCCAGTAATCATTTTGGCTAAAGTAACCAACGTTACCAACGTCGTTTAGCATTAGATTAGCACGGCATACGAACATAAAAGTTCTCCGCAGAATACATCGAAAAGGCCTATTTACATTATACAACTGGTTCTCATCATCGTTTTCAATCGCTGAGTGTTTGGCTATGGGAACTAGAAACCTTCTGAATAGTTAAAATGCATCATACCTGCTTCATGCGAGTCTTTTTCGTCTGAATCACTGCGATGACAATAATTACACAGGCCTGCATATTAATGGTTTCCAATTTTTTCTTCACCGTTTTAGGTGTTTTCATTGCTATTCAATTAGCTGAATTCAGACATGCAAAGGTTTTTCCTCTATCACGTACGGTTTTTCCACAAGTGAAGATGAATATCCAGGAAGACCTAGCAGAGTGAAAAAAACGCTTATTTAGAAATAAATAAAAAATTATTACAATTAACTCAGCTGGATTTTTTATTCATTCATTTGTAAATGTTTGTCACAGGTGCCGAGAAGTCAGAAATCTTTATAATATCTTTTCTTCTTCCCTTCAAAGCTCCTTTTAGAACTTTTTCTCTTGTGCACTGCTTGCGGTTCTTCCCTATGCAACATCCAGCAGTAGTCTGCTATCATGTTAACGTTCCACTGACCCTGATACCTCCGTTCCATTTCCTTTATGTTCTGGTGGAATCTCTCTCCTTGTTCTTCACTAACAGCACCTAGATTTTCTGGGAAATAGCTGAGATGGGAGTTCAAAAAGTGGAGCTTCAAGCTCATTGAGCAGCCCAAGGCTTTCAAGTTCTTCATCATGTTTCCTACGATGTTCTCGAAGTCAGTGTCTCTATAGTTGCCAAGAAACATCTTTACCACTTCTTTAAAAGATTGCCAAGCCTCTCTCTCAATTTCTTTCATTTTGGTATCAAATATCTCGTCCCTCATGAGTTTTCGAATGTCAGGACCGACGAAAACCCCTTCTTTCAGCTTCGCTTCTGACAACCGTGGAAACTTGCTTGCAAGATACTTGAAAGTATCACCATCTTTTGGAAGGGCTTTCACAAACTGATTCATGATGCCAAGTTTGATGTGAAGTGGAGGTAAGAGTACTTTTTTGGATCCACCAAAGATTCGAAGTGCACGTTCTTTTCTCCTACTTTTAGTGTCCTGCTTGGCCACACCTTCTCAGTCCAGTGCTTGGCTTTAGCACGGCTATCCCATTCGCAGAGGAAACAGGGGTACTTGGTGTAGCCGCCCTGTTGACCAAGGATCATAGAGATCACTTTAAGATTGCCACAGATGGTCCATTCGTATTTCTTGTAGTTCAGTTTGGTCAGGATGAAGGCTAAATTGTCGTACTTCTCTTTCAAATGAACGGAATGTCCAACCAGTATAGAGGCATATTTGTTGCCATTGTGAAGAAGGACAGCTTTTAGACTTCTTTGTGACGAGTCAATGAAGAGTCTCCAATCGTGAGCCTCATGCTGAACTCTGAACATTTCCATCAGACCGGTAACATCGGAGCAGTAAACAAGTTCACCGTCTTGAGAAAAGTAAGGCACGTAGTCTTTCTCTCGGTTTCTAAACCAACTAAAAGAAGTTCCAGGAGTCAACAAGTTCTTCTCCTGGAGCCTAGAACCTAGCAACTGAGCGGAATCTTTCGAAAGGGCCAGATCTCGAATCAAGTCGTTCAATTGTGATTGTGAAAACAGTTGGGGCTCACTGCAGTCGTGTGAAAATTCGTCATCAGAATTGTCATCTGACTCACTCCCCGATGGCCCACTCACATCGCTTAGGCTTTCTGGAGGCAAAGGTATGGGAATGCCAGGTCCATGAGACACAGGGCGAAGTGCAGATTCCAGGTTCGGGTAGCAGATTTTGTCTTTGTTTTTTAAGCTGTATCCCTGTATGTTGCACGAACAAAAGTAACAGTCATCGCTGTGGTTTTTGGGCTCCCTCCATATCATAGGCACTCCGAAACGAAAACATTTCACCTTACCCTTAGACCACATGCGCAGTCCTTCCACGCAACTCGAACAAACTCGATGTGGGGCCCATGCCTTGTCCTGGTCTCCAACCCTAACACCGAAGTATGCTAAATACACTTTCTCAACAAAGTTCGTGAGCTTCCGCTCTTGCTTTTTCACTAACAGTTCGCCACAGATATAACAAAACCTGTCAGGAGAATTAACACATCCTCTTGAAGCCATGACAGTCATAAATGTATACACCAGACTTAACCCTTTCACGTCGTTAATGTAAACACCGGACTTAACCCTTTCAGGCCGAGGTTCAATTTCACATTTATGAAAACATAACAAGAATTCTGGTATCTTCATTACTACATTATAATCAAATATATTTTTCATTATGTGCATATATTTGTAATTGTGTTTTCAATGTAAAATATCATTTCTGTGGAAAAATTGAACTTTCCGAAAAAAATCCCAATTTGTGTCAAAACTGTACGTGTTAGAATTTTTACAATATTTTTCCCGAAATCACCGTGGAAAAATATATAAGAGGCACCATTTACTTTCAAGAAAAAAATTTCATCGCAGACCTGTGTTATTGGTAAGATTTTCTGTAGGCTATCACCTTGACTTGCGTGGCTATTCTATCGCCTTCTCTCGGAAGCCAATTGCACAACTGTACAGATGATACATGCAAAGTAGCGCTAATACTGTCATTTTCCTGCCGTACCTGTGCAAGTAAATATGTTTTATGTATGCATAGATTGAGGCATGTATGTATACATTATATAATGCATGCATTTAAAATTCAACATAGGCCTACATAATATTATAGAGCCGTTTCAATGTTATGACTTAGAAAAGCGTTGCACTCCTTATCCGATGTGGATCAAATTTCAGCCGTCAGCCGCAATTTCATGTGTAAGGAAATAATGCTTGGATAATTATAATACTGTAGTTACTATCTTAATTCTTCCGTAGTCTTACTGCAAAGAGATTATCGCATTTCCTTCTTTCTAATTCTGAAGCCGAATAGAACGGAACGTGACGTTGGTGGAAGTTTTTCAAGAGAAGAAACATTGCAAGAGAATGGTAAGTAGTCTACACTTCAGGGTATCAATCGACTCCATGCCATCTTTCCTGCTTAGGTCTACTTTCATAAAGTAGCCTACCGCTTAGGTAGCCTACTACTAAAATCGCAACTGCACTACCACCTCTCGGTCTAATAAAATTGCAAAGCTCAATCATGCATTGACAGTGTTGCGATATAATTTAAGGAACAAGAGGGACCAATCTGATTTCGGCCCTTCTAATAAAACACTGGCCAACAGAGGTTTTATTTCCTGGAAACGTTCAATATGTAGGCCTACCCTATTGATTTTGGGCTCCTGATCACGAAAATCACCTTGACATTTTGCTGTCACGTAGAATTTTTGCAATCGTCTATGTTTGTAATTTACTATAACAAAGTAGGCCTAAGCTGTATACTCCAGGCATGCCTGGCAGGTTGCACAACGTGCAATGCAAATTAGACTATTAATGGTAAGGCTCAGGTATGCCTGGGCAATGGGCATGTCCGGGTATGCTTAGTGACAGGACAGGCTATAAAAGAAGCTTGCATACACAGACTCGATGATGCCAGTTGGTACGTGTGTTGATGTTTAACGCGCATAAATAGCATGGTATACATGTAGGCCTATACTGAATAATATATATTTGTGGGTTCACTATTACGGTAATATTTTCCTGTTCCTGAAACATTAGAGTAGCGTGTATCCAGGCCACCAGCTGTTTATATAAGGCTGCATTGATCCTGATTTCCAACCACTGTAGTGCCGTGAGCCTCATTTGATTACTCAACCTTAGCTAAATGACCTAATCGGGGACTTAAATTTATTATAGAGTCAAGCGGAATTGCTGGGCTCTTGGCTTCAGAGATGGAATCTGCTGGCACAAGGAACTAAAGTTTCTGTATTTTGCAAGCGCCATGGGGATAGGGCCTATCATTCAGTTATTTTTAATAGAAACGATACTTTATCCTTGCAAATATGTTGAAGGATGTTTGGTGCAATTGGTTGTCACTATGATCCGCAAGAATGGTGGCTATTCATTTCTTCCTCGTGTTTAAGCAGTTTTATTACACAATGGAAGTAGGCCTACGTGCTTTATGGAAACGCCTGAAAACGCACTGCGGTTAGCATAGGATAGAGAAAATCTATACATAACTTTGGGGGGACAGAGTACCTTGTGATTTTGGGGGGGACAGCAGGGCTTAAGTCAAAACTTTGGGGGGGATTCCCCCCCCATGATTTACGCCACTGGGCCTACATCGGATAAGAACAACTAATAGTGTTAAATAACAAATTCACATAAATCACAAAATTACAAAAAATCATTATATATAATAATAATTACATTAAAATATTTTCTAGTATACACGAACAGTCGCAAATCCTACTTTGACTAAAAATCTAATGTTCTTTTCGGCGTTTCTTCATAATATTCAGGTCGCTTGGCATCGCAGCCAATCAGGTTACAGCAAGTGTAGGACTTGAGCCAATCAGATTAGGGATAGCGCAATCCAGTCTAAATATAGATATCGATTACCTAAATAAAACAATGACGTCATAAACAATATGAATATTTAATTCGCATATAGAATTTGGTTTTAAAAACGTTACAGCCAAACTGAAAGGATTTAACTTGCTAATGGTAGACAAAGCTCATTAATTAACGTTGCAATTCACATTTAATTCGCTAAGATTTGCAACAGCAATACTTTCAAGCAGTCGTGACATGATTTCAACGTTTTCTTGCGAAGTTACACGAATATCTATTATGCGAACAGCCGTTTACGCTCTGTGTTCTGGATCCTCAAAGACAGTTATTTCACCGTAATGGCCGAACCAAGTGAAACTACACAGAAACATGGAGGAAATTCGTATGTTTTATCACGTTAACAATAATAGGCTTTTAATTTTGTGACTGATCTGTGACCATAATATTTTTAAGGTTTCACTCTTAATCATCCATTCGCTCAGCGGTTAAAGTGCATTTTAGCGTATTTAATTCGTGATGCTGCCGGTCGAGTGTTTTAAGTAAGTCCACCAAGTATAAGTATATCCTTTATTGAGAAGCACTAGCGGTACTTGTCGGTTTAACGACCCTCAAAAAGATCTTTCAATTATAACTAGACGAGACCCCTGTAGGCCTGCAGGAATGTGTTCGTGACAGTTAATATCTGTCTTCTAATGACGACATTTAGTTCCTAAGCCTGACCCAAACCGACCCTCACGACTTCAAGTTTTATAGACCATATCGGTTACGTTGAGGTTATGCCTCGTTGTTACGCGCCGTGAGGGTCGGTTAGGGTCATACCCCGGTTAGTGTCGTCCATGTATTCTAATGACGGAAACGTTCAGGTTTATGACGTAATAGATAAGTTCTTAACATAGAATTAAAATAACGTAGAATATGAAGAATTTTAAATGAGGTAATATAATATATGAAGAATTTTTGGGTCGTTAAACCGACAAGTACCAAACTAGCACAGCACTGGGTAAACCCGTAGTTTAGGTTGGTAAATTATTTTACGTCACCAAATTAAACTGGAAGCTGGATTGATGAAAAAATTATTTCCCGAAATCGAAGTTGGGTTGGTTATCCCGTAGTTTAGGTTGGTAAATTATTTGAATGTCTTCAATGCCGTATTTGACGTTGGTAAGTAAGCAGTCTACCTATGTCCATGATAAATATCATCAATCCCGCTTTCATTTCATCGTGATTTTTTCATCAATCCAGATTCAATTTCGTGAAAAAAATAATCCAACTTCTATTTAACCCCAATTTTTTTCATCAATGGAACTTTCATTTAAGCAAAGAACTATTCTCATGGGTCCAGCTTCTACTTATGGCAACAATTATTTTCATCATTCCAGCCTTCTATTGCATCAAAAACTTAGTTTCATCAATCCAGCTTCTAATTACGGTAAAATTTATTTCGATCAATCCAACTTCTATTTAAAGACAGAAATGGTTTCATCAATCCCACTTTTCGAGTTAGTGAGACAATTTTTTTCCCTGAATCCAGCTTCCATTTAAATTTGACGATATAAAATAATTTACCAACCTAAACTACGGGTTTACCAGTTGGGTTGCTTAACAGAGCTTTCTGACTTTTACAAAAAGACCTACATGGTCCAATATTTTAAGGACAAATAGCCTGATTCAATCATAAAAGGAAGTGTATGGCATTGGCACCTATTGTGGATGGCATGTATACTGTATAGATCTTAAGAGTACGATTCAGTAGACTGCACAGCTGTCTTGAAGTTGCTCCTCTCAACGTTGGATTCATGAAATACAACAGCACAACGAGTGTTCTGTAGCCTACGTGTTTTATGGCGTGTCTTCGGTGTGGAGAGTCGGGCAGCAACCACGTTCCAGACAAATTCACGCCGCTGATGGACCTCATCATAGACCATCCTCAGGCAGAAGGCACTAATTAGTCGATACGTGTCCTCTGCGTATTTTACCCTGTGATTCTCGGGGTGAATCGACTGAAGATCTGAAGCGTTAATGCAGCGGTGGCCAACCTTTTTTGGCCTACGGGCCACTATGATTATTGGTAAGCACGCGGCGGGCCGCAAAATGATTGTCCTAACAGCCTCGAAAGAAATACAAATGTTTATTTCATATTTTACAATATGTATAAAAACAGGTAAGACTACATTAGATCACTAGAACTTACAACACTAAATCTGTTAGTGTTTTAGACATCATTATTATGCAGTATTGCAGTAGTCGGACAAGTAAGTAGGTGCAAAATGAGACAAAAAATTAGCTAGAAAGAGCCGTGCGGGCCGCCAATCAGCAGCCCGCGGGCCACGGGTTGGCCAACCTTTGCGTTAATGATAGGCCTATAAGACGACGGCCCGATCCAGGATCCCTGTACGTTGCTAGCGTTTATAGTCCGCAGCGAGGACAACACCCTCTGGAACCTCGTAAAATGCCCTCTGTCCTTGAAATTTTTTATAGCCAATTGTAGACAAAGTCTGGAATGTCAAGATCTGATAGCTTCAGGGCAAGGGTTGAGTGTCGTACCATGTCGAAAGCTTTTGAAAAATTGAGCGATATTAGGGATACGTAATTATTTGTCTGAAGGAGACTTGAGGCATGATGCAGTATCGAGATAATTGCCGAGGTAGTAGAGCCTGTAGGACGAAAGGCGTACTGGTCCCTAAGGAGGCCCGCAATCGGCGGAACTGTCATCGCCTGGTAAATGTATCGCTGCACCAGTTCTCTCTCCACCATCCTTGATAGTACTGGGGGTGACAGAAATTGGTCGGTAATCTGACGGGGTCGAAGGTAAGGGCACCTTGGCCACTGGATGTATAACCGTGGTTTTCCATTGAGAGGGAACATGGTAAGCAGCGAGCGACAGGTTCACCAAGTAGGTGATAACTTCGGTGTAGATCGGCGCTGCGGAAGCTGGTCTGTTCCGGCCGTGGGCAGTATGGTGTAGGTGATCGAGCAGATTAAATATTCTCATATAAGAGAACACTGGTCTGTTGGTGGGCACTGACAGCCGATAAGCAGGCTGAATGTAGCTGTTATCTGTTGACACGTCAGCATAGTGATCCCTTAGGCTGACAGTGGTAATCGTAGGACTACTCGATGGCGGGGGCATAGGCCGTCGCTTCGTGACCTGTCCCACACGCCGCCATAACTCGTCGAGGTCATCAAGTTGGCCTATGTCAGGAAGGCGTTGCCTCGTTTTCCGTTCGATAAGGACAGCAACTCGTCTTGCCAGTGCCGAGGCCTCCTCAGTTCTTCCAACCCTCACCAATCTGTTCTTTTTCCTGAGTAAGTAGCCCTATTTAGTCTCCGGGCTCAAGAAGCAAGGATCCGACGAAGTCATAGTTATTACTCGCAGAGGGTAGACCAAGTCGAGTTCGTGTATTGCCTCTTCATAGAATCGATCACAGGCCTGCTGTGGATCAGAAGTACCGAGGATTGCAGAGAAGCTTCGCTCCGCTAGTCTTCTCAGGAGGGTGGCATGTTGATTTGGATTGCGACGGCGAAAGGAAACCCTTCTCGGTCGCTTGTTTTGGCCGAAGACGGGTCATTTGTCACTGCAATAATTGCCTTGTGGTCGGTCTTTATCGCTGAATCCAAGATCTTGATTTGGAGTAGCATACAGGCTCTGAAACGAACAATCTGTCCAGAATGTTTTCACCCCGCGTGATCATAGGAAGTATGCATGCCAGTACGTTCAACCACAACATCTTCCTGCAGCCTGTTAAAATCACCTCCAAGCACGACAAATGCCTCCGGATCTGCTGTTGTTATGTCTTCAATCGTTCTCTCAATTCTTGATAGAAGCACCTCAAGGTCATAGACGATGTAGGCCTACATTGCTCTCCTCTCAAGGGGCACTCTAACCCACAACAACTCCAAGGAACTCGTATCGCCCGCTAGAGTGTATTCCGTTGCATTCAGCGTCTCAGCAGCAAGGACTCCACCTCCACGCCTACCAACTCTGTATCTTCTGATTAAGCAAAACCCATCCCAGATGATGTTTCTTGAGATGAGTTTCTGTCACGATTGCCAGGCCCAATCCGTATCCAATCATCTCTGCGTGGAGTTGGTAGAGGGCATTTGGTTTAGCGATCGAGCAGGCGTTGATAATGTAAATTCCTGATTGATCTTCAGTTTGTCTAGCCTCAGCAGAGGATGCACGCGACGCGAGCTCTACATGTGTCAGAGTTCTCGGGGCGCCACGCATACTTAAGAGTTTGTCTCTTCTCGGGGCGAGCTTGTCCATGCGAGCCCACCACGGCAATAGTTCTTCTTCAGTTACTTTAACAGTAAGTTCTGAATAAGTAAGTAAGTAAGTAAGTATGTTCTTTATTAAACCAATTGAATATCCGCACTCTGTTGTACATACGTCTTAACAACAATCAACTGTCAATACGTATACAACATTCTAACAATAAAAGTCTTTCGCTGTAGATTATCTGCAAGAGTTAGACAACTGTCGTGCGATCGCGGTCGCAGGATATATCGCTGCCAGGCTTTTTTGGTGGAATTAAGCTAAGCACGTGAAAAAATTTCTTCGCTTCCGAAAATGCTGACCCCCCTCAAAACTGCGGGCCCGGGTGCTGCAACACCATTGTAATTGTAATTGTAATTGTAATTGAACATTTGTATAGCGCCACTCAGAGATTCAGAGGCGCTCCCGACCCAGGGCTCTAACAAATAAGATAGTCTTCAGGCGTTTCCGAAACAGAGGAAGGCTGAGGAGCTCAAGACGCAATTCATGCGGAAGATGGTTCCAAGTAGAGGGGCCGACATAGGCAAAGCTTCTGGATTGAGCTGTTGCACCACGCATGCGGGGACAACCAGAAGGCCTCTGGTGGCAGAGCGCAGAGCAGAGCGACCAGGAAGTGTAGAAACCGATGTGCATAAGGCCTGAAGGTATGAAGGAGCTACCCCGAGCAGAGAGTTGCGCATAAGCACCCCCCTTAATGCGGTACTGGAAGGTACATGACCTTGAATTTGACGATGATGTTTTGCCGTGAAGACGGGAACGCTTCGGAAGGTGTTCATGACATGATGATGGCGATGATAAAAATAATGAGTTTGATGATGATGACGATCATGATGATGATGATGTTGAACAGCTGCCGTTATATTTGTGTTCCCTTTGTCGAAATATTTCTTAGCCGAAGGGTAGCGCGATACTTAGTACCGTGATACTTAATACCACGACACTTAATACCGGACAGTTAATCCCGACGACAATAATTATTATTAATCCCACGACAATTTATCCCACAGACCATTAATGCATGTAGCTAATAGGCCTACCTGTACAGTGTACACGGAAGTACGACTATTTGTACGAATATTGTTGTCCATATTTAAAGGTGAGTCTCGGGCTTTAAAGGTGCCAAAATCAATTTAGTGAGTTTCAATTTTTAGTGACCATGGATGCGAATTTCGGCTATAGTAGCAAATGTTTACCAACTGTTATACATTTTGTAATTATGAATATACGCTGCATCGCGACAATGCCAACGGAACCACGGCTTGGAGTTGTATCATATCGGCATAGTTTCACTGCAAAGCTCTTTGACAACACGAGGTCCTCATAGAAAAAAAAACATTCATCCCCAAAAAGATGTATTCAACGCTGCAGAAGCGAGTGGAAGAAGCGGTTGCGGCATACGGTAAAACCGAAATCCTGGTTTCCTTCGTGCAATGGATATGTGTTGTACGTTGCATGCCATTTGCCATGAAACTTGTTTTCATGACATATAATAATAATAATAATAATAATAATAATAATAATAATAATAATAATAATAATAATAATAATAATAATAATAATAATAATAATAATAATAATAATAATAATAATAATAATAATAATATTCTTCATTTGAAACAATCCGGTTGACAAACCGCAACCGGTTACAGTGTACAGTTATGCAATTGAAACAATTCACAAGAACACAAATGACAAAAGACATAAGGTCTTAACTACTAACAGAACAGACAGCCTGCAATACACGGCGCTAATACAGCAGCCTACAAAGCATGTCCGCCTACGGCACTGGATGTCGGTACCTCTCGCTCTCTATGCCAGTGTGTTATGCAATGCGCTATCGGGGCCCCCCTCATAACGTTCATAAGGAACTTTATTAAACATTAAGGTTGACTATTGCTGTTCTATTGCTCCTACAGAATTTTACTGAAGTAAATCTTTTTTGTGCTTGTAGCATTAAATGTCGACGGAAGGAAAACTCGTGTGATTAAATGTCGTTGAGATAAAAATGTCTTCGGGATTAAGCGTGATAGGGATTATTTGTCAGGTATTAAATGTCGCGGTATTAGATGTCACCGAACCAGCCGAAGTACCACACGTTTCAATATTATTGTTGGACGACGTTACCTGATGTCGTAATGTAAAGTTTGTAATGTGATGATGCCTTAAAGCGGCGTTGATGATGTGACGCCTAAATCAGGTGATGTGATGGGATGATTTATGTTGATGTCGTCGATGGTGAATTGTGTTACAGGAACTGGAGACAGTTTTGGTTGCTGCTCTGGAAGAACTGGTTGCTCCAGAAGAAGAAGAAAATCAAGACTGTCTTAATCGTTCTATTCCCAATCGTGTTGCCTCTATTATTAGTCAATAGAAACCAAATGGAACACCGTATTGTTCGGGAATATATCTACCACAGCTTCTTCGTTACCACGAACTTGACCGACGTCTTGGGAGTGCCACCCGAGAAATTGATCCTCGCCTACGCTCCTAACACAGCACTCGTTGAGAGAATCATGAATAGAACGGCGAGTCTCATGGGCGTCAAGATTACAACAGGTGCGCCGTATTTCAGTATCTAATGTTCATGCTAAACATAATAATAATAATAATAATAATAATAATAATAATAATAATAATAATAATAATAATAATAATAATAATAATAATAATAATAATAATAATAATTTTAGACGACAGCTACTGCATCCTTGTCTATTGTAGCTTTCAGTATTGATGTTGACTGATGGAGAGAATAAATATTGTTATAATAATAATAGTAATAATAATAATAATAATAATAATAATAATAATAATAATAATAATAATAATAATAATAATAATAATAATAATAATATCAAGGCGGAAGTGTGGGCTTTCAACAGCGACCCACTCAACCGGGCGAGGCTGGGCGCAGTGACATCGCCCCACGCTGGAGATTGGCTCTCGACCGTACCGGTAGCCTCTTGCGGGTTGGGCCTTAGCAATGAAGCCGTTCGGGTGGCGATTAGCCTCCGCCTGGGGCTCGACCTCTGTGCGCCTCACAAATGCCAGTGCGGTGAGATCGCAGATACAGGAGGACATCATGGACTGGTCTGCAGGCGATCTACAGGGAGAGCGGCCCGCCACTTTGCCGTAAACGACATCATCTGGAGAGCCCTTATGAAAGCTGACATCCCAAGCTCGAAGGAGCCTCCGGGCCTGATCCGAAGTGATGGCAAGAGACCAGATGGGGCCACACTGGTCCCTTGGGCGAGGGGCAAGTACGTCGCTTGGGACGCAACAACCATCCACACCTGCGCTGCTTCCTACATCCATCTGACGTCGACAATGCCTGGGGGAGCAGCCGAACATGCCGCAGACAGGTAGCATACAAAATATTCATCCCTCCCCGCCACCCACGAGTTCGTACCAGTGGCCGTCGAGTCGCTAGGCCCGGTCAACCGGGATGGCCGCGAGTTCTTGATGGAATTGGGGCGCCGAATGACGGCCATTTCAGGCGACCCTCTGGAGACCGTGCACCTGTTCCAGCGCTTGTCCATATGCACTCAGAGATTCAATGCCGTAGCATTCAGAGGCACTTTCGTACAATGCACCGGGGACGAGGACCACTAACTCCAGAGCACACCTTAGGATAGTTTCTAAGTCCCTGAGGGATCATGTATACCTCGGGGCAAAGAAAAAATAATAATAATAGTTATAGTTATAATAATCGTTTTTTTCAATTACCACTGCAGTAACATTACATGAAATAGTAGCAACACATGACAAGTGAAACGAGAGTCGATTTTATAACTGTATGGCAGCCACCGATCCATCCCACTACCACTCAGTTTACCATCACCCACTAGGGAGTGGAACGCTGAGTCAGCCCTATGGGCCAGCGTGTATTGAACCGGCGTCCAGTGTGATTCTCCTTACAGATTTTATTTTAGTTTTAGTTACAGTTATAGTTAATGGGTTTTTATTTTAGTTATAGTTATAACATAACATAACATAACATAACATAGGTTTTTTATTGCTCCCAAACAAAAAAGTACAGTAACACATCATCATATTTAAAATAATACTAGGTCGGGATACAAAAGGAGGACCTAAAGGGACCAGAGTCCCGCTAAGCAGGGCCACCTATGTACCAATGCTATTAGGTGGAGGTTGATAACATAATGTTCAGGATTGGGAGTGAATTAAATAACAACTGAAATTATAACATAATTAGCATTGTCTTATGCTGAAGAGTTCTTTAATAAACAAACTAAAGATTAAAAGCAGTTATATATTTAAAGTTAGTAGGTGGGCACGCAGAAGTTTTTTAAATAGGAGGAGATGAGACGCGCTAAGGATGTCAGCAGGAAGATTGTTCCAAACAGTAGGACCAGTTATCTTAATAGAGAATTTACGAGTGTTTGTGTGAGCAAAAATCGGTCTATAATTGGAGGCTGTTCTAGTACTGTAAGAATGAGTGGCGCAGCCGGTTTTAAAATAGTCAGTAAAGGTGTTAGGTAATAAACCGTGTTTATAACGAAACATAAATTCACCAGTTTGCAATATTCTAATCTGATCTAATGTTAAAATGCCGTGGAGGAGAAAAAGTTGAGCAGTATGACACTTGTAATCAGATTTAGTAATTATTCGAACGGCTCTTTTCTGTAAGATAATCAAGCGTGTAAGTCGTGAGGTGTAGTTCGAGGCCCAGACTATATTACAATATGCTAAGTACGGGTGGATTAATGAGTAATATAGGTTAGTTAAAATGTGGGTGGGTAATTTATATGAAATGCGTGATAAAATACCTGTGTTTTTGGCCAATTTAATCGATATTTGAGAAATATGTTCTTTCCAGGTCATGTTTTGATCGATCACAACACCAAGAAAATTGACTTTGGTAATTTGAGGAATGAGTACACCGTCAATTAGTAGTGGAGGTGTTTGCGTAGGGGGGATTTTCCTGTGAGAATTAAATAGAATATAGGATGTTTTACTTAAGTTTAGAGAAAGTCTGTTTGCTTTGAACCAGTCACCCACAAGAGGTAGTTCAAGGTTCATAATTTGGAATAGGTTTTCGTGGGACTTGTGTGAGATAAAAACGTTTGAATCATCAGCAAACAACTCAAAATACAATAAAGAAGAAACATGGGGTAGATCATTTATATAAAGTAAAAATAATAGTGGCCCCAGAATGGAACCCTGAGGAACACCAAATTCAATAAGGCGAAATTTCGATACTTTATTATTGCATTGGACCTGTTGTTGTCTATTATCCAGATAACTTTTAAACCAAAGGAGTGGTAACCCTCGAATTCCATAATTATCTAATTTTTTCAAAAGGATTTTATGATCTACGGAATCGAACGCTTTTGAAAGGTCGAGAAATATTCCAATAGAATACTCGTTATTTTCAATAGCTTGCGATATTTTATCTTGGATATTCAAGACAGACATGGCAGTTGAATGTCCAGCCTGAAATCCGTGTTGGTTTAAATATAGGATTTTCATTTTAGTAACGTAGTCGTACAGTCTATTATACATAGCTCTTTCAATTAGTTTGGAAAAATAAGGTAAAACAGATATGGGCCTATAATTGCCTAGTTCAGATTTGTCACCCTGCTTGTAAATTGGTGTAACTCTGGCTATTTTCAAGGCAGGCGGGACAATTCCAGTGGCAAAAGAGGAGTTTATGATTTCCGATAGAGGAGTGGCGAGAAGATTTAATATTGCACTAGTAGTGTATGGGTTGATATCATCAGGGCCAGAGCTATGAGTAAGTTTGAGAGACTGATTAATGGAAATAAGCTCCTCAGGGGTTGTAGAAGTTAGGGCAAAGGAATCAGGAAGAGACGGCATCATATAAGATTGGAAGCTTTTTTGAGAGTCCGGAATTTTGTCGGATAGGGTTTGAGCAATGCTGGAGAAGTACGAGTTGAATCTTTCAGCCATAGTTTCTGCGTCAGTTATTTTAACACCGTTAATACATAGTTCATCAATTTTTGTGTTGTTACTGGATGTGTTAAGAATGGACCTAATAATTTTCCAGGTATGTTTTAAGTCGCTATTATATTTTTGAAATTCTGAGGCATAGTAATTTTTTTCGGTCTTAATTCTAAGCGATTTGAATTTATTTCTGTAATTAATATACTTCGCTTTATTAGCGGCAGTAGGGTGTTTAATCATTTTAAGGTAGAGTTTTGATTTAGTTCTACATGATTTTAATAGGCCGCTAGTCATCCATGGCTGCTTAGGGGAGTGACGCTTATGTCTAGTGCGTGGGAGTAAAGGGAATGCTTTGTCATAAGCTGCTTTGAATAGACCAACAAATACGTCGTAGGCAGCAGTAGGACTGCTTTGATTACACAAGTCTAGTACCAATGACCAGTCAATTTCCGATAGAAGAAATTTGAATTGCTCCATATTACTATCATTTATATTACGTGAGAGGTAAATGGTTGGTTCAGTGTTTGACAATGGACTAAGGTCAAGAAGCATCAGTACTGGCAGGTGGTCGGATATGTCGGCTGCAAGAATAACAGTTTCAATTACTCGGGTTGGGACATTAGTAAGAATGTTGTCGATTAGGGTTGAAGTTGGACCATTTATTCTAGTAGGACGGGTAATCATAGGTAAGAAATGGTGCGTAGTAATACAATTAATGAAGCAATTTGTCGGGGAGTGATCCAAATATTTTAATAGATCAATATTATAATCCCCAGCTAGATGAATGTCATGTTTTTTTTTAGTTAATTCAGATAACAGAAAATTAAATTCATCATTAAAAATATCGAGATTTTGGCCTGGCGGTCTATAAATTGTTCCCAAAACAAAGTTAGGACCCTTTTTTGAGGAATGCTTAAAAATAAACTTTCGTAAGAAGTACAAGATTGCTTAGTGGGAGTAGGATCAAGAAGTTGGAAAGGAACACTATGTTTTACAAAAAATCCTACGCCACCACCACGACCAGTTTCTCTGCACTTATGAATAAAAGTATATTCGGGAATTTTTATGGTGTCGACGGATATATAATCCAGCCATGTTTCTGTTACGGCTAATACATCGACGTTTAGTTGATTTAACAGAAGTTGGATGTCAGACATTTTCTTAGATATACTACGGCAATTAATATGCATAAATATAAAGTGGTTAGTGGCATTCATAGATCTTAGATCAGTAAGTGTGCTGTATCTACAATTGTTAAGCTGACTTGAGAAATAGTGCTCATCTGGGTCGAGGTCTCTATTTTGTAGTAAAGGCCGGTCCTCATGAGTATTCATGTATAAATTAAGAGAGAGATCATTCCTATCAGTACACGAGCTATAAAGTTCACCATTCATGCATCTTATTAAGTCGGCATCATCAGGCAATTGGTTAAATGGGAACACAGTAATTGAGCAGTTCATACAAATCGTAAAGGAGCGGTCAAGAATCTCATCATCACATATATAACAGACATTTAAAGGGGATTGTTCACCACATCTTGTGCAAACGTACAAGTCATTAAACAAATGCGTGCATAATTCAGGTTTAGCTAAACTAAGAGGGTCTTGGTGGAACTCCAAGGTTAAATCACATCAGGCGCAACGGCACCAACAAAACGAAACCGCAAACTGCAGTGTAACACAAATTATGAAACGCAGAAATAGGCCTAGGAGTACATGGGTTCAGGCTCGGATAAGGTCGTTGATTTCTAGCCCAGGTCTTCCATCAGGTCTTCCATCAGGCGGATCCGCTGTGCTTTGTCTTCCAGGGCAGACGTACGGCGGATGTAAGTAATCCCTCCAGAGGTCCAGGTAGAGTTAAGTTTCTTTTCCCTTACTAGCTTTCTGGCGTGGGAGTAGATATGAGAGTTGTGCTTAGTAAGGTGCTCGTTGATGTATACTGGCACAGACATAGGAGGTGAAGAACTCAATCGAAGCGATTTTCTGGCCATGAAGACTAGGTTTCTGGCTCGACGTGATGTAAATCTCACC
Organism: Aporrectodea caliginosa; assembly: GCA_020284085.1. Lineage (NCBI taxonomy): Eukaryota > Metazoa > Annelida > Clitellata > Crassiclitellata > Lumbricidae > Aporrectodea > Aporrectodea caliginosa. Next base: position 160,274 of record JACEVL010000460.1, read on the forward strand.
AGGATCGGTCGCGGATTATCTTTGCTGTTAGTGAAGATACGATGAGCAGTAGAGATATCTGACTCTGTGAGGTCAAGGCCCAGTCGATTATGGCATAAGTCCAGGATTAGGTTCGTAGAAGTCACATCGGAACGAGGTGAGGTTGATTGTGTAGTTGGCTCCATGAGTTCTGGTAGGCCATGCACGATCAGGTTATCCTGCCTAGTGTAGTTTTCCAGGTCGTCCACACGTGTTTTGAGATTCGTAGTTTCTTGTTCAAGATTTTTGATTTTATGGTCCAGGACGGCGGTTGCTTTGAAGACAGCCTCCGTGGTAGATTTCTCTATCAAAGATTCCAACTTGGCCGTAAAATCCTTCGCAAAGTTCGTAAACAACTCCTCCATTAACGGACGCAGACGTGTGAACAGCCGCGAAAGCAAGATGTCAACCACTTTGTCGTCTTGAACGGCCTCAATCACATCGTCCAGTTTAACTGTTTTTTTCGACATTTTAAAGATTTTATTATGAAATGTCACCTGCGAATCGAAGACTTTGTAGTAAGCGTAATCCAAACCACGACTCCAATGTAAGTAAATCAAGTAGAAGACGCGTTATATTAGTGAATTTATCGGAGCTCCGTGCGCGACGTGTCAACCAACCGCCATCTTATTTATAGTTATAGTTATAGTTAGTAATGTATTTTAGTCATAGTTATAGTTATAGTTAATGGAATTTTATTTTAGTTAATTTTCGTTACTACTTAGTTATAAAAATTAAGGCTATAGGCAAAATTGTGCGTATTAACACGCTGTTTCACAATTTGATCAGCGCTATGAAAGCCTTTGAAGCATGGGTGCATTCAGCTTCATGAATACACGCGTTTCCAAAGTAACTGATAAATTGCAATATAAAAATATGACTTTTTTGTTCTCATTTATGTCGAATCGTCCATATTACACTTCTTATTTTTATTTTTTTGTATTAACGAAAAAAGATGAATTTTCGTTATTCTTATTTTCGTTATAGTTATAGTTATAGTTATTGATATTTTTAGTTATAGTTATAGTTATCGTTAACTAAATCATTTTATTTTCGTTAACGAACATTTTCGTTATCGTTATCGTTAACGAGAATCACACTGCCGGCGTCCTTCTGTTCTAGCTGTATAATCGTAATCGTAATCGATAATAAAGCGCCACTGAAGATCAGAGGCGCTCCCGACCCGGGCCAGTGTCTTCACTGGTAAAGAGAGACGTTTCCAGGCGCTTGCGAAACTGGTCAAAAGAAATAGAAGAGAGATCGGCCCGGAGGGACTTAGGCAACCGGTTAGTTGTAGTACCATTCAATCATCACCCCGCCCCTCCTCATAATAACATAATAACGATACGACTTGTAATATGCTCCTGGCTATTTATGTGAGCCTTTCTGCTCCATTATTTAAGGATTTGTGTTCGAAGAAATCTTCGTTCAACTGCTCGGGCTTAATTAATAATTGTTCCATTTGCATGCAACTCAACGATGCTGTATTGGCTGGGAACGCCGTTGAGTAGTTGTCTTGAAGAGGCTCTATATAAATGCTCTGAATGAATGAATTAATTAATGAATATAAGTCTGGCTCTTGCCGATTGATTTCACTAAGCGCAACCGGCGAATCAGCCACCTTTTGTGTAACGACGCGAAATATCTGGAATTAGTTTAAGATGTCATCGTCACTTATTCTTCTAACGCAGTTTCAGATGCAAAGTCCAGATCTACATGTACAAGAATGAACGATGAAGTGATCTTTACCTTTTTCTTAAAGCATCCCTTCCAGCACTTCCAGTAGAGTGCAGCGTGGTTCAATATGGTAACAAATGACAATGTATGGTATGGTGTCGACTGACATTTTGTATGATAAGGGTATCGCATACCGTGTGAATGTAGGGTAGAGTGTTTCATGGCATAATATGCATATTGCGGCATTTCAAAGTGCATGTTCCAAATTTTTCTCTAATTCCTTTCTTCCACATAGCTAATAATGATACTGTACAACAAAGTCCTATCAAATAGATATCTAACTGGGAGCCAAACCCTGGCTGTTACGCTGCAGTGGTTGCACAATACTTAGTGCTTATGAGCTGCATTATGGTTAGTATCTTTTTTATGTATCCATTGGCCTAATTTTGAAAGCCTGCAACATACAATGTATGTGTGTTGCTTCTGAAGATTGTTTTTCTTTCCCTGCCAGCATGATCGTATAGGACCCACATTCCAATAAGGCAACCGTGCACAGCTAATTTCGGGCCCATCTAATGTCCATGGCCTAACCTCTATGCATTCGTGGGGCGCGGTGGCGTAGGGGTAAGTTCGGTGCCTTGCAGCCGAAGGGTTGCGGGTTCGAGTCCACCTCAAGCCACCGCGTAGGGACCCTGGGCAAGTCCTTCACTCGCAATTGCTCATGCGCTTCGGCGTGAAACTCCGATTGAGTGTCCGCACTGTAGTCGGGAGCGCCTCTGAGTAGAAATCTTGAAAGGGCGCTATAACAAGTGCTCATACATACATAGGCCTACATACATTTAAAAGAAACCTCAGAGCCTACCTTCTGTCTCCAGATAATATTTGCAATTCCGATAATTCTGAACTTGCCGTGATCCTCTTTTCTTCTCTGTTTGTCTTTTGTGTCTATTTCTCCTTAGTTTGTCTATTTTTATTGTTTTCATTATTTTCATTTTCCTATATTAATATGTTAATTTATATATTATTGCTATAACTGTATAGTTAAGATCTACTTTGGAATAGAAACTACACCTATTGATTCTCTTTCGATTATTGGTTGTCTGCTATTACTCAGTGTATCAGGCCTTATGCTTTATCCGTCTATCTGTCATTAATTGATTTGCTGATGCACTAACCTACCGTTTTGTACTTGGGTAATGGCCATTTTCTTCTTTACTGAAATGGAGGCCTTACTTAGAGGGACCTAGGTTCCTTTTTGGTCTCCCTTATTGACCCTTCTCTCCAATCCTTATTGAGATTCTTTAATGCATTTACAATTGTCTCTGACTGAATTATCTTCCGTCGATGTGCATAACACTTGTATTTTCATATCATCTGTAACTGTTTTGGATCAATAAAAAAATTATTTGGAAAAAAATGATTTGAACAAAAATGATGATATGATTTGAATTACTGACAGGAATGTTTAAAAAGGTAAAATTCACTTCATCTTGTTTTGTTGTAGATCGGGGCTTCGCATCTGAAAAAGAGCTAGTAAAACGTGCGGCGATGGACGAAAACATTTTTGGCGCAATCGTCTTCGATAAAAGTGAATGGGTTACTCTTCCGATGAATATCATCTCCTACAAGATCCGTCTGCGATCAGACAAAGCCGCTAAAGGAACAGATCTGAGATTTAAGATCGACTGGAAAACAGACGCCTTGTTCTCTGACCTAATGATGACCGGACCGAGGAGGGATGGAGTAGCAGGTATTTATATTTGTAGATGATAATTAATTAATTATCAACATAGGTTTCTTAATTTTTCTGATATATGAAGAAAACAATCTGTTTTAACAGGACTACTCTGCAAAAATCGTTTCATAATATCATAATATGTCGATATCGAATATGGACCCCATTAGTTAGGCTACACGAATACAAATATCTACACATCAACACATCGGGTGCATACATAATAATAGCAATAACAATAGCAACTAAGCTTACTACAACAACAACAACAACAACAACAACAACAACAACGGTAACGGTAATAATAATAATAATAATAATAATAATAATAATAATAATAATACCGGCAGAGATACTAGACCCCAGCGCGATTTTGTCGCCTTCCTCTACAACCGACCCTCAACATCACATATCTATCATAACACAGCCAGATTCTGAAGGACAACGCTGTCTTCTACCACCAGTATCTAACCTCTTGCACCCGGTAGCAAGAGGCGCGCTTGTCAAAAGAATTCCCAGATCGGCAAGAGCATCATGCGCCGCCCTTTTGGGTGAACTTATAGAAGCTGTCGTGAGGGAACCAGAAGACACTCGTAAATGGTCGGACCTCTTAGCCTTTGGAGGGTGCATTCTGGTCAAGCCAAAAAGAGGGGGAGTCAAACGCAAGCTAACACGGATAATTATCTCTAGAATAACGAACTGGCGTTCGAAGGGACCGGATTACGATACAGCAGATGAAGATGAAAATAAACCAATGCCAGTCCGTCGTACAGGTCCGATTAAACGTGACTCTGCACAGCACCTAGCATCCGCAGTTGCAAGCAAACTGGAAGATGGAAACTACAAAGCTGCCATCCGTCTTATCTGTAGTGATGACGAACCAGCTCCAGACACTCCTGAGACGTTAGCTGGACTGAAGGCGAAGCACCCGCCAGCTCCGTCGGACAGGAAGCCAATCTGTGACCCAAAGCTTTCAGATCGGTTTGCTCCGCTACAGATTTCAGAGCGATCGATCGTCGAGGCCATTTCTTCGTTTCCAGCAGGCTCAGCGGCTGGTCCAGATGGCATCACTCCACAACACCTGAAAGATTTAATTTCTATAGGAGTCGATTGCAACCTCGTCCACCACCTGAGTGAGCTGGTTAATATTATGCTGGAAGGGACCTTGCCGGTAGAGGTCAACGAAGTCATATATGGGGCCAATCTGATAGCTTTGAAGAAGAAGGATGGAGGCATCAGGCCAATTGCTGTCGGATACACATTGCGACGCCTAGCAGCTAAATGCGCGAACGCCCACGCTGTTGCCAGACTGTCTACCCTGCTCGCCCCTATCCAACTGGGGGTTGGTGTACCAGGAGGCGCCGAAGCAGCGGTACATGCAACCCGCCGCTGGGCCACCTCGATGCAGACAGATGTCGTTCTGGTCAAACTAGATTTCGCCAATGCCTTCAACACTCTTCGCAGGGACTCACTTCTGGAAGCGGTTGCAAGAGACATTCCGGAACTTTATCGTTTCGCACATGCTTCATATTCCTGCAGTCCGATGTTAAGACATGGGTCAAATATTATTCGATCAGAAGAAGGAACGCAACAGGGTGATCCACTGGGTCCGCTGGAATTCTGCATCACAATACAGCCGATTCTGTTACAGCTGAAATCGGAGTTAAGAGTGGCATTCCTAGATGATCTGACACTGGGAGGTAAGGTGGATGTGGTGGCCCACGATATTCAGCTGATCGCTCGGGAGTCAGCTAACCTTGGGCTCCAACTCAACCGCGCGAAATGCGAAGTTATCTCCCAGAATTACGATGATAAATTCGACGATCCCTCATTCTCTGGCTTCAAACACACGCCATTAGAAGATGCGACGCTGTTGGGTTCACCTCTGATACCTGGGCCGGCCGTCGATAAGGTGTTGAGTAAAAAGGCGGACGACCTGGAACGAGCGGCAGGGAGGCTCTCCATGCTTCACGCACATGACGCTCTAATCTTGTTGAGAAATGGATTGAGCGTGCCAAAGCTCCTCTACACAATGCGCACAGCCTTATGCGTCGACTGCCCTAGTCTTACAAGATTTGACAAACTGTTAAGAAATGCATTGTCCAGTATTTTGAATGTGGAACTATCTGATGAGAATTGGCTCCAAGCATCCCTTCCGGTGAAGGATGGTGGCCTTGGGATTCGCTGTGCGGCTACGCTGGCACTTTCTGCCTTCTTGGCATCTGCTGCGAGCACGAGCGAACTCCAGGCAAACATGCTGCCACCGGAATCAGCTGATGCCTCAGACGATCTCGTAGATACAGCTCTGAAAGCATGGACACTAGTCACAGGTTCAGAACCACCAACAGGATCGGCAGCTCATCGTCAAAGAGAATGGGATAGCCGCTGGATTAGTAAAGCATTGACAACTCTGCACGAATCGGCGAACAACACAATAGACCGGGCTCGTCTCTTGGCCTCTCAGGCACCACACACGGGAGATTGGTTGCTAGCGCCCCCGGTTACTGCATTGGGACTCCGCTTAACTGACGAAGTGATACGGATCGCGGTTGGAATGCGACTCGGGACGACACTGTGCGAGCCTCATGTGTGTCACTGTGGTGAGAGAGTCGACGCCAGAGGACTCCACGGTCTGGCCTGCAGAAAAAACGCTGGCAGACATCAACGGCACAGCATGCTGAACGACATCATATGGAGATCGTTTGGAAGAGCTAACATCCCTGCTCAGAAAGAACCGTTGGGTCTCACCAGAGAAGACGGCAAACGACCGGATGGCGTGACACTCATCCCGTGGTCATGCGGAAGATGCCTCACTTGGGATGTGACAGTTTCGGACACATTCGCAAAGTCACATCTGGCAACAACATCAACCGAAGCGGGCGAGGCCGCAAACCGAGCAGCCGCCGCCAAGACATTGAAATACGCCACAATAGCCCGAACGCATGCTTTTGTGGCGGTTGCATTAGAGTCCAGCGGTTGTTGGAGTTCTGAAGGATTGGATTTTGTCCTGGGATTAGGACGAAGGTTAACCGATGCAACACATGACACGCTCGAGACCAGCTACCTGTTTCAAAGACTCTCGGTAGCTCTCCAACGCGGCAACGCCATCTGCTTTTCTTCGACATTACCACGCTAGATTGTTCATAATAATAATAATAATAATAATAATAACAATAATAGTAATAATAATAATAATAATAATAATAATAATAATAATAATAATAATAATAATAATAATAGTATAATAATAGTTCCAGACTTTTAACATTTTAATTAATCTTGAAGTCCCTTAGGGATCATGTTTACCTCGGGGCAAAAAATAATAATAATATTTGTAGTAGTAGTAAAAATAAAAAATAATTATAATCATAATGATAAAACAATAATACTAATATTGGAGTGGCATTAATAGCGGTAGGCTAGAAGAATAAGTATGGGGTCATTGCATAATTACGTAACGCTCCAGGGTGTGTGGGTGAGGTCCTTCAAAACGTTACGAAACGTTACGAGGGTGGGTGGGTCGAGCTGAACGTTACGTAACGCTTTTACCAACAGTTTATTTATAAATGCAGTGCTTTTTTTCAGCCGGAGCTGTCCGGAACGGCGTTCCGGTACCTTTTTCAGCCATTAAAAAATAATTTATTTAATTAAAATTTTTAATAAAAAAATATATAAAATTATTTAGATACTTTAATTTAATGTAAGTGCTCTCAGTGTTTATTGATACTGATATATATGAAACAGAAATATTAGCATAAAATATGCCTTTAATTATGATTGTTCTGAATTTGTTGAGTTCCGGAACCTTTTTTTCTAGAAAAAAGCACTGTTATAATAAATGAATTTTAAATTAACATCGAATGACACCTTAGACACGATGTGATCGAAGTTCAAACTTCGGGCCATTGTTTTAAAACTTAACTAAAACACGCAATAGTATAAATCAACACTAAATTAGTGTTTAATAAACTGCCGCCGAAGGATCTAATACCGACAGTTGCCGAAGTAGCCGAAAAAGATCCAGTGGCAGGCACCAGCGTAAGTTCAGATCAGCATAATCTGTTCTCCCGTTTAAACTGGAAATCGCTGTTCGAATTGTTTGAATCTTTCATAGTTTTACCGCCGCAACAACGTGGTAATTCTCCTTGGATTCCTGACCTCGAACAACCACTTTAAAGCACAAATTTACTTCGTGGACACGAATTTCAAACATTTAATATTGATGCCCGACAAAAACTGGGTAATTTTTGTATTAATTATCGAAGTGCTAAGACAAAAGCTAATAATTAGTTCATCTTACTTTGGAAGTTTGGATTAATTATTAATAAGCAATCTAGACCCTGGCACTTTTCGGCAGTGTGTAAAACTATTAACTCTTAACGTAAAACTCAAAAAACCAAATTTGCATTTCAAACACATGAATGCCATTTATATAAATAAAACAGTATGTAGGCCTAGGCTATATTTTAGGCCTACTGTCAAATTCACATACCATAATTATAAAATTCGCTATAAAATATGAATTAGGCCTATTTGCGCTTTCACATAGTAAATCTAAAATGATTTTTCGTACCAATAATTACGTAACGCTGGGGTGGGTGGGTGGGTCTAGGGAAACGTTACGAAGCGTTACCGGGTGGAGTGGGTCCAAAACGGCCATTTTCGGCGTTACGTAATTATGCAATGACACCTATTGGTAGTGCTAGTAGTAGGCTTTATATTGTAATAATATATATTTTTGTTTATTCAAACAATTCGGTTGACACACCGCAACCGGTTACAGTGTACAATTATGCAATTGAAACAATTCACAAGAACACAAATGACAGAAGACATAAATCTTAACTACTAACAGAACAGACAGCCTACAATACAATGTAGCAGCGGTGGTAGTGGTGAAACTAGTAGTAACAACAACAGCATCAGTAGTCACTAGTCAGTGATAAATGCCAACTGCATGGAGATGGCAATTAAAGAGGCGGTTAATTCGTTGTAGATTATAAAAGAGAGGGTTTTCTGGCGATTCAGAAGGCCGTTGATCTGAGTCTAATTGCCGAAGTTAATAAGAGTTTCGATCCAACGACAACGAACGTAACGACTCAGCTGAAGCAATATCCGTTTCCTCCACAAAACAACGATGGCATGCTCACTGAGCTCAATATGTTATTATCTTTGATCATTCTGCTCAGCTTCATCATTTTTGCTCCAACAATCTGTCAGGAGATTGTGCTCGAGAAAGAAAACAAGTTCAAGGTACATTCACTCGCATACATTGTGATCTGCGTTAGGATTAGGACCACACACACACACCACACACCCCCACACACACACACAAACGCACACCATATATATATATTATATATATGCAAACAAGGTAACAAGTCATGATCATAGCGATAATGGGGTCGGGCAGATAACTGAATGTTACACGCTGGTACTAAGATCAGAAGGACGCGTGGTCTATACCCGCTAGCCCCATAGGGTTAACTGAGGCTTCCATTCGCTAGGTGCAGTTGGTAAGAGGAGAGTCGGACAGATGGGCCCCTTGCAGGCTGCCATACAGTTAAATTCGACTCCCGTAAAATTGGTAAAATCAGTTACTACCATTTCATTAGGGTGGTCCACAAAAATCATGTAACAGATTTCTGTTGTCCACAAGGTTAGTTTTGTTCTTTTATCATGATCACAACAACTATGCAAAATGTTAATGAAAACAATAAAATTTAGAGGTCAACCCATTTGACAGTTTTTTTTATCTCTAGAAAAATAGATAAATTGTTCTGCGTCTTATGAAGCCATGTGTTGCTGGCTGTTGTGTCAAATACGAGGCCTTTGATCCGTGAACTCAGATTCCATTTCTCAATCACTTCAACAAAGGCCTTGGCCTTTGTTTCACCTGCACCTCTCTCCATTTTTGGAATTGCCAAACGTTTTTCCTGACCATTTCAAGTGACAATAACAGTTATGCGGTCTCCACATTCCTTTGATCCATCAATGTCGGGCAACATTTTTCCGTCCCAGTGCAGCAATAACGGTCCTGCTAGTAAACACTCTTTTTCTTCCATTGCAGCTGTCTCTTGTATTCCTTTATTCTAGATGGTCTGATTGAACTTCGATATAATGTGATTTATGAAATGTCATGGCTCAGAGCCTGTACAACAGCTCCAGTTACAAACACAGCACCACGGTCTGGAAAGCCAACACGAGCCAAAGCACCAGCAGCTACAGGGGACTGGAAGATGTTCTTGGATCTCTTTTTGATGATGAAGCAGCAGTAGCAGCTTTTGTTGTAGACATTGTAGAGAATGTAGACGTATAATGACTGAATTGGCTGATACTCATCATCTCCTTCTGACTCCTGACTAAAATTAATGTCAACGCAGAAAGTTCACCTTCTGTTTCACTAATATCCTTTGTCTTGCGTTCTTCGTATTTCACTTTCATGATTCTATCCTTTCCCTGTCGTTTTCTCCTCCTGCTTAAATTTCTTTTGCTGCTGTCTTCACGTCTACTCCACTCATGCTGCTGTAAAATACGTCTTCTCTTCGAAGGAATTCCCGATCTTTTTCCTGATGGATTTCTGTCATAACGTCCTTTGTGGCAATATCAAACAATTCTTGAAGATCACTCTGGGACATTCCTTCTTTCATCACGTCACTTTCTCGCTGTCATATTTTGTGAACCTTCAGAGCCTGGTAGTTCTGATACAGTTTTCTGACACACGAGTCACCCGCTGTGTTGGTATTCTGGCTCGCATCCAAATGCAAATAATTGCGTCACAGGCCACTTTGTAACTTTTTGGAAGGATTCTTCCTTCAGTGATATGATGAAACTTAAGTAGTTGCAGTACATCCAGGCTACGTGGTAATCTTGCTGTAGATAATTGAGAGATTGGCTTTCTCAATAGCCAGTGCTTTGGGTGGGATCTCAAACTAAATGCAGCCATAGCCTATTAATCTAATAACGCTTGTAAACATGACAAAAAGACACATTAGCACACAAGTGAAATGTTGAGAATGGGTTGACCTATAAATGTTGCAGAGTCAGGATGAAATTTAACTGGCAAGCTATCTATACCCAGTGGACAAAAATAAGCCTTGTGGAGAAATGATTCAACCAACAAACTTTTCTGTATGGTTTCTGGACCACCCTACCATGTCATTTAATCTGACTGTCATTTTTAATTAATACGTAGTGCGTACTTGTCATTTTTAATTAATACGGAATATTATTATTACTATTTATATACATACATGCATGTATGCATACATACATCCATTCATACATGCATATATACAATTATACATACATGCATACATACATTCATACATGTATACGTATACCTATAGGCTACAAGAATATTATACCTTGCTAATGTTCAAATAATTTGATTTAATTCTACGAGCTATTGAAAGGAAGATGAATGTTTCATTCTATATTGTAATTTGTTACGTAATCGTCGCTCTCATTATTTTCATTTTTCACTAATCAACTATTCCGGTCGCTGAAATTGTAAGACGCATATCGAGATCATTTTAGAAGTTCTCAAGAGACGCTGTACAAATGTTCAGATATTATATTATTATTTAAATGTGCGATCGTTTGTGAACACCAAGCGCAGGAGTCGATGAAGCTGATGGGGATGCGTATGTGGCTGTACTGGTCTTCGTGGTTATTCAAGTACATGCTGTTCATGCTCATCTCTATATTCTTCATAACGATTATTTGCCACGATTCGACCTCAGCCAACAGCTCAGGACCCGTGATTTTCGTCTTCCTCCTCCTCTACGCTCTGTCGCTCATCACCTTCTGCTTCGCTCTATCGACTCTTGTATCCAAAGGTAAGGATATATATAAGTCTAGGCAGGCGGATTCAAGTACATTAACACACATGAAAGAGAGTTAAAATATATCACGTGAGATATGATATCATTATGTATTGAATAGTAGATCTACATTGATTGCCACCCAGATGTTCTTTGCTTTAATTGGCGAGTGGCGACCATAATAATTATTAAACAATAAAATAAAATAATTAAACAGTACGTCTGTTCTTGCTGGATCTGCCTTTTGAATCCCAGCTAGTTTTACACTCAGTAAAATTTGATGTGTTGCCTGTTTGAGATTAATTAAATAACTGTTTGACTGATTGACAAGAAATATTAGAAAACAGAAAAATGAGGACTGAACAAATTCATAAGGGATTCATAAGGGATTCTTGTACTCCACGAAATCCCTGTGATTTTCTTCTGACTATAGAGACCTGTTAGACCTAGTAGAAAAAGTCTGGTGGAAAATACTGTCTTCATGCTGTCAATCTATGCTTTGGTATAGATATCTCGAGATTCTAGCAAAATTGACTGCAAAATTGACTGCTTTATAGGAAACAGTATGAATGTTTAGGGCCTATTATTACAAGGGCTATTGTTCTGAAATAGGGCCTTTCCATAGAATGGCTCCACGTAGTCGTTTAAACTTATGGCATCCCATTACTGTAGAGATTGTTTTGACCTTTTTGCTGTAGCAACTGTACAATTCCTTATCAATAGAGATTTTGAAGTCATCTACACTTTTCACATTGGGTAATTTTCTGTATTTCCGTTTATACCCCTAATATTCATTTTCAGCCAGCTTTGGTACAGCTATCAGTCTTATACTCTACTTCCTGTCGTACGCGCCTTTTTTCTACCTGGAGAAGATCTATGTCGATATGACTCTGTCGCAGAAGATAGGAGCATCGTTCGACTTCAACTTGGCCATGGGATTAGGATACATCAAGATATCTCATTACGAAGCACTCGGTACGTCAATGGTGACAATTGCTTGCTGATTGCTGTGAAGTCAGCAAGCGTTTGTCACTCTAAGTTTCGTTGTTATATGGCATTTGATAAGCCTGCATTTGTTTGGCATGGACATAGCGCGTTAACACGGTCTGTGAAACTGTGCAAAGCAGAAGACAAGAATTCCCTATGCGATCAGTTTCAGGAAAGGTTACTGTCAGTTTTCTATCGATAGCAGTTTTTAAATGTTTAGGTATAGAACATTTGCATTGTATGACCCGAAAAAACTAGTGCTGATTCTGGACCACCCCGAAAGCAACAAAGTGTGAATGACGAAACACCCTCGTCCATTGACGAGTGCGGGATTTAAGTTGGCCCTGATGCCAGGAACTTGTGGGTTGCAAGAACCATGAATTCATGTCAATCGCATTTCTCGAACATGCCTTTATCATCTACGCCAAATTCGCACCATCCGTCACTCACTCTCTCCTCACGCGGTCAACACTCTCGTCCATGCACTGATCTGTACAAGGGTTGACTTCGGCAACTCCATCTTTGCCGGTCTCTCTTCACTAAACCTCTCCAAGCTTCAGTCCATTCTTAACGCCTCCGCCCGCCTTATCTGTGGTCTCCCAAAGTACTCTCACATATCTACCTTCATTCGGGAAACTCTTCACTGGCTTCCTGTGCCCCAGCGCATTCAATTCAAAATTCTTACACTTATGCGCAACTCTCTGCTCGGGGTAGCTCCTTCATACCTTCAGGCCTTATGCACATCGGTTTCTACACTTCCTGGTCGCTCTGCTCTGCGCTCTGCCACCAGAGGCCTTCTGGTTGTCCCCCGCATGCGTGGTGCAACTGCTCAATCCAGAAGCTTTGCCTATGTCGGACCCTCTACTTGGAACCACCTTCCGCGTGAATTGCGTCTTGAGCTCTTCAGCCTTTCTCTTCCTCTGTTTCGGAAACGCCTGAAGAATATCTTATTTGTTAGAGCCCTGGGTCGGGAGCGCCTCTGAATCTCTGAGTGGCGCTATACAAATGTTCAATTACAATTACAATTACAATGAAAGTCTTCAGCGGTAACAGCTCTAGACGATCATACGATGGCTCACATTCGAGGACGGGTCACCATTTCCTTTACGATTGCTAACATGCACTTTCTCACAAACTGCTTTTCTTAATCTGTCTGTCTGCTGCACTCTACCAATTTACCAATTTACTGACTAGTGATCGTTGTTTTACTCATTTATCGCTTATTTTTGTATTGCTCGCTTTATTTGCTATTATGTGCGCTGTGTAACTTGTTGCGGTGTGTCAACAAGGTTTTTCAATAAAAACGAAGATAGATTATATCCTATATACCAATCGGTTTATTTTAGGGCTTGGCATTTAACGCGTTATTAACGCAATTAATGCGTTAATTAATTAACGCGATTAAATTTTTTAACGCAGTTAACGCGATTGTCACTGCGCCAAATTATTTCTAGAAATGTGCTAAAACAATTCTTGATAAAACCGCTCAGTTTAAACTTTAAAGTAAACACTAAAAAGTAAAAATAAGTAGTAAAAGCATTGTGTGCTTTTTGTTTATTGACTGCAATCATTTATATAGCGCATATTCAACGTAATTAATCCGAGTCGGTACAGTTACCTGTTATCTATTGTGACATGCGTTAAAAATTATTCGCGGCGTCAAAAATTTTAATCGTGCGATTAATTTCGATTAAAATTTTTAATCGTTGCCCACCCCTAGTTTATTTAACTCGTTACTGCTTCTATACGGGCGGCCTTATAGAAGTACTCTCCTTATTGAATTACTTTGACTCACTTTATAACTATAAAATCGAAATACTCTTTTTACGAGCGAACTCTAAACTAGTTGGTTGGTTACTTATTATTTAGCGATACTGTTAAAAGAAAGATTATTAGCGTCGCCGACCTACTTCATCCAGGCTTGCAGTTGGCACTACAGAGTACGAGCAGTAGCGGAGATTTTAAGCTGGTAATCAGTTGAATCTAAGTTTCAGATCTTATGACACAACTTCGAAGATTCTCTGTTTTTGTGGAGATGAATTATGATAGCGAGGGTGGTGACTGTAGAGGTAGTGGTGGTTGTGGTGATGGCAGTGGTGGTGGTCACAAAACATCGCTATTAAGACAGTAGTCACTGCGCCAAGTGATTCTTTCCATGCATCTGTTCAGCCGCTCAGCGACATTAGGCATGAATTCTTGAAAATATAAAGTGTAGAGTAATGAAATACAATTTATCAAGTAGGTTTCAAATTGCGTAGAGTAAGGCCAAGCCAAGGCTTTCAGGTGCACACAAAAATGATATTAAGGCCTACCGCAAAACATGCCTGAATCGCCTGACACGAAGGGCTGGTCGAAAATAATTACTTCATTCATTCATTTATTCATTCCAAAAATTAATATAACGCCCCTTCAAGATTCCTACTCAGAGGCGCTCCCAGTGCTATTCTAAATGGTGTTAGAGTTAACAAAACGAACACAGCTCGAATAACAGATGACTAGAAGAGTCACCACTGGCATGGTCCCGCAAACACGAAGAACCCAGTCAACGGATTATCATCCAAGGCTGACGGTTGGCAAGTTATTCGAAGTTCCTGGTCGCGGTGGCATCGAAGAAGAGGAATGACGACAGGCGACGAGGGTTGGAACACATGCACATCGACCTCTTGGCAGTTCCTCTCAGACGGTAGAAGACGCTGCGTCCGGGCATCCCTCTGGCACTGGATCTGCCATACATTTGGCTGTCGAATGAGTATGGCTCTGTTTTTTTACCAGGCACTGGCTTAAACTGGAGCAACATTTGGTCTCCGGCGAAAGTAGCAGACGGTCATACGATGGGTCACATACTGATCATGCTATTGGTCGATACAATCATTCACTCGATGCTTACCTGGTATTTGGATGCTGTTATACCCGGCGAATTCGGAACTCCGCAACCTTTTAATTTTCCCTTCACGGTCAGTATGTTGGAGACATAACTAATTGTAGGCCTACATGTAGATGCTTTCCTAGAAACACAACTATGTCGATTTTTCCATCCATTCAGGCATCAGAGAATGGTATTTAATGTCACTCTGAATCCGATTTAATTTTCGCTCAATACGCAGAAAGTGACAGAGCTAGAGCATTTTAGAGATTTAGCCAAAAGATAGTTAGAGATAATAATTTAAAGATGCAGATAAATAAGCGGTTATAAGAGCATTAGAATATCACGGACAGAGGAAACAGAGTAATAGCGACAAGTCGAGGAGAAAAGAGAAAGTGAGAAAGAGAGGAGGGAGAAATAAAACAGGAGGAAGGAAGTAGGAGGAGACATAATTAAGGCATACAGGAGTTTTCTTAAAAGTGAACCGGTTGACGTTATTTCACATATCTTTACCTGATATTTTATTAGCGATAGTATCTGCTCAATTTAACTCACAGGTACATTATGTTTTGTGTAATAGGCAATTTCTTTGCCATAACATAAGTTACGTAACATACGATCCTTAACAGATTTTGAGAAGTAATGTTCGGAATCAAGAATATCGAAGTCTCCTTAATGTGTCATGTGTGTGTCTGCAGAAGGAGTATTGGATTGGTAGAAAAGTGGAGAAGATAAAGCTATCGAACGAGGATTTCATGACGCTGGTTCCAGAAGACAAGAGACCATACTTTGAAATTCCATTACAGAATGCTAAAGCTGGGATTCAGATCAGAGGACTGACTAAGGTTTGACCGCACATTGACACTAAAGCTGTCTGTCTAAAAATCTCAATTTATCTTCTTGCCTAAGTTATGTAAAATATCATCGAGAACAGAAATTTCATCAGTAAGCAGAACAGTAAGAAGAAACCTGTACACACTTGACACTCAGCCAACATAGATGTGCTCCATCCCAATCTGATAGGTACCATCAGAGTTGTTAAAACCGTTTTGGTTTTTTTTTCTTTTATTCTGAAAGGTGTCGTTTTTAATTTTTCCGTGTTTTTATAAATTTTTATATGTAATTTTATTTATTTAATGTCTGTTATTATTTTTTTTAATTTAAGTTTTGTCTGATGTCCTTTGCGTTGTCTCCATACTTTAAGGGATTCAGCTAAATTACGTCACTCTTTAATGTCGTCATTTAAGAAAAAAGAGCACGGTACAAGAAATACAATTTATAGAATTTATTTGACTTTCTAAGTTATCCAAAATCCGATATATTGACTGAGAGAAATCTCCGATTGACGGATAAAGTGACTGTTATTACTCCATGTCCAGTTCTTATATACGTAAACATTGAAGGTACAATTTTAAATTTTATTTAAGTACACCCTATACTTACAAAGTTTAGTTTTCAATTGTGTTAGTTTATGTTAGCATGAACTTATCTGGAGTTATGTTTACATTTTAAACTAGAAAAGAATTCGGTATTTTTTATTGCTCAATTTGTGTTTAAAGTAACCACACTTATAAAAAAAACTAGCAGTTTTTACCCGGCGTTCGCCCGGGTTTCGTCAGCGTCCGTGTATTTGAATTAACGACATCATCGTCAGCGCCCGTGAATTTGAATTTAACGATGTGCAAATTTTTCGTGTATCCCTCTGGCGAATTTACGCGCTGGCTTGAAATTGTTTAATGTCAACTCTACACAAAATATACTCCTGCATAGCTAGATTTCAATGGCATTGAAACAGACTATGAGTCTATGACCACATCGAAACTTAAAATGTCCAAATATCGGAATTTAAAGTAAATTTTAGTTGAAATAAAGTTGGGTTGAGATCCATAGAAATTCAAATGAAAAGGTTCGTTGACAATTTCGTATCCCTAAAGTGTTGCCTTGGCGAATTTTTAAGTCCGATGACCCTGTCAGTAATAATAGTCCCAGGATGACCTATTTAATTCAGCCGATTTGAAATAAACGGTCATCGTGATTGGTTGCGAATCAGAGCGTTGACCTAGATGCTCCGTGTGACGTAAGAAGCATATTTAGCATTCGTGACGTGACCAAATGGCCATACTATGTCGGTATTGAAATAGCCTCGTAGAAAAAGTTGGAAATTTAAAATGGCCATAATATTATATCGGCGTTTAAATAAAATTGCGAGCTGAAAATAGTCGCGTTGACCTAGACGTTGCGTAATAATGTTTTGTAAATTTTTTCAAATCGCTAAACCGTTCCGTTTCGGAGCCTTTAGCCGGACAGACACACATACGGAAGGACAGAAAAATCGGACCTTCCTTATAATATAGATGAAATAATTGTTGCAGATTAATGTTACTTAGTGTTTACTAAATCAATCAAGTTGTGTTTTTTGCTGACTAAAATTAAATTGTGTAAAAAAAGTTTAATTTTAAAATGCAGTACATCGTGTAACAAAGTCAAATTATTTTCTTTCTCGTCTTTTTCCGTTGTTTTTTTTCTTTTTTGAAGAATGACCTTTTTTGTTTTTTATTTCATTTTTGACAACTATGGGTAACATCATGTTCTGAGTTTGTGGAGTTATTTGCTCAATTGTGCTAAGCAATGACAAGTATTTGCGTTGTTCCTGTTTATACACTGTGAAGCAAATAACCCGACTGAAGACGGCTTACATAATTCCGTTGATCCAAGACTTGACTGCAAATCAGGGATCCCTTCCCTCCTGATGCAGTCACGTAGGGCAAGGTAATATCATATGCAAAGGTTATACCGTTCAAAATTCGTATCCAATCCACAGCAAACACGAAGAATAATTTTGACACTCACAAATATCACAACTGAGCTCCAATACGTCAGAATTATTTAGCAACTTCTGCATTACGATTAAAAACGGATATTTTAAATAAGGAAATTAATATTCGGATGATTCGGATGAAAAGCTATTACTATATGATTACAATGACTTAAAGCTACAATCGATTAATGCCTTGAGATGACTGCTACAAAAGTAATCAAATTGGATTATAAAGCCTAGATAAAATTTGAACATCAATACCCGTTACAGTAGGCCTACATGAATTAACTATAATTAATATGTTCATTGTTTCTATGATTCAAAAACTGCAATGTAGACTATAGTCATTTGTTTGGGATATTGCAAGTAGAAGACTAGAGCGATTTGTTTGCCATCTAGGCCTATTGGTTATGAATTCTTTCCTGTAGAACTTCGGTTCCAAGACGAATCCAGCAGTTAACGACCTTAACATCGACATCTATGAAGGCAACATAACCGCTCTAGTGGGGCACAACGGAGCGGGAAAAACAACAGCCATGTTCATATTAACAGGCAAGTATCTTTACCATCTATTAACCTAAGCGTTCTTATCCTCTTCACAAATGTTCTTATTGTTGTTCTTCTTGCCATTCTACTTTCTTTTTGTTCTTCTTATTATTGTTTAAGGTTTTTTCTCGTTCTTCTTGTACTTGTTCAACTTCTTTTTGTTTTCTCTTTTTTTCATTTTTCTGTTAGGACCATACTTTTTTTCTTATTCTGTTTTCAACTTTTCTTCTTTCATTTCTTTGTCTTTTTTTCTCCTCCATATTTTATATATCTAAGCATCGTTAACACCATCATCATAATAAACTCTAGATTCGTCATCATAAGCTTCTTAGTTGTCAGTAATTATATAAAGGTGAAAATAGGCATTTGTAGCAATAGTATGCTAAATTTTTAAATATCTTACATCTCGACATTGCGTATCAGTCAATTAAAACCCGCGATAAATCAGACTCAGCATTTATCCACAATTCCTTAATAATACTATATATCAGAGGTGGCCTACTTTTTTTGGTCTACGGGCCACTATGATTGTTGGTGAGGACGCGGCGGGCCGCTCGGCCTAAATGTTTGTCCTCACAGCTTCGAAAGAAATAGGCCTACAAATGTTTATTTAATATTTTACAAGATGTATAAAACAAGTACGACTACATTAGGGCACTAGAACTTACAACACTAAATCTTTCAGTGTTTTAGACATCATTATTATGCAGTATTGTAGTAGTCGGACAAGTAAGTAGGTGCAAAATGAGAAAAAAATATTGAGAAAGGGCCGTGCGGGCCGCCAATCAGCAGCCCGCGGGCCGCATTTGTCCCGCGGGCAGCGGGTTGGCCATCCCTGCTATATATGAATAATTTGAGCATAGCAAATTTGACTGAGAATTTTGAGATTTGTGAGGGTGACTATTGGTTTTGTAGGATTTCTGCCGCCGTCGAAAGGCACAGCCTACATAAACGGCTTCGATATAACGCTAGAAATGGATGAGATCCGACAAAACCTCGGTCTCTGTCCACAGCACAACATACTCTTTGATACCCTAACTGTCAGAGAACACCTTATCTTCTTTGCCATGGTTAGTTACCATGTGTATATAGTCTCAAGTCTCAACAATCAACATTCAAGATATCTGTATGTGGATTAAAACGGGTTTGCGTTGCATAGTTAGCATTGTTGCTGTTATTATTATTATTATTATTATTATTATTATTATTATTATTATTATTATTATTATTATTATTATTATTATTATTATTATTATTATTATTATTATTATTATTATTATAAACACATTTATTTCTCCACAAAGCCAACAAACAAATAATTATGCAGACTAGTTAAATTAACTGTTTTCAATATTTTGTAAGCCGTTATTGAGTCCCGGTCTACTATTGTTGCAATCCGAGGTCACGAGGTGCCTAAAACAGACAGTTTCCAATCTGTAGGGCGACTGATAAACGTTGTAGCAGATGACTGGTCTCACGCTGGTCGCCTGTCGCTGCAATGATCCTGCCTTCGAGTTCTTGAACAAACGTCAGTAATTCTGTAAACCAACTTCCTGAGGTTTCAACTGCAACAGGGACGAAATGATGGGACTGTGAGATAGCAGCATATTTGGTTTCTTTATTCCGAGCTGCTTTTTCCGCTGCCGCAACTGCGTTATGTGATGTTAAATGCTCGTAAGATGCAGCGAAAGTGTCTGGCACCGTGACATCCCACGCCAAGCAACGACCTCTCTGCCAAGGTATGATGGTGACTCCGTCAGGCCTCTTGCCGTCAGATCTTGTTATGACTATCTCCAGATCTTTGATCTTTTTCTGGATGGATTTATCAACAGCCCTGCCTGGCAGTAGTGGTGCTCCCAGCAATGTCAGATATTCAACAGCGACATTTTCAAACTCGGCGAAGGTCTGAATCTTGTTTGCTTCGTCATAACTTCTTGCAGATGCTTCGCATTTTTGCTAATCGAGCTAGGCCATACGTGGGCGCCTGTTCCTCTATCAAGCGGATGTCGTACTCAACTTGATCAATCGGTCCAGCAAGATCGTCCATATAGCCTATAGTCAATGGAGTTGTCAAACTCTCTAGAAGCGGATGTATCGCTAGGCAAAACTCCAGTGGTCATAAGGGGTCGCCTTGTTGGGTGCCTTCCTCGAAAAGGATGGTATGCTGTTTGGTCTGTAGTTGGGAAGTGTAGGCATAGTTGTCAAATACATGTACATATCTGTATATTTCTGGAGCTTTTGCCGCTACCGCCTCTAACATTCAGTATCTTCTCAGAGCATTGAAGTCGTTCGAGAAGTCCAGTTAACTATAATGTGGTTTTCAGGCATAGACACTGCAAGTATCGTCTGGTTGCCTGGACAGTAGGGTGGTTCAGCAACCATAGAGAAAAGTTTAAGTTTGTGGAATCATTTCTCCACAAGGCTTATTTTTGTCCACTGGGTACAGATAGTTTGCCTGCTAAATTTCAGCCTAATTGTGCAACATTTAGAGGTCAACCCATTCTCAACATTTTACTTGTGTGCTAATGTGTCTTTTTGTCATGTTTACAATGGAAGAAACCTGAAGAATATCTTTTATTTGTTAGAGCCTCAGTCGAGCATTTGAATTTGAGTGGCGCTATGCTAAATGTTCACCATAAACAGCAATTATAATGAAAGTCTCTAAAGGTAATAGCCTCTAGACGATCACATGATGGCTCAAGTATCTGAGGACGGGGCTTACCATTTCCTTTATGATTGCTAATATGTACTTTCTCACAAACTGCTTTCTTAATCTGTCTGTCTGCTGCACTCTACCAATTTACCAATTTACTGACTAGTGATCGTTGTTTTACTCATTTATCTCTTATTTTTGTATAGCTCGCTTTATTTGCTATTATGTGCGCTGTGTAACTTGTTGCGGTGTGTCAACAAGGTTTTTCAATTAAAACGAAGATACTTTATATCCTATATAATTATCAACTGATACTAGGACTGGGCATTTTACGCGTTATTAACGGCAATTGAATGCGTTAATTAAATAACGCGATTACATTTTTAACGCAGTTAACGCGATTGTCAACTGCGCCAAATTATTTTAATAAATGCGCTAAAACGATTCTTGATAAAACCGCTATTAAAAGTAAACAGTAAAAAGTAAAAATAAGTAGTAAAAGCATTGTGTGCTTTTTGTTTATTGACTGCAATCATTTATATAGCGCATATTCAACGTAATTAATCCGAGTCGGTACAGTTACCTGTTAGGCTATCTATTGTGACATGCGTTAAAAATTAATCGCGGCGTCAAAAATTTTAATCGTGCGATTAATTTCGATTAAAATTTTTAATCGTTGCCCACCCCTAGTTTATTTAACTCGTTACTGCTTCTATACGGGCGGCCTCATAGAAGTACTCTCCTTATTGAATTACTTTGACTCACTTTATAACTATAAAATCGAAATACTCTTTTTACGAGCGAACTCTAAACTAGTTGGTTGGTTACTTATTATTTAGCGATACTGTTAAAAGAAAGATTATTAGCGTCGCCGACCTACTTCATCCAGGCTTGCAGTTGGCACTACAGAGTACGAGCAGTAGCGGAGATTTTAAGCTGGTAATCAGTTGAATCTAAGTTTCAGATCTTATGACACAACTTCGAAGATTCTCTGTTTTTGTGGAGATGAATTATGATAGCGAGAGTGGTGACTGTAGAGGTAGTGGTGGTTGTGGTGATGGCAGTGGTGGTGGTCACAAAACATCGCTATCAAGACAGTAGTCACTGCGCCAACGTGAGGCTTTCCATGCATCTGTTCAGCGACATTAGGCATGAATTCTTGAAAATATAAAGTGTAGAGTAATGAAATACAATTTATCAAGTAGGTTTCAAATTGCGTAGGGTAAGGCCATGCCAATATATTAAGGCCTACCGCAAAACATGCCTGAATCACCAGACACGAAGAGCTGGTCGAAAATAATTACTTCATTCATTCATTTATTCATTCCAAAAATTAATATAGCGCCCCTTCAAGATTCCTACTCAGAGGCGCTCCCAGTGCTATTCTAAATGGTGTTAGAGTTAACAAAACGAACACAGCTCGAATAACAGATGACTAGAAGAGTCACCACTGGCATGGTCCCGCAAACACGAAGAACCCAGTCAACGGATTATCATCCAAGGCTGACGGTTGGCAAGTTATTCGAAGTTCCTGGTCGCGGTGGCATCGAAGAAGAGGAATGACGACAGGCGACGAGGGTTGGAACACATGCACATCGACCTCTTGGCAGTTCCTCTCAGACGGTAGAAGACGCTGCGTCCGGGCATCCCTCTGGCACTGGATCTGCCATACATTTGGCTGTCGAATGAGTATGGCTCTGTTTTTTTACCAGGCACTGGCTTAAACTGGAGCAACATTTGGTCTCCGGCGAAAGTAGCAGACGGTCATACGATGGGTCACATACTGATCATGCTATTGGTCGATACAATCATTCACTCGATGCTTACCTGGTATTTGGATGCTGTTATACCCGGCGAATTCGGAACTCCGCAACCTTTTAATTTTCCCTTCACGGTCAGTACGTTGGAGACATAACTAATTGTAGGCCTAGGTGCTTTCCTAGAAACATAACTATGTCGATTTTTCCATCCATTCAGGCATCAGAGAATGGTATTTAATGTCACTCTGAATCCGATTTAATTTTCGCTCAATACGCAGAAAGTGACAGAGCTAGAGCATTTTAGAGATTTAGCCAAAAGATAGTTAGAGATAATAATTTAAAGCTGCAGATAAATAAGCGGTTATAAGAGCATTATAATATCACGGACAGAGGAAACAGAGTAATAGCGACAAGGCGATGAGAAAAGAGGAAGTGAGAAAGAGAGGAGGGAGAAATAAAAAGGAGGAAGGAAGTAGGAGGAGACATAATTTAGGCATACAGGAGTTTTCTTAAAAGTGAACCGGTTGACGTTATTTCACATATCTTTACCTGATATTTGATTAGCGATAGTATCTGCTCAATTTAACTCACAGGTACATTATGTTTTGTGTAGTCTAATAGGCAATTTCTTTGCCATAACATAAGTTACGTAACATACGATCCTTAACACATTTTGAGAAGTAATGTTCGGAATCAAGAATATCGAAGTCTCCTTAAAATCTTATTTGTTTGTCTGCAGAAGGAGTATTGGATGGGTAGAAATGAAGAGAAGATTAAACTATCGAACGAAGATTTCATGACGCTGGTTCCAGAAGACAGAAGACCGTATTTTGAAACTCCATTGCAGAATGCTAAAGCTGGGATTCAGATCAGAGGACTGACTAAGGTTTGACCGCGCATTGACACTAAAGCTGTCTGTCTAAAAATCTCAATTTATCTCCTTGCCTGAGTTATGTAAATATCATCGAGAACAGAAATTTCATCAATAAGCAGAACAGTAAGAAGAAACCTGTAAAACAGTTAAATACTCGTACACACTTGACACTCAGCCAACATAGATGTGCTCCATCCCAATCTGATAGGTACCATCAGAGTTGTTAAAAGCGTTTTGGGGGTTTTCTTTCATTCTAAAAGGTGTCGTTTTTAATTTTTTCGTTTTTTTAAATAAATTTTTATATGTAATTTTATTTATTTACTGTCTGTTATTATTTTTTTAAATTTAAGTTTTGTCTGATGTCCTTTGCGTTGTCTCCACACTTTAAGGGATTCAGCTTATTTACGTCACTCTTTAATGTCGTCATTTAAGAAAAAAGAGCACGGTACAAGAAATACAATTTATAGAATTTATTTGACTTTCTAAGTTATCCAAAATCCGATATATTGACTGAGAGAAATCTCCGATTGACGGATAAAGTGACTGTTATTACTCCATGTCCAGTTCTTATATACGTAAACATTGAAGGTACAATTTTAAATTTTATTTAAGTACACCCTATACTTACAAAGTTTAGTTTTCAATTGTGTTAGTTTATGTTAGCATGAACTTATCTGGAGTTATGGTTACATTTTAAACTAGAAAAGAATTCGGTATTTTTTATTGCTCAATTTGTGTTTAAAGTAACCACACTTATAAAAAAAGCCAGTTTTTACCAGGCGTACGCCCGGGTTTTCTTCAGCGTCCGTGTATTTGAATTTAACGACATCATCGTCAGCGTGCGTGAATTTGAATTTGAACGATACGTGCAATTCTTTTCCTGCATCCTCTGGCGAATTTACGCTTGCTTGAAACTTTATAGTCAACTCTACATTAACAAAATATACTCCCAGCTACAGATTTCAATGTCATTGAAACAGACTATGAGTCTATGACCACATCGAAACTTAAAATGTCCAAATATCGGAATTTAAAGTAAATTTCAGTTTGAACAAAGTTCAGTTGAGATCTATAGAAATTCAAATGAAAAGGTTCGTTAAAAATTTCGTATCCCTAAAGTGTTGCCTTGATGAATTTTTAAGTCCGATGACCCTGTCAGAAACAATAGTCACAGGATTACCTATTTCATTGTGATAAGAAAATTCTGATTTGAAATATCGTGATTGGTTGCGAATCAGAGCGTTGACCTAGATGCCCGTGTGACGTAAGATTGAACATTTAGCATTCGTGACGTGAACAAATGGCCACACTATGTCGGTATTGAAATAGCCTCGTAGAAAAAGTTGGAAATTTAAAATGGCCATAATATTATATCGGCGTTTAAATAAAATTGCGAGCTTAAAATAGTCGCTTTGAATTAGACGTTGCGTAATAATGTTTTGTAATTTTTTCAAATCGCTAAACCGTTCCGTTTCGGAGCCTTTAGCCGGACAGACATATACGGAAGGACAGAAAAATCGGACCTTCCTTATAATATAGATGAAATAATTGTTGCAGATTAATGTTACTTAGTGTTTACTAAATCAATCAAGTTGTGTTTTTGGTTGACCAAAATTAAATTGTGTAAAAAAAGTTTAATTTTAAAATGCAGTACAAGGTGTAACAAAGTCAACCATTTACTTTCTGACTTTTTCACAAAGTTTTTTTTCTTTTTTGAAGAATGACCTTTTTTGTTTTTTATTTCATTTTTGACAACTATGGGTAACATCATGTTCTGAGTTTGTGGAGAGTTATTTGGTCAATTGTGTTAAGCAATGACAAGTAGGCCTATTTAAGTGTTGTTCCTGTTCATACACTGTGAAGTAAATAACCCGACTGGAAGACGGCTTACATAATTCCGTTGATTCAAGACTTCGACCGCAAATCAGGGAACCCTTCCCCTTCTGATGCAGTCACGTAGGTCGTAGGGCAAAGTAATATGCAAAGGTTATACCGTTCAAAATTCGTATCCAATCCACAGCAAACACGAAGAATAATTTTGACACTCACAAATATCACAACTGAGCTCCAATACGTCAGAATTATTTAGCAACTTCTGCATTACGATTAAAAACGGATATTTTAAATAAGGAAATTAATATTCGGATGATTCGGATGAAAAGCTATTACTATATGATTACAATGACTTAAAGCTACAATCGATTAATGCCTTGAGATGACTGCTACAAAAGTAATCAAATTGGATTATAAAGCCTAGATAAAATTTTAACATCAATACCCGTTACAGTACATGAATTAACTATAATTAATATGTTCATTGTTTCTATGATTCAAAAACTGCAATGTAGACTATAGTCATTTGTTTGGGATATTGCAAGTAGAAGACTAGAGCGATTTGTTTGCCATCGTCCTATTGGTTAAGAATTCTTTCCTGTAGAACTTCGGTTCCAAGACGAATCCAGCAGTTAACGACCTTAACATCGACATCTATGAAGGCAACATAACCGCTCTAGTGGGGCACAACGGAGCGGGAAAAACAACGACCATGTTCATGTTAACAGGTAAGTATATTTACCATCTATTAACCTAAGCGTCCTTATCCTCTTCACAAATGTTCTTATTGTTGTTCTTCTTGCCATTCTACTTTCTTTCTGTTCTTCTTATTATTGTTTAAGGTTTTTTCTCGTTCTTCTTGTACTTGTTCAACTTCTTTTTTGTTTTGTTTTTTTTCATTCTTCTGTTAGGACCATACTTGTTTTCTTATTCTGTTTTCAACTTTTCTTCTTTCATTTCTTTGTCTTTTTCCTCCATATTTTATATATCTAAGCATCGTTAACACCATCATCATAATAAACTCTAGATTCGTCATCATAAGCTTCTTAGTTGTCAGTAATTATATAAAGGTGAAAATAGGCCTTTGTAGTATGCTAAATTTTTAAATATCTTACATTTCGACATCGCGTATCAGTCAATTAAACCCGCGAGAAATCAGACTCAGCATCTATCCACAATTCCTTAATAATACTATATATCAGAGGTGGCCTACTTTTTGGCCTACGGGCCACTATGACTGTTGGTGAGCACGCGGCGGGCCGCTCGGACTAAATGTTTATCCTCACAGCCTCGAAAGAAATAGGCCTACAAATGTTTATTTAATATTTTACAAGATGTATAAAAACAAGTACGACTACATTAGGGCACTAGAACTTACAACACTAAATCTTTCAGTGTTTTAGACATCATTATTATGCAGTATTGTAGTAGTCGGACAAGTAAGTAGGTGCAAAATGAGAAAAAAATATTGAGAAAGGGGCCGTGCGGGCCGCCAATCAGCAGCCCGCGGGCCGCATTTGTCCCGCGGGCAGCGGGTTGGCCATCCCTGCTATATATGATTAATTTGAGCCTAGCAAATTTGACTGAGAATTTTGAGATTTGTGAGGGTGACTATTGGTTTTGTAGGATTTCTGCCACCGTCGAAAGGCACAGCCTACATAAACGGCTTCGATATAACGCGAGAAATGGATAAAATTAGACAAAACCTGGGCCTCTGTCCACAGCACAACATACTCTTTGATAACCTAACCGTCAGAGAACACCTTATCTTCTTTGCCATGGTTAGTAACCATTTGCTAAAATCTTCTCAACAATCAACATTCAAGATATCTGTATGTGGATTAAAACGGGTTTGCGTTGCATAGTTAGCATTATTGCTATGTTATTATTATTATTATTATTATTATTATTATTATTATTATTATTATTATTATTATTATTATTATTATTATTATTAAATTATTATTAAATTATTATTAAATTCAAATCATGGTTCTTAAAATAAAGGTTCTAGGGCCTCATCGAACCCAGGCACGCGATAGCGTTAAACCGCTGGATTGTAACTGAAATCTTTTGGAACAGGAAGAAAGTTTCTTGAAGATCTTCCGTTGTTCTTGTCAATCGTCGGCCGAGATCCAAGATGAAGGCCAGGCCTTCGCGGTCCATAGGCCCCATCGTTTCTATGGCGATAGGGGTAAAACAGTATCTCGTCTGAAGCTCAGCGTATTTGGATTGCTTTCTAGTCGCGGCTATTTCCGCCGCTCCTCCTGCCGCTGCTGATGTCTCGGCCAAGTACGATGGCGCGAAAGTGTCAATGATTGTCACATCCCAAATCAGAGAACGCCCGCTTTTCCAAGGAATCAAGGTTTGGCCATCCGGTCTTTTCCCATCCAGTCGGGTAAGGCCAACCGGTTCCCTGATCGATGGTATGCCTGCCCTGATGAGACTGCGCAGCACAATATCGTTAATTGAAGAATGTCTTGCTTGTCTGCCGAAGCCCAGTGAGCAAGCCATTCCATGCGAGCCTCTGGCTGAGACCATTGTTCCACATGCGCATGCGTGTGGGGCACAGATGACCGCCCCTAGTCTCAAGCCCACCGCCACCCTCATCTCCTCGTCGTTCAGCCTTAGGCCTTGGGCTGCTAGCGGCAGGGCGAAGAGCCAGTCTGAAGCGTGTGGGGCCTGTATGGCGTTTAGCCTGGCCAGGTCATACGAGTCCCGGGCGCGCGATTCGATCCCCGACATGTTATTATTATTATTATTATTATTATTATTATTATTATTATTATTATTATTATTATTATTATTATTATTATTATTATTATTATTATTATTATTATTATTATTATTATAAACACATTTATTTCTCCACAAAGCCAACAAACAAATAGCCTATGCAGACTAATTAAATTAACTGTTTTCAATATTTTGTAAGCCGTTATTGAGTCCCGGGCTACTATTGTTGCAATCCGAGGTCACTAGGTGCCAAACAGACAGTTTCCAATTTGTAGGGCGACTGATAGACGTTGTAGCAGATGACTGGTCTCACGCTGGTCGCCTGTCGCTGCAATGATCCTGCCTCATAGTTCTTGAACAAACGTCAGTAATTCTGTAAACCAACTTCCTGAGGTTTCAACTGCAACAGGGACGAAATGATGGGACTGTGAGATAGCAGCATATTTGGTTTCTTTATTTCGAGCTGCTTTTTCCGCTACCGCAACAGCGTTATGTGATGTTAAATGCTCGTAAGATGCAGCGAAAGTGTCTGGCACCGTGACATCCCACGCCAAGCAACGACCTCTCTGCCAAGGTATGATGGTGACTCCGTCAGGCCTCTTCTCAAGCCTTGTTATGACTATCTCCAGATCTTTGATCTTTTTCTGGATGGATTTATCGACAGCCTTGCCTGGCAGTAGCGGTGCTCCCAGCAATGTCAGATATTCAACAGCGACATTTTCAAACTCGGCGAAGGTCTGAATCTTGTTTGCTTCGTCATAACTTCTTGCAGATGCTTCGCATTTTTGCTAATCGAGCTAGGCCATACGTGGGCGCCTGTTCCTCTATCAAGCGGATGTCGTACTCAACTTGATCAATCGGTCCAGCAAGCGTAAGATCGTCCATATAGCCTATAGTCAATGGAGTTGTCAAACTCTCTAGAAGCGGATGTATCGCTAGGCAAAACTCCAGTGGTCATAAGGGGTCGCCTTGTTGGGTGCCTTCCTCGAAAAGAATGGTATAATGTTTGGTCTGTAGTTGGGAAGTGTAGGCATAGTTGTCAAATACATGTACATATCTGTATATTTCTGGAGCTTTTGCCGCTACCGCTCTAACATTCAGTATCTTCTCAGAGCATTGAAGTCGTTCGAGAATTCCAGTTTAACTATAATGTGGTTTTCAGGCATAGACACTGCAAGTATCGTCTGGTTGCCTGGACAGTAGTGTGGTCCAAACAAATTAAAAGTTGGAAATGCATTGCTCCACAAGGCTGCCATTGTTACACATGAAAACCTGAGTCTTTATGCAAAATTTTGGAAAGATTGGATTGTATTTAGATGGCTACATAGTATGAACTCGTCAAAAAAACATGTATAATTTTGATTTCTTTCAAATCAGTTATATTTTTTCAAGTCAGTTATTATTTTGAACAATAAACAGCTCAATTAGAAATATATACTGCAGTGTTACTGCTTAGTCAAGCTGCATTAAGTTTGTAATGAAATATAGTTTTGGATAATTAAAGAAGTTATCCAGTCTGCATAAATCCCGTCATTGAAGTGCTTGAAAACCCGCAACCCACAATTACTTCATTTTGCCTTCTCAAGTGTAACAGGGACAGCCTTGTGGGGCAGCATATTTTGAAAAAATATTTTCCCATATAAGTTTGGACCATACTACTGGACAGCTGCCTTGGCACCTCCTGATACTCCGACGCCGATTTGAAGTGGTGACAGATTTTGAGACAGGTATGGAGTAACAACATGGCAGACACACTTAACAGCCAACCGTCGCCACGTGTATCCTATCGTGATTGGTCTATTTCCGCCATATTTTCCCCCAAGTGTTATTAGTCTACCGCCGTACAGGATATCTGCAATGTGTTTCGGTAGCCCGCCTCTCAAGAGTAGATTGATTAGGTCAGTAATAGTCTCCACGAAATCCGTGTCTGTTGTATTGGACAGAAGGTTCTTTAGATGTTGGGGTGTGTTTTTTATTGTTGTGTTTTTCATTGTTATTATTATTAATATTATCATTATTATTATTATTGTTATTACTATTATTTTTATTATTTATTTTATTATTTTTTATTATTATTTATTATTATTATTACTATGATTATTATTATTATTATTATTATTTTTATTGTTATTATTGTTAGTAGTCGTAGTTGTAGCAATAGTAATAGTAGTAATAATAATAATTGTTGTTGTACTAGTAGTGGTTGTAGTAGTAGGTGTAGGATAATAAAAATTATTCTAATAATTATTTTATGATTATAAATCGTAATGAAGAATCATTTGACTGTCATTGACTTTGAAACTCTTGTACAGCGCAGTTTTTCTTCGGCATCGGCTGTGTTACAGCGCTATGTAAATTTCCTATTATTATTATAATTATTATTATTGTAACAAAGTGAGCAATTTATTATTATTATTATTATCATTATTATTATTATTATTATTATTATTATTATTATTATTATTATTATTATTATTATTATTATTATTATTATTATTATTATTATTATTATTATTATTATTATTATTATTATAATTATTATTATTATTATTTTATCTACTGTTAATATTGTTATTATTATTGTTTGTTTTGTCGTCGTTGTTGGTTGTTACGATTTTATAGTGTTTGCTGTAAACTGTGATTTTTCGTAAACGTCATGATCTTTTTCAGCCTTGGACATTGTATACCATGAAGCTATGAATTTATTGATTTGTAGAGTAAAAACGACTGTATGTATGTATTTTCGTTTATTCGATCAAAGTTTTGTTGTCAGAACGCAACAAGTGACAATAATTGTTCTAGATGTAGCAGTTATGAAACAGATTTTGCCTAGTAACGTCAGCTGTCTGTTATGACTAGTAAATGTTTTTAAACATCATACGAGACAAAAGTTCTTATTGTAACGATTTTTGCCCTGATGTTAACGGGTACATCTTTATTTTATTTGAACTCAATGATCTTCTTCTGAACTTGATTTGGACTTGATGAACTGTCCGCAAGCGGTAATCGCTCTAATGTACTTTGCGCGTACTCGATAACCTTGTAGCGTGTACTCGATAAACTTGAGGCGCACTGTTTAAACTCTAAACCTAGCCAGACGGCTAGACATATGTCTAGACAGGCGATTAGACAAAGGACTCGCGCCTTAAAAGGCGTATAAATAAGGCCTCGCTTAGTTAAGGAAAGGAGTAACAGGGTTTTAGTCGATGAAGTCAGTCGTCGGTGAACGGTCGATCAGTTAAGTCGTTGATTAGTAAGCAGTAGTCAGTAATCTGGATCAGTGATAAGTAATGAGTGATAAGTGATCAGTAGTCGTTTAAGAGACGGTTAATTCGTCTGATTAAGATTCGTTACAGTACATCTTTTGCGTCGGAGCCTACTTTTATGGTTCATTCTGCGAGTAGAGTTCATTTGACGATTGTTTAACTAATTAACTACGGACAAAAAGTAATCATCTTTCTTTATTACTTCGATTGATGTTGGAGATATAACTGTATTTCTGTTGATGAAGAATACAATCAGTCAACTTCAGAACGGCAATGTTTCTTTCCATTTCATCGTCTCAGGCTGACCGCTTGAGCCTTACCCAAGCCGACATATGTACTAGACTAAGTTTGCGGCGGATCCTGGTATAACTTTAACCTTAGTCTAGGGAATTATCATCCACCCACGGTGACAATACATTAACTTTGCCACTTGGTTGGCCAGCAGGGGTGGAAACGTTACAAAGTGGTACTCTCGAAGCGGGGTAAGAAGTTGTGATTTACTTGAAATTGATTGTTGCAATTGATCATTTTCTTTCTACGAAATGGATTTGGAAGGAACAAGACATTATACGCTTTTGGATGAAGCTTCTTCGCTTGACCGCCCAGAAATTTCGACGCCTGTGGAGAAAGAAACGACGAAAGCGTCGGAACAATATAAAATGGAGTCACGAAAATTTTGGGAAAGTACGGACATGGATTTCTTCGACCGTCCAACAGCGGACCGTTCAGAGAAGAAGCCGGTTGTCGGTACGAATGTGATGGGGATGGATTCAAGATTTGCAGATGAACTTGGTGGTTTAATTGGCAACAGGAAAATGCTAATGAAGCCTGGAAAATTTGATGGAACTGGGTCTTTGGAATCATTTCTGACGCAATTTGAAGTTTGTGCTCGACATAATAAATGGACGAGTGCAGACAAAGTGGATTTTCTACGATGTGCATTGGACAAAGCGGCAACACAACTCTTATGGGATTTTGGTGCTAAAGAGGATGCCAGTTATGAACAGTTGGTTGAGCGACTCAGACAGCGTTATGGTGCAGAAGGTCAGTCGGAGACATATCGAGCACAGCTATACTACAGACGACAGAGAACAGATGAAAGTTTGAGTGACTTACTCCATGACATTCGTCGGTTAGTTGTTCTTGCATATCCAGTACCTTCTAGTGAAACAACAGAAATTGTTGCTCGAGATGCTTTTCTCGAAGCGATCAGGGATCGCGAGTTGTCTCTTAAGGTGCGCGAAAGGGAACCAAGGACAATAGATGAGGCATACCGGATGGCCTTGCGGCTGAGCGCATATCAACAGATGTCTGAGAGTGATGATCGCCGACGACCACCTAATCGTGTTCGAGGAACACAAGGGATCGAGACGGGCATGCAGATGCAAGCGCAACTTGATAGCTTTTTCTCAGCTCAGCGGAAGTGGCAGCAGCAATTAGAGGAGAACCTTTCAAGACAATTGGAAGAATTAAAAGGCAATCGTCCTCCGATAAATCAGAATACACAGCCATCTGTCTCTTGGACTAATCCAAACACACGATACTCCGACGTGAGGAATAACGGACGTGATCGAGCCTGTTTCAATTGTGGCCGTTCTGGTCACTTGGCTCGTCAATGCCGTCAGCGACGCGGAAGGCCTGGTCCTGCTGCGCGTGAGGAAACATTAGATCCGTCGATGGTAAATACAGAGGAGGCTATCGTCACAAATCACACTACGCATCAGCAACCACGGATTATTACGGATAATGCTATCTACATACGAGCTACTATTCATGGACGGTCCAGGATGTGTCTTATTGATACCGGCTCTGAAGTAAGTATCATACCATCTGGCTATGTTGAAGGGCTAGAATTGCAACCCAGCTCGCATGTTCTGTTGGCTGCAAATGGCACAGGGATAAGAGTCTTGGGAGAATTGGTTGTCCCACTGAAACTTTGGCCTGGTTTTGATTTGCCCACTCGCTTTCTTGTTTCCGATCAAGTTTGTGAGGTGATGCTCGGTATGTCATGGCTTAGACAGCATCGGTGTCACATCGGTTTTGGAATTGGTGCACTTTTTGTTGGAAGGAGGCGTATTCCATTGGTAAAGGGTAATGGCTCCTCATGGTGTCGGCGTGTAGTTGTTGCGGAAGAGATGGTGGTGTCTCCTCGATCTCAATGTGATGTGCTTTCTAAAACTCTATATAGCAATCTTTCTGTTACTGCACCGGCGTGGATGACAGAAACTTCTTCTGTGGCGCCCGGAGTTTATGTAGCTAGAATTGTAGTGGAGGATACAGCAGATACCACTCCAGTTAGGGTGATCAACTTGGGTGAGCAACCCGCAAAATTGTGCAAAGACCAGATCATTGGTGAGTTGCATCCAGTTCAAGTGGCCGAGAGCATAGCAAATGGAAGTTCAGGAAGAACTCTAGCTGAAAGTCAGGTAGTGAATGAATTAATGAAAGATATTTCTGATGAGGTGCCTGCCGATGCAAGAGAACGACTGAAAGATATGTTGACTCAGTATACTGATGTGTTTTCAATATCAGAGGATGATTTAGGCCGAACTAATTTATGTGAACACCGAATTGATACGGGTGATGCGCGTCCTGTTAGACAGCCATTGAGAAGACAGCCGTTGTTCTATAAAGATGCAATTGAGAAACAGTTGGACCAGATGCTTGCCACGGGTGTAATAGAACCTGCTATGAGTGAATGGGCTGCTAACGTGGTGTTGGCCAAAAAGAAAGACGGCACGTTACGGTTCTGTATTGACTATCGACAGCTCAATGACAGGACAAAGAAAGACTCATATCCTCTTCCTAGAATAGATGAATGTCTTGATGCTCTTTCCGGGGCAGGATGGTTCAGTACATTTGATTTGAGAAGTGGATATCACCAGGTTACTTTGAATTCTGCTGACGCTGATAAGACCGCTTTTGTGACTCGAAAAGGGATTTTTCGCTGGAAAGTGATGCCTTTTGGTTTGTGTAATGCCCCGGCTACCTTTCAACGTTTAATGGATATCGTCCTATCGGGATTGAACTTTGCAGTTTGTCTAGTTTATCTGGATGATGTCATAGTATTTGGAAAGTCTTTGGAGGAACATCTGAACAGAGTGGAATTAGTTTTCCAACGCTTGAGACTGGCTAATTTGAAATTGAAGCCCAGTAAATGTCATCTTTTGAGACGTAATGTTTGCTTCTTGGGGCATATCATTTCCTCGGAGGGAATCGCTGTAGATCCAGTCAAGGTACAGGAGGTTTTAGAATGGCCCGTTCCAGAGAAGTTGAGGGATGTTCGATCGTTTCTTGGGTTGTGCGCCTATTATCGGAAATTCATATTGAACTTTTCTGGGGTGGCCGCTCCTCTTTTTGCATTGACGAAGAAGGAAAGACAGTTTGTCTGGAGTCCTTCTTGTCAGGAAGCTTTTGATAAATTGAAATTAGCCTTAACAACCTCTCCGGTGTTAAGCTTACCTGTAGATTCGGCTACCTACGTGTTAGACTGTGATGCTTCGGATGTGAGCATAGGAGCAGTTCTGTCTCAACGGATTGATGGAATGGAGAAGGTTATAGCCTATGGAAGTCGGTTATTCTCAACGTCCGAGAGGAATTATTGCATTACCCGGAAAGAACTATTAGCTGTGGTCCACTTCACCAAAGTGTATCGGCAATACTTGTTAGGTAAACGTTTTGTTATGAGGACCGACCATGCCGCACTACAATGGTTGCAGAAGACACCTGAACCAATAGGTCAACAAGGACGTTGGCTGGAACGCCTTGCGGAGTTTGATTTTGAGATTGTCCATAGACCAGGGCGACAGCATGGGAATGCGGATGCTTTATCACGGAAGCCTTGCCGTCAATGTGGAAAAGATTATACACTGGTTAGGGAAGTGATTAGCACAGCTGATTCGGCCGAAGGAGATGGGATGTTGTCAATGGCCAGAGCTCAGAAGGAAGATGCCACACTTAGTGTTGTGAGAGGATGGTTGAGTGCAGGAGCTGATATGCCCTCATTTCAGGAACTACTGTGTGAAAGTGAAGAACTCAAGGTCTACTGGTATCAAAGAAATGCCTTGAGTATTAAGAATGATGTTTTGTACAGAACGATCCCCGAAGCGGTAGAACAGATGATTATACCAAAGACGATGAGAGAAGAGTTCCTTAGATTAGCGCATACCGGTATTACTGGTGGTCATCTGGGTATTCGACGGACCCGATGCCAAGTACGCCGAAGAGCCTATTGGGTAGGCTGGTCGAAAAGTGTGAAACGGTATTGTCGGCAATGTAACCGTTGTTGTCAGTATAGACGGGGACAACCTCCGAAACAAGGACCCTTACAAACCATACCGTGCGGTGAACCATGGGAGAGATTGAGTCTCGATATTACCGGTCCCCATCCCAGAAGCAGGAAAGGACAGGTGTATATTCTAACGATGATGGATAATTTTTCGAAGTATGCAGAAGCCATACCAATGGCTAACCAGGAAGCCACCTCGGTAGCAAAGGCTCTGGTTGAGAATGTGATTGTCCGATACGGGGCACCACTCCAAATCTTGACCGATCAAGGTAGAAACTTTGAGAGCACGCTGTTTCAGGAGGTATGCCGATTGTTGGAGATTGATAAAGTTCGTACGTCGAGCTACCATCCTAGGTGCAACGGCCTGATCGAAAGATTTCATCGGACCCTTAATTCGATGTTAGGCAAGGTAGTAGATGTTCATCAGCGTGATTGGGACGAGCGACTACCGTACGTCATGGCTGCTTATAGAGCGTCGTGTCATGAAGCGACAGGGTTTTCCCCAAATTATCTTATTTTCGGTGGAAAAGAGAATCGAGCTCCCCTGGATATTGTTTTTGGACATGTGGATGAACCTGATGGAGAGAGGCCAACCTACTCAGTCTTTGTAGAAGACATGTTAGAACGCATGGAGGATGCTTATCGGATGGTGCGAGAAAGTCTTAAGAAAGCAGCTGAACGACGTAGACATCGCTATGATTTACGTGTAAAATCGCAAACGTTTCAAGTGGGGGAATGGGCATGGTATTTCACCCCTCGTCGTTTCAAAGGAAGAACCCCCAAATGGCAGAGAAATTTCACAGGACCGTTTATGATAGTGGGAGTGTCTGGTCCGATTAACTATTGGATTCAGAAATCTCAGAAAGCTAAAGCTTTTGTAGCACATGTGGACAAGTTGCGTCCGTGCTATGGTCGAAAGAAGGGAGAATGGGTAGATAGACCAGAAAGTCCAGACGAAGGGAGGGTCACTGAAGAAAGGCCAGTGATTTCAGTTATCGATCGGCCGCGCCGTACTATTAGACAGCCGGTGCGATTTCAGTAGGTGTTTAGGGTCGTTTGGTGTACATTGTTTGGTCCATATGTTGTTTACTCCTTTTCGTTTATTCAGGGCGGGTATGCCCTATTCTTTTTGTCTCATTTGCATATTCGATGAAAAGCCTATCTCTTGTCTAGACTGATTGACTTGTTGCCCCTGCGTGTGACACCCGCTTTTGCACTCGATGGTTTGGTGTCGGAATTGGTTTTCTTTTCTTTTCCATTTTGGTTTGAACGCTTACCATGGAGACAGCTTATCCACTTGGTCGGCCTGTCCTTGGAAATAGGACTGAGAGTTGTGGTGAATTTGGGCCGGAAGTATCTTCATCTTTGGATGATTATCTTAACTATCGATTCTATCGATCAGCGACTAGAAGATTTGTACCAAGCATGGACTCTCAGGAGGAAAGAAGGAAGTATTTAAAACAGAATCTTTCAGAAGGCACTACGCCTATCGCGAGTTTCTGCATGCTACCTGACATGGATTCAGTAAAAGATATGATGGATACACTTTACATTGGAGAAAAGCCAAAGAGAATACCTCCTAGTTCATACTTATGCCATCTGTGCTTTAAGAAAGGCCACTATATTCGGGATTGTGAACTGGCCTATTCACGAGAACCGGGCATTACTCCTTATCAAGGTAAAAAGAAATGCTTTGGAGAATTCATCTGTCATCAGTGTAATCGAACATGGAAATCCGGAAATAGTTGGGCCAACATGGGACAAGAGTGTGGACGATGTCGGGTGAATATCTACCCTCGTAGGCAACGACCTCTGCAGAAGGGAGATCGTGCACATGAAGCAGACAAGCCACATCTCCAGCACTTGTGTGAAATGTGTAAACGAAAGGGATCATCTTGTCAACTTGGTGACTAACTATATCAGACATTATTTGCTGATTTGATTATGACGTTGGATCTCATCACAGCTGAAATGATTGGACGTTGAATTTTGTCGTTTTCTTCACGTTGGATTTTATTAACATTGATTACTCCGTTGGATTATTTACATTACGTTAACAAGATATTTTCGGTCTAGACAGATGTCTAGACATGACGTCATGCAGTTGCTGGATTAGTAAATAAGTTTAGTGGGTCAGCCTATTTTGTTAATCATTTGTTCCTAAGACGCTGTCGAAGTTGGATGACGCTCGTTGGTGCTTACTTGCGGTCGAAGGGAATAACTTTCTAATCATTCTGTTGCAATTTAAACTGATATTGCCCTGATGGAATCTACTACGGAAATAGCAGCGACGACATCTACGAGTAACAGAATCTACACAGTATCATGGTCAGGAGATTTTTCACCTGCCACTACACAAACGGTGAGCTCTGACATAAAAAACAGTGTAATGCCTTGTGTTGGATTGGAGACGAGCATTATGCCTCGTTATGAGGACATTTCCGCAACAGATTCTCTTCCAGATCTGGAATTTGCTGATGATATATTGAAAGATATGTTAGAGATGCCCAGTAGCCAAGTTTTCTTTCGGGAACTGTCGGATAATGATCTTCTCATCGGCGATGATTTGCCATTTAGTGCAATGAATAATCAGGCTGGTATGGGGAGTATTTCGTCTGAGGAATTGTTGCCAGTGGAAGAAAAGGATTCACCAGTGTCCGGGAATTTATTGAGGGACGTTTTTCGGGCTGCCAGATGGCTAATCACTGGAACGACCCGTGAACAAGGTGTTCGACTGTTGCGCCTTCGTTTCCCAGCCTGTCCGGAGTGGATCTTATGCGCCGCAGTCGAGTGCTATCAAACCATGGGACTGCCAGGAAGTGCAGAGGAACCAATTACCATTGATGATTGAAATCGTCTAAAGAGTTCTGAGCGAGGACGCTCATTTTTTCTTTGTCAGGAGGAATTGTAACGATTTTTGCCCTGATGTTAACGGGTATATCTTTATTTTATTTCATCTGAACTCAATGATCTTCTTCTGAACTTGATTTGGACTTGATGAACTGTCCGCAAGCGGTAATCGCTCTAATGTACTTTGCGCGTACTCGATAACCTTGTAGCGTGTACTCGATAAACTTTAGGCGCACTGTTTAAACTCTAAACATAGCCAGACGGCTAGACAACTGTCTAGACAGGCGATTAGACAAAGGACTCGCGCCTTAAAACGCGTATAAATAAGGCCTCGCTTAGTTAAGAAAAAGGAGTAACAGGGTTTTAGTCGATGAAGTCAGTCGTCGGTGAACGGTCGATCAGTTAAGTCGTTGATTAGTAAGCAGTAGTCAGTAATCTGGATCAGTGATAAGTAATGAGTGATAAGTGATCAGTAGTCGTTTAAGAGACGGTTAATTCGTCTGATTAAGATTCGTTACATTACATCTTTTGCGTCGGAGCCTACTTTTACGGTTCATTCTGCGAGCGGAGTTCATTTGACGATTGTTTAACTAATTAACTACGGACAATTGGAATCATCTTTCTTTATTTCTTCGATTGATGTTGGAGATATAACTGTATTTCTGTTGATGAAGAATACAATCAGTCAACTTCAGAACGGCAATGTTTCTTTCCATTTCATCGTCTCAGGCTGACCGCTTGAGCCTTACCCAAGCCGACATATGTACTAGACTAAGGTTGCGGCGGATCCTGGTATAACTTTAACCTTAGTCTAGGGAGTTATCATCCACCCACGGTGACAATACATTAACTTTGCCACTTGGTTGGCCAATAGGGGTGGAAACGTTACAAAGTGGTACTTTGGCTGGAAGGGCGAATGGATGGGGTCTAGAGCGTAGGTTGTATCTACTCTCCTGCCTAATCGAGCATAGCCGTCGGAGGACATGTTTCGGGTCGCTGATAATTGCCAATTGAACAGATGGTTTACTACTAAACTAATTTTAGAGAATTTTTGTCGAGAGCGAAAGATACATCTTCTCAGCCGGTTGAAATTTTGCTTCATTCCGCGATTTCTATTATATTTGTCTGTTTCTTTCAGCCGCACTCTGACGACAAAAGGCACAGCGATCTAGTGCTATGAAGAAAGTCACCAACAGTACCTCCATAGATGCCATATCAATAACACGGTTGAAGTGCAGTAATTCTTGCATTTGCTTTCACTGACAGTTGCTGCGAGTGACAATGTTTACCGAATGGAGCAGTGAAACACCTAATCTGTTGTTGATTTTAGCTAAAGGGAAGTCCAAGAAAAAGGGCTTCTTTGGAGATGAACGAAATGATCAAGGTCTTGCACATGGAAGAGAAAATCAACGCAGAAGCTAAAACGCTTTCCGGCGGACAGAAAAGAAAGCTCAGCGTCGGAATTGCGCTCATTGCCGGATCAAAGGTAAACATTCGCAAATGCACGCCAAAAATTACGTGTAGCCATCTTAAGACACATCCCAACACAATAAAGTCAATTGTTGCAATATATTGCAGTTTGTGATTCTGGATGAGCCGACGTCTGGCATGGATCCAGAGTCACGCAGACAGACATGGGACATTCTACAGAGCCAGAGAAAGGACCGGACGATGCTTCTATCGACACACTACATGGACGAAGCCGATCTACTGGGAGACCGCATAGCCATCATGTCCAGCGGAGAGATACAGTGCTACGGGACGCCCATGTTCCTCAAAAACAAATACGGTAAGAAATTCTCAACCGTCGTTAGTGATCTGTCCATTACTACTATATACCGGTATCTTTATTGTCGTTGGTGTCGATTAAGTGATCCACCACCACCGTACGCACCACCCTCGCGGCCACCACCCTCGCCTCCACCACCACTACTACTATGTCAGTATAGCGTTGAATTGCGGCAGTGTTAATTTCGTGAACGAGACTAAACGAGAACGAAGATTATGCAATCGTTCACGTAAACGAAGACAAAGCGAGAACTTGAAAGAAATTCATAACTATAAAGTAAATCAGTACGAAGAAGAATTGGTGTAGAACGAAGTAAAAATGAGAATGATATTGAAATCTTGAACTAAAGCTATGGAAAATGCAAGTATCTATTTTGTTAAATTTTTAGCAGCGACTCAGTTAAACGGCGCGCATGCATAAATTTACTGTCACTCTGTCCAACTCGCATCTTCATGCCAGAAAGAAGCGAGTGTTGAGGTGGTTCTTCCGACATCAACTCATTTTATAACTGTTTATGATTCCTCTTCAATTAACCTTCTAGCTGCCTTGCAATGTCTCTCATGCACCACAATTGCTACCCAGAGCTGCTGAAAAGCTGCTGGAAGGCAGCGTTAATTTCTTGAACGAAAAGAGTTGATGAATTCGAACTAAACTAAAACGAAAATGATTGTTAGAAATAAAACTAAAGCTAAACTGAAATGACTGAACTAGATGAAATAGGCGAACATGATAATGACGATATTGACAATGATGATTAAGTAAGTAAGTAAGTATATCCTTTATTGAAAAACCAGCTGCTAACCGCATTTTGGTGTACAAAGATCATCAAATATAAAAAAAATTAAGTATAAAGCATCCGTGTGACAAATGTTTTACGAGATAGAGAGTTTGCATTAGGTATTATTCTATTGTGGGTTCTGGGTCGTAGCGAGTATGAAACAGTTTTCACGGGAGGCAGTAGTTGATGTAATACATGTGCAGGGTTGCTGATGATGGTAGAAAAGAGGTTAGAGTCTGCTTTTCGGCAAAGTTGCTCGACACTGTGGTATGATTCAGTTAGATAACGAGACCGATATTGGCCCTTTAACCCATGTGCTGTTAGAACGCGGAGGGCATACATTGACTGTCTAGCCTTAATGACAATGTTGTTAACATGCGTGTCGAAGTTGAATTGTTCTGACAAAGTGACACCTAGGATCTTCATATGCTTTACCCTGGCGAGGCCCGGTGTAACTTTTGGAAGATCAACACCCAACCCTCTCATTGGTCTCCGAACTATCATCTCTTGGATCTTAGAATGATTCAGTTTTAAATTGCAAGAATCAGCCCATGTGGTGATATGATCGATTTCGGACGTTATCAATTCGCTATTTGTTGATGGAATAAGGAGGTAGCTGTCATCCGCATACTTTATAATTTTGTTTGTAGAGTGTCGTGCTTTTAGTTTGGATATTGCCACTATAAAGTCTACAGGACCCAGCCCAGATCCTTGTACAATACTGGCGTTGATTTCGATAGCGCTCGAGGTGGCGCCCATAAATTTAGTTCTGTGCTGTCGCTTGCTGAAAAAGGCGATGATCCAGTTATATATGTTATCTGGAATTGGCAGTTCAGCTAGCTGCTCAGCCAAGTAAGAATGTTGCACCGTATCAAACGCCTTTGAAAAGTCGAGTGCTACCAGATGTACATATGGGTGGGTGGTGAGCATTTCTGCAAGGTGATGTGTTATGGAGATGATGGCTGCTGAGGTTGATCCAGTGGGCCGAAAAGCATATTGGTCAGAGAATCCCATATTGCTGTGCGCCTGTGTCAAGATGGGGTAGAAAAATTTACGCACCACAAGTCGCTCGAGCACTCTGCACAGGATGGGTGTGATCGAGATTGGTCTGTAGTCTGCTTCTGTTGCCGGTCGGCGTACTTTTGGAACTGGAGTTATGATACTCATTTTCCTTTGAGGAGGAACAAATTAGTTTCTTATTGAGAGGTTGAAGAGGCAAGTGATGTGTTCTGC
This sequence comes from Aporrectodea caliginosa, assembly GCA_020284085.1. NCBI lineage: Eukaryota > Metazoa > Annelida > Clitellata > Crassiclitellata > Lumbricidae > Aporrectodea > Aporrectodea caliginosa. The sequence goes on from JACEVL010000460.1 coordinate 202,804, forward strand.
AAATACAGATGCTGTCCTGCTCAAGAGCCAAGGTGACATCTCGTCGGGGCCAGTGGCTGTACGTCCAACAGCCTCCAGCATCACGAAGATGTTATACTCATAGAAGATGTCAAGCGTCTCATTGGTTGCTGTTGATTTAAGCCTGGGTTGCACGTATTGCTGATCTGTTGAAATATTCGCATAATGTTGATTGAGAGTAGTCGCAGTTACTCCTTCGGGTGCGGTGGCCGACTGTCTATCTGTACCTCGTATGCGGTTGACTTCCGCCCACATCTCTCTAGAGCCCCGTTTTGCGTTTTTAAAAGTCGAAGAAATTGAAACGGATAATCATTGAGTTTATTCTGTCGGACAGTGCAGTAGCTGCTTCCACTCGATTTTGTTTGAACAGTTTATTCCGTTTGCGCAGCAGATGTTTAACGACCGGCGTCATATAGGGAGGGTCTTTCTTTTTCCTTGTGATGGTTTTTAAAGGGAAGTAGGTGTTATAGAAAGTCGCAAAGATAGAGTAGAATTCTTCAAAAGCTTCCTCAGCCGTGACATTGTCCGATATGAATCGCCATGTTTGATCAGCCATGCAGTTCTGAAATAGAGCGATCTGATGGGGTGTGCGCAGGCGAAAATTTGAAACCGTCCTACCCGCTTCAACTGTTGGCTGTACCGGTTGTCTTTCTGAAATGCATTCTGGTGTTGCAATTATGGCTGAATGTTTGGTACTGACTAAAGAAGTGACTGCTTGACAGGTTTGATAAAGTATGCATGAGGTGTAAATCCTATCGAGTGCGTGCCCCTGATGAGAGGGTCCCTCAAATTCTGCTCTCAGTCCCATTAAACGTCTTGCTGCAAGTAGGCTATATATATTTATAGATGTATATATATATATATTCGTTTAATTGGATTCAATTGCTGACATACCGCAGCCATTAACACGTGAGAAGAAATGTCATAGAAAGTTAATAAAAATAAATGAAATCAAATAAACAAACAGTTTAAAAAAAAATAGATCGGTCATAGTCAGAATGTTGGGGCCATGGTCGAGTGTCTGTACAGTACTCGGGAAATGTAATTTCTGTCGTCCTTTCTTGGAAGCTCAAAGCTGTGAGGGCGAGGGCGCAGACTATATGGCCTGTGAACCCTTGGTGGAAACAGGTCGAGCAGGACGTGCGTGTTCTGTCGCATCACAGCTCGCAACAGCCGGCCCTCGATGTCGCGTACGAGCGCATCAACGCTCATGATGTCGGGCGGTAGAAATCCCAAACGCTGCATCTTGTTATGGAATCGCTCGAGCCTTAACCGGTCCTCAGCTGTTGTTAGACCCCACCAAGCCGGGGCGGCGTAGAGGAGGCGCGCAGTAGTTGTAGCTCTGGCGACGGTATGGAGGGCCGCTGATTGCAGTCCGTGAGCTCTCAGGACGCTCAGGGCGTAGATGGAGGAAGAGCAGGAACCCAGGATTCGATCGACATGCGCAGAAGCACGCAGGTCACTGCTCATTGTAACTCCGAGCACCACCATGGAGTCAACCCTCTCCAGACCTGGGAGTGGTGGAGGGAGGGTAACCCCCCTTGACCGTCGGCTGAACACCATCTCCCGAGACTTATTTGCGTTGAGCTTTAGGTGGTTATGTGTGGCCCAGGTCTCAATTGCATCAAGCTCCGTCGTCAGGGTTGTTCGCATCGAAGCAGGGACGATAAGATATGTATCGTCCGCATACTTGACGATTTTGTTCTGCTGATGGACAGGTTGCAGATCTGATGCGTCGACGACATAATCAGATGGGCCGACACCGGATCCCTGGACCACACTGGAATTGATGGGAGCTGGCTCTGACTGGCGCCCACCGTAGCGCGTTGAATGGCTCCGACCCTGCAGAAAATCGATCAGCCAGTTGTAGATGTTATCAGGCATATCGAGTTGGGATAGTTTCTGAGCAAGGACGGAGTGGCGGACAGTGTCGAACGCCTTTGAAAAATCTAGAGAGATGACAGTCACGTGTTCCTCGGTCTGCAGGAAGGAGGTGATATGATGAACCATGGATATGAGCGCTGCAGTTGTTGAACCCGACGGCCGGAAGGCATACTGATCACTGAGGAGGTGAGACATTGGAGGGCTGCAGAAGGCAGGATACATGTATGTCTGCACAATCTCCCTTTCAACAAGTCGGGATAAAATCGGGACGATGGAGATAGGTCTGTAATCAGCAGGGTTTTGCGGTTGATCGACCTTTGGTACTGGGTGTATGATTGCCATTTTCCACTGGATCGGCACGATGGAGGTAGCCACTGAGAGATTGATGAGGTGTGCAAGAACTCCAGAGTATGCAGGGGCAGTCAGTCTCAGGTACCATGCTGGGAGGCGATCAGCACCATCAGCTGTATGGTGCAGCCGGTCGAGCATGTTAAAGACTCTTTGTTCGTTTGTAAATGGCCGATCAAGTGCCACTGTTGACTTCTTGGGTGGCTCTATGTAACCATCGTCGGTTGAAATCCTGGCATAATGTGTGTTAAAATCTTCAGGAGAAGGAGCATCTTTTACCTCACCTCTGTCTCGCCCTTTTGTAAGATCATTGACTCGCCTCCATAGTTCTTTAGGTCCATCTTGGGGGTGAACTCCACGCAAGTGAGCTTTGGAGGCTCGCTCGATGCATTTGCCCACACGCCGGGCACATGCCGAGGCCTCTTCGGTGCGTCCTGCTCTCATCAGCCTGTTCTTTCTTCTGAGGAGATGTTTGCACTCTGGAGTGATGAAGAAAGGGTCAGCGGAGGTGATCGTGACGGTCCTCATAGGATATACTTGGTTGAGGCGCCCCAATGCCTCGATGTAGAATTGGTCCCAGGCAGGCTGAGCTTCATTGATGGCAAAAATATCAGATAGGTCAGCCTGGGAGAGGTCTCTGAGGAGGGATGCGTGCTGTTGAGGAGTACGTCTGCGAAAAGTGACTTTTACAGGACGTTTGCTTCGGCTTTTAACTGGCCCATCAGAGGTGGCAATGATGGCTTTATGGTCTGTTTTTACGGCCGATGTGACGATTTTTGTGCTGGTGTAACATGGTTGTGATACGAATAGTCTGTCCAAGATGTTGTCGCCACGAGTTGGTTGGTGGACTAGAGGGATCAGTCCAGTGCTTTGTATCACCTCACATTCTTCAAGAGCATTTAAATCGCCTCCGAGTATTAGCAACGCGCCTGGTTCTGTCAGTGAAATCGTCTCGACGGATCTTTCAAGCCTAGCTAGGAGGATGGTTTTCTCATATATGGGCCTCGGAGGGTGGTAGAGGGCACCGACGTATATCACACCGATTGGATGTATTACCCGGATCCAGAGCAGCTCGAGGTTTCTAACGTCGTCGGCAACATGGTATTCTGAGGCTGGGTATTCATCCCGAACCAAGATGGCTACCCCGCCCGCTCGCCGGGCAAGCCGATCGCGCCGAAATAGGTGAAAACCCTCGGTTCGGAGGGTGCTCTGCGGATGATGGGTCTTGTAGTGAGTCTCTGTGATAATTGCAATACCCATGTCGTATCCGTTTAGGTCTGCAAGCAATTGTTCGAGAGCATATGGCTTAGCCAGCGAACGAGCGTTTATGACATAGATGCCTGGTGGTGAACGTATTGAGCGTATTGAGGATCGCAATGACGGTGGCGGCAGGGCAGAGGTTGGGTGCCGTGGAACGGTGACTAGGCAGCGGATCAGAGTTGTTCGGTGAACCGTGCCAGCCAAGCGTGCTGACGATAGTATAACTTCTATCGCGCGTTGTTTCCTCACGCCTGCTCGACACCCCCTGTAACGAAGGAGACGGAGTTCAGCTAGAATAGCGGCAACAGTCGATGGTAGGCCACTCGCTGCCTGCCGAAAACCATACAGCCGGCGTCGACTGTACCTGTACTCCCGCATCGTTGGGTTAGGTCAAGGTACAGGTCACGCTCCAGTGAAGCATGACTGACGTTATTCCGATTATAAGGTTTAAATCTCTGAAAATCCGAAAAAGTTGATGAAAATTCGATGAAGCTGACGATCAATATACAATCCCCGAGGTTCAACCTGTATGCGGTCTGTTTTTTCTGCCGATAAACTTAAGAAAACGTGTTGAAAAAGGTCGCATAACAAGAGATCGAAAACTGCGTGTGGCAGCCAGTAAGGCGCCTAGACATATGTGTGACGTCGGCCGAGAGAAGGGACCACTTGTCAGGAATGGACTTAGTAAGTCTCCATAAGATGATGGTGGTGGTGATGATGATGATGATGATGATGATGATGATGATGATGATGATGATGATGATGATGATGATGATGATGATGATCACTGCTCTGCGGATGATTTTCTAGCGTATCAATTAAATTGGTCAGCTGCCGGTTTTGCTCGAAAGGTTTCCGTTCTTTCTAACATCTAACATGACCTAGTATGAGTTATTGCATTTATTTCTCTTTTCACCGTTGTTTCCGATTGTTTCGGACGGTTTTCGCAGGTTTAGTTGCGGGGTCTTGTGCGCAACCGATGGACTCATTAACATTGAAGGATTTCAGGTTACTATCTGGAGAGTATCAATCTCCACTTGGAAAGGCATAGGGACTCATTGGATTGGTACTGACAGTTCTACCTCGATGACTTTCTTGAACGAATTTTCCAGCTGCGAAAATGTTTCATCCTCATATCCAGTGGAAGTAGGAGGATGCTCTGTTCTAAGTGTTTACGACCTCCATTGTCCTCCAAGCATTGTGCCTGTAATCGTCTCCAGATAAATATATATTATAGCCTACTTGCAGCGTCTTCTTCGTCGTTTAATCATCATTGTCAATATCGTCATTATCATGTTCGCCATTTGATTAATTTGTTTAACATCGCGGCTACATCGCCGAGGTAATAAAAAGGTCATAAAGGGCCTAGCAGATATAATTATTTACGTTTTATTTATGTATACATACATAGATATATACAGTCTTGTCTTCATCGTTTTGCTACCATTACCACTATCGTCATTATCGTGACCAAAAGCAGCAATAACAACATAGTAATAATACAGTTATATAATAATGCAATTCATCTGACCAATCAATTAATCGGAAAAGATAAGAATATAATTAATATTGACACAAGTGATACATTATTATATTAAATAGCGTAGTTGCATAAATAAATGACATGATTGAAGATTTAAAATCAGTTGAAAACAAAATTATCAAATTTGTAAACAATCTTATTGTCAATCTATTCTTGCTATTGAGCTAAGTAGGCCTACTATACTTAATAATTATAATGAACGATTTCTGAAGGCGTTGGATATCACCTGACGATTGTGAAGACATCCGCGTGTGATGTAAATCGTCTGCGTGGTGCTATAAAGTCTCAAATTCCCACGACTCATATGGTGAGCAATGAGGCTCAGGAGGTTATGTTCCTTCTGCCGAGTAATCAAGCATCGAAATTCCAGGAACTCTTCGAGATGCTTGAGACAGATGGCGAAACCCTCGGCATTGAAAGTTTCGGAGTCTCGGTCACTACAATGGAAGAAGTCTTTCTCAGGTCAGTCTTTGCATACTAATAATAATAATAATAATAATAATAATAATAATAATAATAATAATAATAATAATAATAATAATAATAATAATAATAATAATAATAATAATAATAATAATAATAATAATAATAATAATAATAATAATAATAATAATAATAATAATAATAATAATAATAATAATTATAATAATTATAATAATTATAATAATTATAATAATTATAATTATAATAATTATAATAATAATAACAGTGACAATTTATATGGCGCCGTAACACAGCCATGCCGTTACAAGGGCGCCTCACAGTCAACTAACAGCAGGGTAGGCCTTACAGAACAAATAAGTCTTGAGTCCAGATTTGAAGGAGTCAATTGTGTTAGCCGCTCGCAGGGCAGGAGGAAGACCGTTCCACTTTCCAGCATCTGGGGCCGGCCGCCGAGGAAGCGCGATCGCCAAAACGGGTTTTCTATGCTTATATACTATACTTATATATATCTATTATATTATTATTATTATATTATGGAGTTGTTCTCATCTGACGTAGCGTTTAGTCATAATGGGGCTATAAGATTCTCTTGTCGCGTTTCGTTAGTTACTAACAAAATGTCGTAATTCATTCATTCCGGAATTTTATATAGCGCCTCTTCAAGAAACCTACTCAGAGGCGCTCCCAGCCCAGCCACGGCCAAAGAGAAAGGACTTGAGCAATTGGTAGAAAGCAGGCAAATTATTCCTGGGAAGTAAGCGTAACTCTAGCGGGAGCCCATTCCAAGTGGAGGGGCCAACAATCGAGTAGGCTCGACGCTGTCTGACCTAGGAGCGGGCCTGAGGGACCAATAGCTCCCCTTAGCCGAAGAGCGCAGAGCTCCACGGGAGGCTAAGTCGGAAACCGGGCGACAGAGATCAGATAAGTAGGACGGATCACTACCAGTAAGTCATCGCCAGACAAATGCTGTTATCCTATAGGGATCGGAAATGCGTTGCGAGGCAGAAAACCGGCTCAATACATCACGCATGTAGGTAGAAACTGCCATGGGGCATATTTAGGAACATGAACAATAAGCCGAACAGCAGAACGAAGGACCTGGTCAAGATGCCCTATTTAGCCAGATGGGTGACCAGCAAGAACCGAGCAACAATGATTAACTCTGCTGGTAACGAAGGCAGTGGCGTAACTAGGGGTTCCGGCGCCCGGGGGCAAGAATTTCCAATTTCAGTCTCAAAATTTTCGGATGACCTTTTTTTTTTTTTTTTTTTTGCTTTTCGTCTGTAACCCTCATTTTGCGCCCCTGTCCTACGTTGATTTGTGCCCCCTGTCCTACGTTGATTTGCGCCCCTCTTCTCAAATTTGTCTACTTTTTCCTTAAAAACACCTAAAATGTACCTAAAATTTGTCTATTTTCTTACAAAAAATTGTCTTAAACCCTCATTTTGCGCCCCCAGTGCTGCGCCCCCTGCCCCCCCTCGTTACGCCACTGAACGAAGGCGTGGACAAGTACCACAAGAGCAGCATGGGAGAGGGACCGCAGGACAACACGCAACTGACGGAACTGATAGTAACAGCTTCGTGTGACCAGGTTGACGTGCTAAGAAAGACTAAGTTCTTGGTCAAGTGTCACTCCAAGGTCACAAATAGTAAGCTAGAAAGCAGTATGGGGAAGATCTCGGCCAAAAGGTATAACCTTACTGAATAGCATAGCAGCTTCACGGCATAACGACTTTATTCAATTATGACCAGGCGTAATATAGGCCTACACGAATTTAAATACAATAGGACAAGATATTTAATCTAAATGACTTCAATGACACCGATATAATATTGCATAATATGTCAATCGATGTGACAATGTGATAACAGCTTCAATAATTATTGCATAATTATTATGCTTCCAGTGAAAGCGTAATGGAAAAAATTATAATACATTGACACCAACAGGTAAGGAAAACCAGAAAACCATGCGACAGAGAGATGAGAAACTGTTGTGGATTAACTATTTATTAAAACAATAAACATTTCAACATACAAGAGTCAGCCATTTTTAGGAGTGTCACGTGCCTTGTGCACAGATTCTCCGAGTCAACAGTTGTCTCATAATTATATAGGCCTACGTTTATTTTTCCACAAAGGCGGAAAATGAAGAAACAAAAACTAAGAACAGACAGAGGCAAACCTGGGATAAATGACATGATCACTTCTGTTATGACCACTTCATAGCATGATCACTTCTGTAATGCAACATAGTTATATCAATATCATAATCATGACAAAGTGGGAAAAGTTCAATATTATAATTTTACTGTTTGCCACAAACATTAAGAACACTGCTACTATTAGACTACTTCCAGACAATGATGAAAAAAATTCATTTATGCAGATTTAATATAGTCTATGAACGAGGTCCACAAAACCAATATAGTATTTAATGCATCGAACAGTTTCCATGTAGTCATGTTATATTTTGTCTGTATACATTATTCCAACACACACTCGCAGTTGTATTGTATTGTATCAATTTATATAGCGCCTCCCGCAGTGCACACCAATCAGAGGCGCTCCCAGTGCGAAAGACCCAGAGAAAAGAACGATCTACCACGGTTATCACATTGTCGGTGGTATAGATGGTTCCGTCCGATGCTGCTATTAGAGACTTAAATGTGTTGGTTATTTGATTACAGAGTAAAAGATTCGTCTACATTGGAAGGCGGACCAAGGATGAGTATGGCGGTCAATGCAGAAATACAAGGAAACACTTCACGTAAAGTTCTTTCTTTTATTGATGACCCGTCAGACACCAATTTAAACATTAGCTAAATATTAAGCTAATCGGCCACTAGACTAGGAAAACGTGTCGGATAGGTTGACATGTCGATGCTAGATAGCTAATGAATTTCCCTTCATCCTTCTAAATTCCTACACACATACGAACATACGTAGATAGACAACAACACACATCTAGTACATATCTATCAAAAGCTACCAAGTCCATTCTTGCATATTTACATACATACGTACCTAACTGCCTACCTACCTACCTTATCTTTTTCACTTACGCTTACTTATCTTTCTCAAGTTGCTGATCTACCACAGGCTTCCTCTTTCGTGGCGGACTGATCTTCCGAATGCTTATCTGAATTATAAATAAGGCTAACCTTTTGCATGCCGTTGTTTAATCAATCAATCAATCGACAAATTTTTGCAACCATGTTCCATAAATCAGTTAAGCGTTGGTTATTTTTCAAACAGAATGTTGAAAAGGGGAGATCAGAAGGTATACCGGTATATAATTACGGTAATAGGGACACTCAATTTTACCATATAACTACGTTGAGGATAGCGACACGATCAGGAAGCTCGACAACTGTCTTAACTAGTTAATTAAGATGGTATTCATAAGCGTTCTATAGTAGAGCCAGAAAAGGTATAAATTATAGTCTATGATTTAGAATTACAAATCGGCAAGCTGTGAATGGTTAAAAATAAAGAACCAGAAGTTGACCAAGTAGGCTAAACCAATTTCATGAATTACCATCGATTGATCCGTCCGTTAATAATTATGTAGTCTTTTAAGAAGGTAAAGGTTTGCCGCCTGATGGGTTTCAATAGGATTCAAGCTCCATATCTAGGGTCCATGGTAATTAGTTGAGAAGCGACGAATGTTAGATCTAGCAAAATTAGTACGATAGGATTTTGATACCCTAGTATTATGGAAGTGATAATTAGTAGAGATAGTAGAAATTCACGGCAAAAAGTTCAAAATTCACTTTTACATCTTGTAAAATTGGTCGAATATCACGTCAAATTAACGGCATGAAATTACACTTTTATTTGCTAAGATCCGACCAAACAATAACGCAAAAGATAAAGAAATGACGCGTTCGCTATGTATCAATGGCAGTGTAAAGTCCTGGATCAAATCACGTTTGTACTTACTAAGATCTAGGCTGATCAAATGTAATCATATCAATAACATAGATCTAAGCAGCTGTCGATGAACCAAATTTTATTAACACTATTAAAACTTTTAATAACCATATGAAACATCCATCATCTAGTTCTTTTGCTGTAAACCTAATAACACCTCAGGAACTACTAGAGCTTAATTCAACCTTGAAATTAACCCACAGCAGCTCAGAACCTGACCAATTGGACCCTTAGTCCAATTTTATCTCTCAGGAAGACTCCACTAGAAGACATAATCGATTGCTCTTTAATAACGTGTGTGTTACCCAACGGAATGAAAACATACTCAGTCACTCCTATATTCAAACAGGGAACAACAACAGATCCTACTAATTACAGACCTATATCTGTTTTGCCCTATTTTGCAAAACTATTAGAAAAAGTAATGTATCAAAGGTTAAATAACTACATCACCAAAATGAACATTCTTTACCCTCGCCAACATGGATATAGATCTGGACATTCTACATCAATGTATGTTGTAGATTTTCTGTATAAAATATCACTTGCAATAGATAAAATGAATACTCTATAGGTATATTTATAGATTTATCTAAGGCTTTCGACACTGTCGACCATAGTATACTTCTAAAAAACAGGAAAACTATGGGGTAAGGTGCACCCCTCTCATGATTTAAAGATTCTCTACCTTCACATTAATTAAGTTTGGAGTACCACAAGGTTCTTTACTTGGTCCTTTACTCTTTCTAATAATATACATCAATGATCTCCCAAATACTTCCTCTCTTCTCCAGTTCATTCTGTTTGCTACCGACTACAATGTATTCATTTCATACAACTTCTATGAAAACATGTACCAGCTGTTAAACAACGAATTAAAAGCTGTATATGAGTATTTCAAAGCCAATAAGCTCTCTCTTAACTTATATAAAACCAACTACATCTTATTTTCTTCTCACAGGAAACCTCATCAAGACTCGGTTCTGATAGATGGAACAATAACTCCCGAAGTAAAGTCGGTAAAATTTCTTGGTATAGACCAGTATATTACTTGGAAGGACCACATTGAGCACATATCATTGAAAATAGCAAAAAATATGGGTATCATTTCTCGACTCGCCCATCTACTACCCACAACTATACTCCTTACTTCATACTATTCCTTAATCTACCCTTCTTTAACGTATTGTAACATGATCTGGGCCATTATCTATACGACAAGACTTACTAGACTAATTGTATTGCAAAAACGAATCATTCGCATAATAATGAGGCTCCCATACAATTCTCATACTGATAAAGATTTTACTCAGCTAGGTATTTTAAAACTCCATAAGATAAAATTAACCCAAACAGCTGTGTTCATTTACCGATACACCAATAAAACTCTACCGAATGCGTTTGATAATTACTTTGATCTAGTTTCTGACTGTCATTCTTTTCCTACAAGAAGCCTTGCACAATATTATAGAGGTGAATTTGCCCGCACAAGCACATCTGCACATGGAACTTTGCAATCAAAATAACAGGACCTACTCTATGGAATAGGCTTCCACGGGCTCTTTGTGAAATACCAAACTATAGTATACCCAATTTTAAAAGCAGCTGAAACTTTTATTATGAAACAGTATCAGGACATATGATTTAACTTGTTACTACCACTGAGTTGTTGATGCATCTAATTGTAGTTATTTGTGGGGCGCGGTGGTGTAGGGGTATGTTCTGTGCCTTGCAGCGGGAGGGTTGCGGGTTCAAATCCACCTCAAGCCGCCGCGTAGGGACCCTGGGCAAATCCTTCACTCGCAATTGCTCATGCGCTTCGGCGTGAAACTCCGATTCAGTGTCCGCGCTGTAGTCGGGAGCGCCTCTGAGTAGAAATCTTGAAGGGGGCGCTATAACAAGTGCTCATACATACATACATATTTAATTAAGGTTTAACTAAAAACTACACCATTGTTGATACGGACTTGTAATATATCTTCCATGTTTACATGTACACCACAACAGTTTTTTCAAAATGCTGTCAGATTTGCTCTTGGTATTGGTATAATATAGGTGGCCCTACCCAGCGGGACTATTGTCCCTTTTGGGCTTCCCTTTTGGTATTCATTGAACGTTACCCAAATTAAGCAATTATGGAGATTTAATTTGTTCAATATAGGCTACCTATTATGACTGTAGGCCTATTGTTACATTGATATGCTGCTTACGTTCTATGGAAATCAATAAACACATTGATTGTTTGATTGATAAGTGTAAGAGTCAACGTTACTTTGGGAAAAAAATTGCCTAGTTAGTTTCTGTAATAATTATTGTAGACCATGTAACGCCAGGTTATCTCGTCTGTAAAACTTTGGCGCTGTGGCTAAACATGTCAGTTCCGAACGTAGTGTTGCATTAATTTCACAAAATTCTGCCCTAAAATCACGGCAAATCACGGCATTTTGGGGAAATTCAAAGAACTCACGGGAATTGCCGAAAATCACGGAATTCACGACTTCTGTGACTTCGTGAATTTCTACTATCCCTAATAATCAGTACCAACACTATAATAATTAGCAAATCCAGGGGTAAAAGAGTACGAACGAATTGATACATTAAAGCGGTTGTCTGAAAGAATCTTATTTTTAATGAATTCAAATTAGATTTAGTACCGCTAACAGATACACTTTGGGAAGGAATGCTATGATAACTTTTAAACCAGTCCAATTATATTCCTCTAATTCCATAATTTATTATTATTTTAATTAAAATACTACGATTTACCGTTTGAAAAGCCTCAGAACTGTAAAAAATATATATAAAGGCCTATTCATAATTTTCAAATGATTTTTAAATTTTTCTTACAGGTCCATTAGGGCGATGGACAGCGAGAGGGCAACTCAAAACCCATATTCAGACGATTCCATGATTATTTTAGTATTATAAGAAATTTATTAAGTTTGTCGTGCATAGGCCTAATCATTTCGTAATATTTAGATGATAATGGGTGGTTGGAAATTGGCCGGTATTAGTCGGGTAATTCCTTTCACCCTTTTTAAAAATTGGTAAGGGCCTACAACTTTTGCTATCTTAAGATTTTGGGGGACAGCGCCAGTAGTAAGACAGCAGTTTAATGCCTGAGACATTAGACACCTGCCCCGTTAGACGTGTTAAATAATACTAATAAACTAATACCTGCATACCTAGAAGCATCATTATGTACACTGTGTCTGGAGGCAAAGGGACCCCTTCTGGTAGCATGAAAATAAACTAGTAAATATTCATCGATTTTTAAACTTCCAAACCGTTTTAATCCTGACATAATTAGCTAAAATATAGGTTAAAATAAAAAAGTTCATATATCATCCATTAATGACGTCATTGCATCAAAATTCAATACTAATAATAATATTCGTTTAATTTCAAACTGACACAAATGCAGAATTATTACAAATCAGTATGAACGGATGATCACAAGTTATTACAGGAGTCGAATTTAACTGTATACGGCAGCCATGCAAGGCGCCCATCGCGTCCTACATCTCATTTTACCAACGCGCCATCTCGCGAATGAAAGGCTGAGAGGACCTTTGGGAGGGTTCGGGAAGCGATCCGCTACCTACTGCTCTTCACGCAAGTGATGTTACCACTACACTATGGACCCCCCCAAATGTTAAGGACGGCACAAAATCATCTAGAACTTTCAATATTATTTTAAAATGTCATTTATTAATTATAAATTTTAGTTTGATTTGACTTTTATATATGAATAATATCAGACTACAAGGTGTGTTCAAAGTGTCCGCCATTGACCTCAGCACAAGCTTCAAGACGTGCGCCATTGGCCCACAGCAGTACCAATAACCAGCCGATCAAATTCCTCCCAGGCATTAACGATTCGCTCACAGGGTCCTTCACTGTCTCTGCTCTTTGTCCTGTAAACTAGAGAGTGACATGGGGAATTTCCCCGCGGGAAAACCGCGGTAACCGCGGTAAATCCCGCGGTAATGGGGACAACAATTGCGGCAATACCGCGGTAATGTGGTTTATTCTCATGGTAATACCGCGGTAATGGGGAATGAGCCGGCAATAGGCCTAAACCCGGGTGATGTTAACCCTTTAACGACCGATGATAGTGCTTTAACATGTATTTTACTACCATACGGTCGTTAAAGGGTTAAGAACTTGAGAACCGAAAAGAAGATTTTGTTATTTCCTGAAGCCTACTAGTCAGAAATAGTCAGGACTTGGTTAATGCAAACTCTCGATAAGATAATAACAGACTAATGCAGTCAGCAATAGGCCTACAAATAGTTTTGTAAGCTAAAATTGTTATTTCTTAAATTTGAATTGGTGTAAACTTTTTGCGGGGAATGTGATGCTGTCCTGCGGGGATGGGGTGGGGAATGGGGCAGGGAGAAAACCTGCGGGGATGGGGCGGGGATGGGGACGACTTACTAGTTGCGGGGAGGGGATGGGGACGAGATTGTCTCCCCGTGTCACTCTCTACTGTAAACCTTCTCTTGCATTAGTCCCCGTATCCTGTAATCAACCAGATTTAAGTCCTTGCTGTTTGCCGGTCAAAGATTAGGAGGTATGAAATCCAGGGTCTCCTTCCGACAAAGGTTTTGTCGGCAGTTCAACAGTTTCAAGAGCTCGGTGAGCTGGAGCGCCATCTTGAAATGTGTGATAATACGAATATTTAATATATAATAAATCTCATCGCTTCCAGACTCTTAACATAGGTAGGTGTTGGCCACGCCAATCAGTTTAGGGTTTACTGCAGTGTGACCACTCCTTGGAATATTTCCCAAGATTTTGGGAGTTTTGGGTCGACTTGAAATCTGGGGAATTGGCATTGCAATCTTGAGATATTTTCTAAGGTATTCAGACTAGTTTTTTACCGTAATTTTCAACAGTGGCAACGAATCAGATTAGAAAAAACTCGCTCTGAAAGACTTTCATTAATATTTTTACTTGTAAACATTGTAATTTGTTAATTCAATATTATGCTCCGGTTTTTTCTTTGCCAGTTCTTAGCTAGGCATTTTAGTGAATTATTGTGATTGGTAAGACGATTTTCATATTTCATCACCACTTTTTTCTTAAAATTCAGTAACTTGGGAATTTTTTGTACACTTTTGGCCAATCTTGGGATTCATCTGGCAAGAGCTTGGGATTTCAGAAAATTGAGAGTGGTCGCACTGGTTTACTGCGTGTCGAAACTACATTTCCTGTACTAAAACCGTCAACGCCAGTTGACCTGCCTCTCAGGCTGTGATTAATTGCACATGCATCACCCTACATAGCATTGCATCACATAACAGGGTATGAATTTGTTGCCGTACAGTTGATATGTTCGCATTATAGTAGAAGACTTGATAATGAATTTCAGATGCTGATGTGCTATATCGGGAGGAGACCGGTTGGAAACGCCAGAATCTCCAGCTACGTGCTATGCTCTACAAGCGATTAATTCATTCCGTACGAAACTATGCACTTACATTGGGCCAGATTCTGATTCCAGTCCTTTTCGCTATACTCGCCTGCCTCATCCTTTTGGATCCACCAAGAGACGAAAACGATTTTAAACCTCTGACCCTTGACTTAACCCACTTTACAAGTCCAATCACGCCATACGACGTTCTAAATCAAACCTCAAACGCTCAGAAATTGTCATCTTGCTATAACACTAGTATTTCAATGCAGAGTAAACCTGTATTAATCAGCTCCGAACCGGGATACTCCACAATGGATGACTACCTGATAGGGATCGGGAAAAATCACATAGACCAGTACATCAGGATCTACCAGATCGGTGCTACTGTAGAAGAAGACTCTGATGGAAAGTTGAACATTACAGGACTTTTCAACAACCAAGCCTACCACGCGATCGCCATCTCATTATCGTACTTGGGAAACACTCTGATGAAATGCTTTGGCAACAAGGATTACCAGATCGAAACCATCAACCACCCACTTCCCAGAAACTTATCGAAACAGATGACGGAAACCGCGTTTTTTCGACAATTTAAGGGATTTGGTTTCTCCCTCCTCGTGTCTTTTGGTTTGGCCATCCTCTTCCCCACTTTCGTGGTCTTTCTGATCAAGGAACGAAATTCAGGAGCCAAACACAGCCAACTCGTGAGCGGAGTCAGACTGCGTAATTTCTGGCTGGCAACATTCATTTGGGATTACGTCAATTACCTCGTCCCGTGTATCTTGATCATCGTCATCATCCTTGGCTTTCAAATTGATGGTTACTGGCAGAATTCTTGGTTGGTATACAGTTTGTAAATATTACCATTTAAATCTCGTTCATTTGCTCACAATGCCAGTAGCCTATAAAAGGAAATAGTAGAAAACTAGAAAAACTAGAGGGAAATGGAAGAGGAGAGGAAAGAAAATGAACAGGAAGACGAACAAGAATAAGAAGTTAAAATATAGGCCTACTGTGTCCCAAATGACCTGATGCCCTTTTTGTTTTTGCAATATGTCAATTCTAAAACATAGTTCAGTAAAACTTCAACTTTTGAAAGAGGGATAAATTATCTTTGTGTTTCGGAAATTGCATCAAATTCTATCAACAGGGTCCAAAGGTGTACATCCAAAGTTGGACAGACAAAATTCGAATTTTCCAGCATGTAACGATATTTTTTGGTACTTGTCGGTGTTACGACTCCCAAAAATTCTTCATATCTTCACATTAAAATGGAAGCTAGATTGATGAAAAAAATTGTTTCCCGATATGGAAGTGGGATTGATGAAAACATTCCTGTGTTTAAACAGAAGCTGGATTGATAGAAATAATTTTTCCCGTAAATAGAAGCTGGATGGATGAAACTAAGTTTTCGATTGAATATATCCTGTATTTTAGCGTATTTTATTATTTATCTTGTCTGCCTGCGTAAATGGAAGTTGGATTGATGAAAATAATTCTTTGCGTAAATAGTAGTTGGATTGATGGATTGAGGAATTTTAAATAACGTAATATATGAAGAATTTTGGGGGTCGTAAAACCGACAAGTACCTATTTTTTTAATAAATTTTGTTTTAAACTTTGCAATTCGACAGAAACATGAAGACATCAGCATTTAGAATTCATTTGAGTCAAATATTGTTCTTGAAATCTAATGCTCATAATACCCGCCGTTAGCTCGAATACACGATCATCAATTCCTTGATCAAAACAATTCCACTTCCTTAAAACGTGCAGTTTGAGATGGTCAACGTCGCGTATGCTGGTTTATAAGACGTTCCTGATCGACGTTGCATATCTTGTAGTCGAGAGGTTTGAGATCAGGGCTATTGGGGGTTGCTTCTTTTTCAAAAATTTCAACTGCAGATCTTTGTGGATAATCCGATGAACTGAAGATCGCAAAATATCAACTTCTCGGGATAGGCTACTTGAATTGTTCTAAGGGTGTCAGGTCGGTCTTCTTGGCTTAATATGCCTACGTTTTAACTGAATCAACATTTTCCATAGTAGGCCTACGAGCCTACCACCATCATAAAATTATTATTTTCCTGCATAAATGTTTGCAATCAATCGATTCAAGGCTGCGATAGACCAGTTTCTGTTAGGAAATAACTTCAAAAACCTTTTTGCTCCGTAATGTTTTTCTTCACTTTTTTGTCACTTTGTCAGAACAATTCAACTTCGACACGCATGTTAACAACATTGTCATTAAGGCTAGGCAGTCAATGTATGCCCTCCGCGTTCTAACAGCACATGGGTTAAAGGGCCAATCTCTGTGTGATGTAACAAATGCTACCACAGTGTCGCGGATGCTCTATGCGGCTCCGGCGTGGTGGGGTTTTGTGGGGGTAGAGGGACGCACTCGTCTTCAGGCAACTATACGGCGACTGGTCCGGTCTCGTTATCTACCGGAATCCTACCAAAGTTTCGAGCAACTTTGCCGAAAAGCAGACTCTAACCTCTTTTCTACCATCATCAGCAATTCTGCACATATATTACATCAACTACTGCCTCCCGTGAAAACTGTTTCATACTCGCTACGCCCCAGAACCAACAATAGAATAATACCTAAGGCAAACTCTATCTCGTAAAACATTTGTCACACGGATGCTTTATACTTAATTTTGTTTATATTTGATGATCTTTGTACACCAAAATGCGGTTAGCAGTTGGTTTTTCAATAAAGGATATACTTACTTACTTACTTACTTGTCTTAAAATTTTAATCAAACTCAAACTCAAATGATCTTTACTGAAAGCCATTTTCTTTTATTATCGCCTCCTAAATGGAAATGAAGTTATTAACATATATTCTTTAGTGAGTAAGGTATGCATTTTAAAGTTTTTTATCATTTACATGTTGGAAAGTTCGAATTTTTTGGGCAAATTTGAATGTGCATAACTTTGATAGACTAGGCCTATATGTTGCAATTTCCTTAGTTAGTTCATCTCTCTTGCATTCTATAATATTTTATTGAATTATTGTTAGAATTCAAAGATTTATTGCCAAAACAAAACGGTTATTATTCCATTGGGACTCAGAGTAGGTCACGGACAAAAATAAGGATAATAATAATATTTAATATTAATAATCTTTATTCTTTAATGAAGCGCCAGACAAACGCACTGTGCTGTACATGTACATGTTATGACGATTAAACAATTCACAAGAACACAAATTACAGAAGGCAAATCAACAAAGTTGCAACCATTCAAGGCGCAAGCTCGTTGTATTTTTGAGCATAGCTAAGGAATGAAGCATGAAGAACAACATTGAACATAGAAGAAGAAGAAGAAGAAGAAGAAGAAGAAGAAGAAGAAGAAGAAGAAGAAGAAGAAGAAGAAGAAGAAGAAGAAGAAGAAGAAGAAGAAGAAGAAGAAGAAGAAGAAGAAGAAGAAGAAGAAGAAGAAGAAGAAGAAGAAGAAGAAGAAGAAGAAGAAGAAGAAGAAGAAGAAGAAGAAGAAGAAGAAGAAGAAGAAGAAGAAGAAGAAGAAGAAGAAGAAGAAGAAGAAGAAGAAGAAGAAGAAGAAGAAGAAGAAGAAGAAGAAGAAGAAGAAGAAGAAGAAAGAAGAAGAAGAAGAAGAAGAAGAAGAAGAAGAAGAAGAAGAAGAAGAAGAAGAAGAAGAAGAAGAAGAAGAAGAAGAAGAAGAAGAAGAAGAAGAAGAAGAAGAAGAAGAAGAAGAAGAAGAAGAAGAAGAAGAAGAAGAAAGAAGAAGAAGAAGAAGAAGAAGAAGAAGAAGAAGAAGAAGAAGAAGAAGAAGAAGAAGAAGAAGAAGAAGAAGAAGAAGAAGAAGAAGAAGAAGAAGAAGAAGAAGAAGAAGAAGAAGAAGAAGAAGAAGAAGAAGAAGAAGAAGAAGAAGAAGAAGAAGAAGAAGAAGAAGAAGAAGAAGAAGAAGAAGAAGAAGAAGAAGAAGAAGAAGAAGAAAGAAGAAGAAGAAGAAGAAGAAGAAGAAGAAGAAGAAGAAGAAGAAGAAGAAGAAGAAGAAGAAGAAGAAGAAGAAGAAGCAGAAGAAGAAGAAGAAGAAAAGCACGGAGAATACGGAGAAGATGAAGAGGAAGGAGAAGAACAAGACGAACAAGAAGAAACAGGAACAGCAGGAAGAGGATGAGGAAAAGGAGGACTATGCAGAAGAAGAAGAAGAATTGCGAAAGTGATCTTAATCGTGAAATGATGGAAGCAAAAAAATGAAGAAAATGTGAAGGATGAGATAATCAAAACCAACAGTTTACAAAAAATGCGGAAAGGCGAAGGAGCTTGAGGGAGGAAACTAGTTATTAGTTTGTGGGCTAGGTAGTATTAATATCATGTCTTATATTTTTTCATAGTAAGTATTTGACCCTCCTACTGCTAACTCGATGGTTCAGACTACGCAAAGTTTTCGTGTAATTTGCGAATACCGACAACAGTACTGTTGCTTTACGCAGGTGTGTATTATTTTCAGGGTAATCTTTATTGGTTTAATACTATGCGGTTTTTCCTTGTTGCCCCTTACCTACGTGATTTCCTTCCTTTTCGGAGAAGCGTCATCCGGATGTGTTTGGCTTTCCGTCATCTGCATCATTACAGGTGAGAAGTCACAGCGAGACCAATACGTCTATTTGTAAATCTTTTAGCCAATCTTTTCTAGATGAATCTCAACGATATCCTGATTTTAAATATTGCTCAATTCGCTTCGAAATCATTACCTTTGAATGAAATATTCTGCAATGGATAAACAATAATCAATGGATGTATTTCGAAGCAATAAGAGATTGACGTATTTGGAAAATATTTATTTCATAAAAAATCGCAGTAATTAAAAATGAAATAATTCGCTAAGAATCACAATAGGCTGAAGTGATGCAAATCCATAACAAATTTAAGCATTATACCACTTTTTCCTAAACTGGCGTCCATGTTGGTATGTTAATGGCGTATAATTATGCAGCTGAAAAGAGAGCCGCAGAGGTTTAACTGTGCAACAGTGTAACATAGTATCACAAAATATGTGTAGAGGCTACAGTCTGCTTCTGGTCTCTTTGAAGGAACATTTACGAGCATCGTTATATTCATACTGCAAATACCACTGCCAGCGTTTCAAAGTATTTTGCCAACCGTGGAATGGATATTCCTCGTCTTCTTTCCCACATACTGCTTCAGTGCAGTTCTTCAGAACATCTACAGCAACTACAACAAACATAAATACTGCAGCCAAATGACCCTAGGAGTAAAACTTGACGATTTCTGCGCATCATTGAAACGACGTGGTCAATCTGATCCTTGTTGCCCAGGTAAAAGATGTTTGTGTGAAATATTTAATTAAAAGCCGCTATATCTCGTTTGTTAACGGGGTTGCACTTGTTGATAATTTCCAATGGGCTATATATATATTTGTCGCCCAATGTTCTGGAAGGAACGGAAGGAATTGATATATATATATATGGTATATATATATATATATATATATATATAGTCCATGTGTACGTGTATTTGCATATTCTGCCGGTGTCGCGGCAGATTTATACGTCATTGCTGCTCTCGTTTCTCTTTTCGTTTTTGGCTGTGCTCCGTTTTACCTGCGCGATCTTTGCCGCCCAATGTCCAACGTTGCAGGGCGTCGGATGCTTCGCTCTGCGACGACGAGGGGTGTGTCCCTAGTTCCACAGGCTCACTGGGCTATTATAGCAACGCCTTGCTTTTTCGGTTGTGGGCCCTTCCATATGGAATGACGTCCCGCTTGTGCACTGTTCTTTACTTTCGATCCACTGCAGTCGTGGCTGGACAGAGAGCGCTCCTAAGTAGGTTCTGATGGTGGCATCATGGTGCGCTATATAGACTGATAATAATAATAATAATAATAATAATAATAATAATAATAGTGACAATTTATGTAGCGCCGTAGCAAAGCCATGCCGTTACAAGGGTACCTCACAGTCAACTAACAGCAGGGTAGGCCTTGGGAAAACAAAATTAATAGGTCTTGAGTCCGGATTTGTAGGAGTCAATTGTGTTAGCCGCTCGCAGGGCAGGAGGAACACCGTTCCAGCATCTGGGGCCGGTGTCGCGTGAGTAGTGGAAGGTACGCGGCTCGTAGTATCAGACCGCCCGCCCCCACCCCTTTATAAGAGGCCGGTAGTAATATCAGTTTTACCCCCACCCCGTTATAAGAGGCCGGTAGTAATATCACGTTGCACTAGTAATATCAGCTAGGAGTTCAAAGGTCAATCGACCACAGCCTCGGCCAAAAACAGACACCCATTAAATTTGGTCAAGGGTTGAGGGGGTGGGGCGTGCGTGTGCCTACCTCCCCCTTCTTCTTTCGCTCATCATTGCTCATTAAAGCTCTTTGAATATTCATTATCTGCAAATTCTCAATTCTATTTGGGTCATTCACATTTAGGCACGCTGCCAATTTTTATACGCACATGCTCACAATTCTTTCAGGCAATACCTTCTTTTCACATATGCAAGCACTCAATTTTTACTCCCTAGCATTCATATAGCGCCCATACAAATCATCCATCGTTGCTCAAGCATTGCAAGGCGCTCTTTTTGCAAAGTTTCTTAGTACAATCAAGTTGCATATGCCAATACTTTAGGCGTTTATACTTGCACGCAATGACGGTACAAGCCGTTGAATTATAAAATTATCGAATAAGGGAAGTAGGGTTTGACGTCACACTCTCTCAGTGATATGCTCTAGTAGCCACTTCGAATTATAAAGAAATGGTGTGAGTTAGGTTTCGCTTATTTGTAACTCGACTAATTTGACTACCATTATTGCATGACAGTGCTTTTCGCGCCACTTTGTGCGTCTTTGTTTGTGTATGAGTGTGTTTGCATGTTTGACAGTTTGTGTGTTTAGGTATCTTTGTGTATGAGTGTCTTTGTGAGTTTAGCTGTTTGTCAATATGAGTGGCTTAGCGCTTGAGAAGTTGAGAAAGAGAGAAGCAGAGATGAGTTTTGGCAGAGGCGCTTAGCGCTTGAGAAGTTGAGAAAGAGAGAAGCAGAGAAGAGTTTTGGGAGAGGCGCTTAGCGCTTGAGAAGGCAGAGAGAGTTTTGGGAAGGCGCTTAGAGGCTTGAGTGTTTTAATCATAAGAGAGAAGCAGAGAAGTGTTGGGAGAGCGCTTAGCGACTGAGAAGTTGAGAAAGAGTATGCAGAGAAGTTTTGGGAGAGCCACTTAGCGCCTGAGAAGTTGAGAAAGAGATATGCAGAGAAGAGTTTTGGAGAGCCGCTTAGCGCTTGAGAAGTTGAGAAAGAGATGGTGAAGCAGAGAAGAGTTTTGGGAGAGGCGCTTAGCGCTTGAGAAGTTGAGAAAGAGAGAAGCAGAGATGAGTTTTGGCAGAGCCGCTTAGCGCTTGAGAAGTTGAGAAAGAAAGCAGAAGAGCTTTGGGAGAGGTGCTTAGCGCCTGAGAATTTGAAAGAGAGAAGCAGAGAAGAGTTTTGGGAGAGGCGCTTAGCGCCTGAAATTGAGAGAGTGCAGCAGAAGTGTTTTGGGAGAGGCGCTTAGCGCTTGAGAATGAGCAGAGAAGTGCTTTGGGAGAGGCGCTTAGCGATTGAGAAGTTGAGAAAGAGATGTAGAAGCAGAGAGTGCTTTGGGAGAGGCGCTTTAGCGCTTGAGAATTTGAGAAAGAGATAAGCAAAGAGTTTTGGGAGAGGCGCGCTTGCATTCTGAGAAAGAGAGAAGCAGAGAAGTGTTTGGGAGAGGCGCTTAGCGCTTGAGAATTTGAGAAAGAGAGAAGCAGAGAAGCTGCTTTGGGAGAGGCGCTTAGCGATTGAGAAGTTGAGAAAGAGATATGCAGAGAAGTGCTTTGGGAGAGGCGCTTAGCGCTTGAGAATTTGAGAAAGAGAGATGCAGAGAAGAGCTTTGGGAGAGGGGCTTAGCGCTTGAGAAGTTGAGAGAGAGAGAGAGAGAGAGAGAGAGAGAGAGAGAGAGACAGAGAGAGAGAGAGACATGTAAAATGTTGGTGTTTATCAGTTGAACTTTTATGGGAAAAACCACAATTGGGTAATTTTTTGCATAACATGAGACTTTACTGATACAAAGTGGCATAGAGAGAGAGAGAGAGAGAGAGAGAGAGAGAGAGAGAGGGAGGGAGAGAGTTACTCTCAAGTCTTACCCAATAGAAGCACCATTACTAGAGAAAGCGAACATGGGACACGGTAGAATCTAGCACATTTCATAAATTTGTGAAAAAGTACAGGAATGAACATGTACATTTCTAGCAAGTGGCATAGAATTAGTGTTGGTGACTTATGCTTAGGCTTTGCATAGCCATGAGAAGGTTGAGTTGCTTTGCATTTTTGCAAGAGGTGACTGACTCAGCAATTCTCTTGGTGGTTTCTGATCTTGTTATGCTATTTTCATCTCTTAGTTTCTGATCTTGTGCATTTCAACTCTAAGCTTAGCTTTCTGATCTTGTGGGTTTCATCTCTAAGCGTAGCTTTCATACCAGGCTGTTTTTCATCTCATACGTTTCTTATCTTGTGGTTTTTAACTCTTAGGCTTCTCATCATATAGTTTTCAGTGGCTAGCTTTCACACGTTTAGATAACTCGATTTGAAAACAAGCTGACTGTGCGTTAAAATGAGTTCTTTTAAGAGACATGTCGTTTTTCAGCGTTGCAAATGTATGTGACTGAGAGAAACTCTCAAATTTACAAGCTGAAACAGATGTGCTCATGATAAACTTATCACGGTACATTGTAAGGCTCCATTTAAGAAGCATCGCTCTTCGAATTTACATGTTTTTAGGTGAAATAACTGATGATGTATTTTCTCACACTTTTCAGGTTGCCATACCACGAGTGCATAGTTGAGGGAGAGAGGGAGGGGAGGGGCGTTTTCCGCCCGCCCGCCAGCCCGCCCGCCCTATACGCTATAGACCAACGCTAAGAAAGCCCAAAGTCAATTTGCATCTTTGACACATTTTATACATTTTTAAATATTTATCAATACATGAGCATGGTTGGCCAGTGCCTGAAATTGGTTGTCTTTCATTAACAGCAGCCCCAGCGGCTGCTTGCAGCTGCTACCACCGCTGCTGCCATACTTTGAATTTAAACGCTTGAAATAAGGTCGTCATGGCGACTTTACACCCATGTCGTTGCCACACTTCTGAGAATAATATCAATCGATGGGTTTTCACAGACGGAAAAACCCAAATCGGTTACACTTTGAAAGTTAAACCTGTGTTTGCAGCTTTTGAATGAGCCTCGCATCTCCAGAAATTGAAAATCGACAACTTACAACCGTTTGAACTTAGCTCTCAACTCCACAAAGAAGAGAACCAAAAGTTCTCAAATACGAAAGATGGAGACTTGAAGATTTGAAAAGTGCATTACTGAAACGTTCAACTCCGAAAGAAGTGAATCAAAAGTTCTCATCTCAGAAAGAAGTGAAGCAAATGTTCTCATCTCAGAAAGAAGTTAATCAAAAGTTCTCACATCAGAAAGATGACAACCAAAGTTCTCAAGCATGCCGTTGATAATGTACGTGTTTCTATAACTCTCACACATGGTGTAGCCGCAGCCTTAAAATTTGGTGAAAAAATTGGGGAAACTGAGAGGTTAAAAACCTCTCTTTTCGCATGCCATTTCGCTTGGTCTTATAACAAGTGATCGTGTGGCTATAACATTAGATGGTAATGCTTAATCCTCAACAGTTGCTAAAAGCCGCTATAAACACTCATACTTATTTACTTAACAAGCTGGCTGAATCACAGCTCTGCCGCTGCACTATCATTATATGCTCCTACTGCTTGTAGCCGATGCACTTATCAAAGCTGTGAAATTACGTAGACTTCGAGTCTTTGCCTAAACTTTCAATTAATTGAGTGCTCACAAGTGTGTGAATACAATATCAATTCCTTATAATAACACCTCTATTGTTCAGTGAACCTCATGTGCCGTGTAAAAGAATATGTTATAAACATAGTCAGCCAATGGACTCTTAAAATTGTTGTGTTTCTTGAGCACTAAAACACGATATGTAAAGCTCGTGTAGTGAATTTTTGTTAAAGAGTAAGTTTAACTTTCAAAGTGTAACCGATTTGGGTTTTTCCGTCTGTGAAAACCCATCGATTGATATTATTCTCAGAAGTGTGGCAACGACATGGGTGTAAAGTCGCCATGGCGACCTTATTTGTCCCTCTTAGCTTCAAAGTATGACGGGCAGCAGCGGTGGTAGCAGCTGCAAGCAGCCGCTGGGGCTGCTGTTAATGAAAGACAACCAATTTCAGGCACTGGCCAACCATGCTCATGTATTGATAAATATTTAAAAATGTATAAAATGTGTCAAAGATGCAAATTGACTTTGGGCTTTCTTAGCGTTGGTCTATAGCGTATAGGGCGGGCGGGCTGGCGGGCGGGCGGAAAACGCCCCTCCCCTCCCTCTCTCCCTCAACTATGCACTCGTGGTATGGCAACCTGAAAAGTGTGAGAAAATACATCATCAGTTATTTCACCTAAAAACATGTAAATTCGAAGAGCGATGCTTCTTAAATGGAGCCTTACAATGTACCGTGATAAAATTTATCATGGCTATATTTCAGCAACAGGCGAGTTTTCTCTCAGTCTGCCGCCAACGCTGGCTCATTTTAACTGCACAGTCAACGTTTCAAATCAGTTCGCCGGTGGCAGCCACTGGCTATGATGAAGTCTGGGATGCAAAACCACAAGATAGGCGTATGATGGCACCTGACGCTTAGAAGTAAGCAGGACGAATGCACAAAGATCGAAACAGAAGATAATGTCGTCAGAAACCACCAGGAAGGCGGATCGTCTGCTGCAAATGCAACAAGTCGCAACATGAGCTGTGGACCCCCCCAAGTGTTAAGGGCGGCACAAAATCATCTAAAACTTTCAATATTATTTTAAAATGTCATTTATTAATTATAAATTTTAGTTTAATTTGATTTTTATATCTGAATAATATCAGACTACAAGGTGTGTTCAAAGTGTCCGCCTTTGACCTCAGCACAAGCTTCAAGACGTGCGCCATTGGCCCACAGCAGTACCAATAACCAGCCGATCAAATTCCTCCCAGGCATTAACGATTCGCTCACAGGGTCCTTCACTGTCTCTGCTCTTTGTCCTGTAAACT
The DNA here is from genome assembly GCA_020284085.1 of Aporrectodea caliginosa. Classification (NCBI taxonomy): domain Eukaryota; kingdom Metazoa; phylum Annelida; class Clitellata; order Crassiclitellata; family Lumbricidae; genus Aporrectodea; species Aporrectodea caliginosa. Next base: position 228,783 of record JACEVL010000460.1, read on the forward strand.
AGAGAGTGACATGGGGAATTTCCCCGCGGAAACCGCGGTAACCGCGGTAAACCGCGGTAATGGGGACAACAATTGCGGCATTACCGCGGTAATGTGGTTTATTCTCATGGTAATACCGCGGCAATGGAATTTGTTTTGGCACAGGCCTAAACCCGGTGATGCCAACCCTTTAACGACTGATGATAGTTAATAACATGTATTTACTACCAAGGTCGTTAAAGGTTAAGAACTGAGAACCGAAAAGAAGATTTTGTTATTTCCTCAGCCTACTAGTCAGAAATAGCTAGTCAGCTTGGTTAATGCAAACTCTCGATAAGATAATAACAGACTAATGCAGTCAGCAATAACTTACAAATAGCTTTGTAAGCTACAAAAATGTTATTTCTTAAATTTGAATTGGTGCAAACTTTTTTGAATGGAATGTGATGTTGTCCTGCGGGGTGGGAGAAAACCTGCGGGATGGGGTGGGGATGGGAAGACTTAACTTGTTGCGGGGCGGGATGGGGACGACTTACTAGTTGCGGGAGGGATGGGGACGAGATTGTCTCCCCGTGTCACTCTCTACCGAGCACTGAGGGTGGTTAGTCCCCGTATCATTCTGTAATCAACCAGATTTAAGTCCTTGCTGTTTGCCGGTCAAAGATTAGGAGGTATGAAATCCAGGGTCTCCTTCCGACAAAGGTTTTGTCGGCAGTTCAACAGTTTCAAGAGCTCGGTGAGCTGGAGCGCCATCTTGAAATGTGTGATAATACGAATATTTAATATATAATAAATCTCATCGCTTCCAGACTCTTAACAAACGTAGGTGTTGGCCACGCCAATCAGTTTAGGGTTTACTGCAGTGTGACCACTCCTTGGAATATTTCCCAAGATTTTGGGAGTTTTGGGTCGACTTGAAATCTGGGGAATTGGCATTGCAATCTTGAGATATTTTCTAAGGTATTCAGACTAGTTTTTTACCGTAATTTTCAACAGTGGCAACGAATCAGATTAGAAAAAACTCGCTCTGAAAGACTTTCATTAATATTTTTACTTGTAAACATTGTAATTTGTTAATTCAATATTATGCTCCGGTTTTTTCTTTGCCAGTTCTTAGCTAGGCATTTTAGTGAATTATTGTGATTGGTAAGACGATTTTCATATTTCATCACCACTTTTTTCTTAAAATTCAGTAACTTGGGAATTTTTTGTACACTTTTGGCCAATCTTGGGATTCATCTGGCAAGAGCTTGGGATTTCAGAAAATTGAGAGTGGTCGCACTGGTTTACTGCGTGTCGAAACTACATTTCCTGTACTAAAACCGTCAACGCCAGTTGACCTGCCTCTCAGGCTGTGATTAATTGCACATGCATCACCCTACATAGCATTGCATCACATAACAGGGTATGAATTTGTTGCCGTACAGCTGATATGTTCGCATTATAGTAGAAGACTTGCTAATGAATTTCAGATGCTGATGTGCTATATCGGGAGGAGACCGGTTGGGAACGCCAGAATCTCCAGCTACGTGCCATGCTCTACAAGCGATTAATTCATTCCGTACGAAACTATATACTTACATTGGGCCAGATTCTGATTCCAGTCCTTTTCACCATACTCGCCTGCTGCGTCCTTTTGGATCCACCAGGAGACGATAACGATTTTAAACCTCTGACCCTTGACTTAACCCACTTTACAAGTCCAATCACGCCATACGACGTTCTGAATCAAACCTCAAACGCTCAGAAATTGTCCACTTGCTATAAAACTAGTGTTTCAATGCAGAGTAAACCTGTATTAATCAGCTCCGAGCCGGGCTACACCACAATGGATGACTACTTGATAGGGATCGGCAAAAATCACAAAGACCAGTACATCTCGAAATACCAGATCGGTGCTACTGTAGAAGAAGACTCTGATGAAAAGTTGAACATTACAGGACTTTTCAACAACCAAGCCTATCACGCGATCGCCATTTCATTATCGTACTTGGGAAACACTCTGATGAAATGCTTTGGCAACAAGGATTACCAGCTCGAAACCATCAACCACCCACTTCCCAGGAACTTCACGAAACAGGACATGCAAATCGTGTTTTTTCGACAATTTAAGGGATTTGGTTTCTCCCTCCTCGTGTCTTTCGGTTTGGCCATCTTCTTCCCCACTTTCGTGGTCTTTCTGATCAAGGAACGAAATTCAGGAGCCAAACACAGCCAACTCGTGAGTGGAGTCAGACTGCGTAATTTCTGGCTGGCAACATTTATTTGGGATTACGTCAATTACCTCGTTCCGTGTATCTTGATCATCGTCATCATCCTTTCAAATTGATGGTTACTGGCAGAATTCTTGGTTGGTATACAGTTTGTAAATATTACCATTTAAATCTCGTTCATTTGCTCACAATGCCAGTAGCCTATAAAAGGAAATAGTAGAAACCTAGAAAAAGTAGAGTGACATGGAAGAGGACAGGAAAGAAAATGAACAGGAAGAAGAACGAGAATAAGAAGTTAAAATATAGGCCTACTGTGTCCCAAATGACCTGATGCCTTTTTGTTTTTGCAATATGTCAATTCTAAAACATAGTTCAGTAAAACTTCAACTTTTGAAAGAGGGATAAATTATCTTTGTGTTTCGGAAATTGCATCAAATTCTATCAACAGGGTCCAAAGGTGTACATCCAAAGTTGGACAGACAAAATTCGAATTTTCCAACATGTAACGATATTTTTTTAAATAAATTTTGTTTTAAACTTTGCAATTCGACAGAAACATGAAGACATCAGCATTTAGAATTCATTTGAGTCAAATATTGTTCTTGAAATCTAATGCTCATAATACCCGCCGTTAGCTCGAATACACGATCATCAATTCCTTGATCAAAACAATTCCACTTCCTCAAAACGTGCAGTTTGAGATGGTCAACGTCGCGTATGCTGGTTTATAAGACGTTCCTGATCGACATTGCATATCTTGTAGTCGAGAGGTTTGAGATCAGGGCTATTGGGGGTTGCTTCTTTTTCAAAAATTTCAACTGCAGATCTTTGTGGATAATCCGATGAACTGAAGATCGCAAAATATCAACTTCTCGGGATAGGCTACTTGAATTGTTCTAAGGGTGTCAGGTCGGTCTTCTTGGCTTAATATGCCTACGTTTTAACTGAATCAACATTTTCCATAGTAGGCCTACGAGCCTACCACCATCATAAAATTATTATTTTCCTGCATAAATGTTTGCAATCAATCGATTCAAGGCTGCGATAGACCAGTTTCTGTTAGGAAATAACTTCAAAAACCTTTTTGCTCCGTAATGTTTTTCTTCACTTTTTTGTCACTTTGTCAGAACAATTCAACTTCCACACGCATGTTAACAACATTGTCATTAAGGCTAGGCAGTCAATGTATGCACTCCGCGTTCTAACAGCACATGGGTTAAAGGGCCAATCTCTGTGTGATGTAACAAATGCTACCACAGTGTCGCGGATGCTCTATGCGGCTCCGGCGTGGTGGGGTTTTGTGGGGGTTGAGGGACGCACTCGTCTTCGAGCAACTATACGGCGACTGGTCCGGTCTCGTTATCTACCGGAATCCTACCAAAGTTTCGAGCAACTTTGCCGAAAAGCAGACTCTAACCTCTTTTCTACCATCATCAGCAACCCTGCACATATATTACATCAACTACTGCCTCCCCGTGAAAACTGTTTCATACTCGCTACGCCCCAGAACCCACAATAGAATAATACCTAAGGCAAACTCTCTATCTCGTAAACATTTGTCACACGGATGCTTTATATTTTAATTTTGTTTATATTTGATGATCTTTGTACACCAAAAATGCGGTTAGCAGTTGGTTTTTCAATAAAGGATATACTTACTTACTTACTAATTTACTTGTCTTAAAATTTTAATCAAACTCAAATGATCTTTACTGAAAGCTATTTTCTTTTATTATCGCCTCCTAAATGGAAATGAAGTTATTAACATATATTCTTTAGTGAGTAAGGTATGCATTTTAAAGTTTTTTATCATTTACATGTTGGAAAGTTCGAATTTTTTGGGCAAATTTGAATGTGCATAACTTTGATAGACTAGGCCTATATGTTGCAATTTCCTTAGTTAGTTCATCTCTCTTGCATTCTATAATATTTTATTGAATTAGAAGAAGAAGAAGAAGAGAGAAGAAGAAGAAGAACGGAAGAAGAAGAAGAAGAAGAAGAAGAAGAAGAAGAAGAAGAAGAAGAAGAAGAAGAAGAAGAAGAAGAAGAAGAAGAAGAAGAAGAAGAAGAAGAAGAAGAAGAAGAAGAAGAAGAAGAAGAAGAAGAAGAAGAAGAAGAAGAAGAAGAAGAAGAAGAAGAAGAAGAAGAAGAAGAAGAAGAAGAAGAAGAAGAAGAAGAAGAAGAAGAAGAAGAAGAAGAAGAAGAAGAAGAAGAAGAAGAAGAAGAAGAAGAAGAAGAAGAAGAAGAAGAAGAAGAAGAAGAAGAAGAAGAAGAAGAAGAAGAAGAAGAAGAAGAAGAAGAAGAAGAAGAAGAAGAAGAAGAAGAAGAAGAAGAAGAAGAAGAAGAAGAAGAAGAAGAAGAAGAAGAAGAAGAAGAAGAAGAAGAAGAAGAAGGAAGAAGAAGAGAAGAAGAAGAAGAAGAAGAAGAAGAAGAAGAAGAAGAAGAAGAAGAAGAAGAAGAAGAAGAAGAAGAAGAAGACAGAAGGGCGCTAGAAGAAGAAGAAGAAGAAGAAGCATGAAGAAGAAGAAGAAGAAGAAGAATGAAGAAGAAGAAGAAGAAGAAGAAGAAGAAGAAGAAGAAGAAGAAGAAGAAGAAGAAGAAGAAGAAGAAGAAGAAGAAGAAGAAGAAGAAGAAGAAGAAGAAGAAGAAGAAGAAGAAGAAGAAGAAGAAGAAGAAGAAGAAGAAGAAGAAGAAGAAGAAGAAGAAGAAGAAGAAGAAGAAGAAGAAGAAGAAGAAGAAGAAGAAGAAGAAATAAGAAGAAGAAGAAGAAGAAGAAGAAGAAGAAGAAGAAGAAGAAGAAGAAGAAGAAGAAGAAGAAGAAGAAGAAGAAGAAGAAGAAGAAGAAGAAGAAGAAGAAGAAGAAGAAGAAGAAGAAGAAGAAGAAGAAGAAGAAGAAGAAGAAGAAGAAGAAGAAGAAGAAGAAGAAGAAGAAGAAGAAGAAGAAGAAGAAGAAGAAGAAGTGAACAGGAACAGAAGGAAGAGGATGAGGAAGAAGAGGACTATGCAGAAGAAGAATTGCGAAAGTGATCTTAATCGTGAAATGATGGAAGCAAAAAAATGAAGAAACTGTGAAGCGATGAGATAATCAGTTTACAAAAAATGCGGAAAGGCGAAGTAGCTTGAGGGAGGAAATTAGTTATTAGTTTGTGGGCTAGGTAGTATTAATATCATGTCTTATATTTTTTCATAGTAAGTATTTGACCCTCCTACTGCTTACTCGATGGTTCAGACTACGCAAAGTTTTCGTGTAATTTGCGAATACCGACAACAGTACTGTTGCTTTACGCAGGTGTGTATTATTTTCAGGGTAATCTTTATTGGTTTAATACTATGCGGTTTTTCCTTGTTGCCCTTTACCTACGTGATTTCCTTCCTTTTCGGAGAAGCGTCATCCGGATGTGTTTGGCTTTCCGTCATCTGCATCATTACAGGTAAGGAGTCACAGCAAAACCATTACGTCTATTTGTAAATCCTTAAGCCAATCTTACCAAGATGAATCTCAACTATATCCTGATTTTAAATATTGCTGAATTCGCTTCGAAATCATTACCTTTGAATGAAATATTCTATTCTATTCTATTCTATTCTATTTATGGATTTATAAAGCGCCTCTCACAGTACAACCTAATCAGAGGCGCTTCCAGTGCGAAGGGCCCCTCGAAAAAAGAAAAGTCTTAAGAGAACGAGCAGAAACAGTAGTGCCCCAGATAACATCACAGCTCGAGTTATAGTAGGAAGGTCATTCCATAGCAAAGGGCCAACAGAAGCATAGGCACGATGCTGTGCTGTGGCAGTCCGAGACCGAGGAACTAGAAGGTCGTGATGGTCTAAAGAGCGGAGAGGACGTCCAGAGGTAGCTGAGATAGGTCGTCTGATAACATCACAGAGGTATCGTGGAGCTTGACCCAAAAACATTTTACACGTAAGAAAGAGAATTTTAAACTGAATCCTAGCAGTTAAAGGAAGCCAATGAAGGTTTTCAGAATTATTGTGCAATGAATAAGCAATAATCAATGGATGTATTTCGAAGCAATAAGAGATTGACGTAGGCCTATTTGGAAAATATTTATTTCATAAAAAATCGCAGTAATTAAAAATGAAATAATTCGCTAAGAATCACAATAGGCTGAAGTGATGCAAATCCATAACAAATTTAAGCATTATACCACTTTTTCCTAAACTGGCGTCCATGTTGTTATGTTAATGGCGTCTAATTATGCAGCTGAGAAGAGGGCCGCCGAGGTTTAACTGTGCAACAGTGTATCATAGTATCACAAAATCTGTGCAGATATACAGTGTGCTTCTGGTCTCTTTGAAGGAACATTTACGAGCATCGTTATATTCATACTGCAAATACCACTGCCAGCGTTTCGAAGTGTTTTGCCAACCGTGGAATGGATATTCCTCGTCTTCTTTCCCACATACTGCTTCAGTGCTGTTCTTCAGAACATCTACAGCAACTACAACAAACATAAATACTGCAGCCAAATGGCCCTAGGAGTAAAACTTGACGATTTCTGCGCATCATGGAAACGACGTGGTCAATCTAATGCATGTTGTCCAGGTAAAAGATGTTTGTATGAAATATTTAATTAAAAGCCGCTATATCTCGTTCGCATACCAGCAAATACTGCTCAAGATCATACACAAAAGAATGGAGAGCACAGTGGAGAGAGAGCTGCCGGCAAATCAGGCTGGCTTCAGGAAGGGGCGAGGAACACGAGATCACATAGCAAATTTGAGGTGGATAATGGAGAGACAGAGGGAGTACGGCCAGGAGGTACATCTTTGTTTCATCGATTACAGCAAAGCCTTTGACTGCATAAATCATTCAGTAATGTGGAAAACCTTAAAGGAGATGGGAATACCAACGCACCTCATCATGCTGCTTAAAAGCTTATATTATGAGAATCAGGAGGCAGTTGTCAGGACGGAACACGGCGACACTGGAAAATTCAGGATAGGGAAGGGTGTGAGACAGGGATGCATACTCTCTCCGGTCTTGTTCAATTTATATGCTGAAAGGATAATTCGAATGGCAGAGCTGGAAACGGCGGGCGAAGGAGTGAAGATAGCAGGACAAATACTGAATAATCTAAGATATGCGGACGACACAACGCTTCTGGCTGGGAGAAAGGAAGACCTCGCAGAACTAATAAAGAGATTGAGGAGGGAAAGCGAGAAGGCTGGGTTATACTTCAATATCAAGAAAACCAAGATCATGACAACGGCAGAGTGGGAAACATTCGAGATAGATGGAGAGGAAATACAGGTCGTAACGAGTTTTTCGTTTCTGGGCTCAATGATCGAAAGAGAGGGTAGATGTGAGACAGAGGTGAGACGCAGAATAATACTAGCGAAATCAGCAATGCAGGGAATGGGAAAGATATGGAGAGACAGGCATGTGAGTATGGAGACAAAAGCAGGGCTGGTGAAATCAATGATTTTCCCGATAGTGTTATACGGATGCGAGACGTGGACAAAGACAAAAGCGACAGAAGATAAGATTGATGCATGCGAATTGTGGATATGGAGAAGATTGCTGGGGATATCGTGGACAGAAAAGAGAACAAATGCATCTGTCATCCAGGAGATAAGGCAATTAAGAGGAGACTTGACACTGCAACAAAGGGCCATCAGACAGACATTGATGTACTTTGGACACGTAATGAGAGCAGAGGGATTGGAGAAGGAGATGATGCTGGCGTGTGGGGAGGGGAGGAGGAGCAGGGGTCGGCCGATAACTCGCTGGATGGAGGAGATACATAAGAGGACAGCGATGAACCTTGCACAACTAAGGGACGCAGTACGAAGCAGGGAGGATTGGAGGAAGCTGGTCAGGACGGTCGCTAGGGTTCCACGAACTGATGGCACAAGGTGACAAGGTGATATCTCGTATGCATACGGGTTGCACTTGTTGATAATTTCCAATGGGCTATATATATTTGTCGCCCAATGTTCTGGAAGGAACGGAAGGAGAATATATATATATATATATATATATATAGTTCATGTTTATGTTTGCATGCATATTCTGCCGGTGTTGCGGCAGATTTATACCTCATTGCTGCTCTCGTTTCTCGTTTCGTTTTTGGCTCTGCTCCGTTTTACTTGCGCGATCTTTGCCGCCCAGTGTCCAACGTTGCAGGGCGTCGGATGCTTCGCTCTGCGACGACGAGGGGTGTGTCCCTAGTTCCACAGGCTCACTGGGCTATTATAGCAACGCCTTGCTTTTTCGGTTGTGGGTCCTTCCATATGAAATGACGTCCCGCTTGTGAACCGTTCTTTACTTTCGATCCACTCCAGTCGTGGCTGGGCAGAGAGCGCTCCTAAGTAGGTTCTGAATGGTCGCTATATAATAATAATAATAATAATAATAATAATAATAATAATAATAATAATAATAATAATAATAATAATAATAATAATAATAATAATAATAATAATAATAATAATAATAATAATAATAATAATAATAATAATAATAATAATAATAATAATAATAATAATAATAATAATGACAATTTATGTAGCGCCGTAGCTAAGCCATGCCGTTACAAGGGCGCCTCACAGTCAACTAACAGCAGGGTAGACCTTAGCAAAGAAATATGTCGGAGTCCGGATTTGTAGGAGTCAATTGTGTTAGCCGCTCGCTGGGCAGGAGGAACACCGTTCCAGCATCTGAGGCGGGTGTCGCGTGACAGAGTTTCCCCTTAAAAGTCTCCCCGCCCGGAGACTTCTATTTCGAAACAGATTCTCCCCGGCGGATCTGTTTCAGAATAAAGTCGCCCCCCCCGGAGAATATATCTTGAAACAAAGTCTCCGGAGGGGAGAGTATATTTCATCCCTCGTTGAAATAAAGTCTCCCCGGGAGACTTTATTTCAACGAGGGCCTATATTATTTTGGAAATTTCATATTTTAAGACACTCTAATATATATATATATATACTGATTCACTCACAGTTTTATATATATAATATATATATATGGAATAATTTGGAACACGAGGTGGAACACTAAAACAACAAGGCCTATATTATTTTTGAAATTTCATATTTTAAGACGCCCATAATATATATATATATATACTGATTCAATTCTAGTTTTATATATATATATATATATATATATATATATATATATATATATATATATAGGCCTACTATATATTAGGGTGTCCGAGAAAAAACTTTTTTCGAAAGTCTTGGGTCTCACCAGCCAAAAAGTTTCCTTGGTAGATGACAATGTTTGGGAAAAATTTTAAGTTTTCTCGGATACCAAATCTAAGGGATAAAATCAAGGTCAAATGAGGCCTATATTATTTTGGAAATTTCATATTTTAAGACACCCTAATATATATATATATATATATATATATATATAAACTGATTTAATTCTAGTTTTATATATATAATATATATATATGGAATAATTTTGGGAACACGAGGTGGAACAATAAAACAACAAGGCCTATATTATTTTTGAAATTTCATATTTTAAGACGCCCATATTATATATATATATATATATATATATATATATACTGATTCAATTGTAGTTTTATATATATATATATATATATATATATATATATATATATATAGTGCCTACATATATTAGGGTGTCCCAGAAAAAACTTTTTTTCGAAAGTCTTGGGTCTCACCAGCTAAAACGTTTCCTTGGTAGATGACAATGTTTGGGAAAAATTTTAAGTTTTCTCGGATACCAAATCTAAGGCGATAAAAATCAATGTCAAATGAGTTTAACTCAGAACCACCTTAACGAAGAAACAGTTCGCTGATCTACGGTCATATTTTCTTGATTTTGACGTTCTGACCTTGAAATAACCTTGGTTTGTGTTAGGCTTTTAGTACTCTGTCTTCTGGAATGTAGCCCTTATCGGTCTGACCAAACAGGCAAAAGAATAACTTGAATAGAGCAATATTTGACCGAGTTAAGGCAATTTTCTCTGGTTTTTCTCTGAACTTGGCCTTTTTGTCCTTAAAATAACTTTCGATCGTCTTACATTTGGTATCCTTGTTTCTTTTCACATGTAGCCCTTATCACTACGAGAAATGCAAGAAAGAGTTAACCAATTTCAACAATTATTGGCCCAGATCTTATCATTTTTCTTTGTATTTTGATAGATTTCGTTTTTATGACCTTGAAATGACCTTGAATGACCCTGAATGTAATTCTATATTTAACCTCGATGTAGCACTCGTCGATACAAACAAACCTTAAAATGTTCATCTAAATCGGATTCTTCTTTAATTATTTGTGATAATAAGAGTAAAATCAACAATGGACCGAAATTCCAAGACCCAAGCATGGGCGCCTTGAGTTCTGGTAGTATAAGTAGGGTGTGTTCTGGGGCTTTGGCGGACCTTAGGATAATAATTATATTAAAATTCTGTAAAAAATATTTCTAGACAATAGATATATAGAATAACTGAGGGAAATAGGGAATTGTAGGTTTCTGCGATGTATCATTTTCTGGACACCCATAACAGCCTTGCAATATTCTAGATTGAAACACGTGCAACTAACGAGCATTTTACGCTTACTGCACCACCTATCGAACGTTCTTCCATGTAGGTCTAGCGTAATCCATCATTGCCTCTTGATGGGTTTGAAAATCAACTAAAAATGTCCATATAGGCCTATCGGAATTAAATTAAATTAAATTTGGAACTGAAAATAGTTTGGATCAGAACGTTCGTTAAAATTTTGCATCGGCAAAGAGTTGCAATGGCGAGGTTTTAGTTGAGATGACCTTTAATGGCCCTTGGAAATTTCTTATTAGAAAGTAACGGGCATCGTTATTGGTTGCGAGAAAACGGGCTTCACCTAGATTTTAAGGCGTTTGAATAAATAACCACGTCGAAATTTAAAATGTACGTAGGCTATATCGGAACACAAACTTTTTATGTGGAAACTTTGTGCTTGTATAATATTTTATTTATATAATGTATGATATACTATATTATGTGCTACATGTGTACTGTCGTGCATTGAAGATTTAAGTTAGACCTAACATTGTGTATGCCTGCTTGGATAGATTTGTGGTTATCGGTCTCAAGAACGCACGGATCAAATACCATTAAAATGCCAATAAAAATAAATAATAAACAATTAATTATTTTTGAGTTGTGCTTAAGTGAAAATCATCCAGCCTTTCTGTTGACAACTAAAAACATAGGTCCAAAAATGCGAATCAAATACTTATACTTGAAATGACGAACATTATTTTCAAAGACGTTGTGCTTATCCTAGATATTGTTCGATGCTGATATAATTTTTTGGCTACAGTACTTATATACCAGTTACATTAACCAGATTAGGAACCTCCAGATTATGTGAATTTATTTATCGTCTTAAAAATGGATAACACTTCATAGAATTCTGCAACTACCTCCAATTGGGTTCTGGCCTTCACACTAATTAAACCAAAAACGCTAAGTAAAGGCTTATCGTTCTGTGAGAACCCACTCCAACATTCGTCGCTTTACCATCAAGTCGTTTGGCATTCTAGTTCGAAACTCTATTCCTGCTCAAATTCGCAACGCAAACAATTTCCACATATTTAAAACGGATAGGCCTAGCGTTATATTTTGCTCAGTAACTAAAGCTAATCTCAACTTCACTTACCTCCATTCAAATATCACCCACCTTTTGTGCAGTACCGCATTGAGTAATGTTTGTAGTTGATTGTACTTAAGTTTTTTTACATGGTATTACCATGGTAATGCTCCTAGTCAGTGCTGGTTTATGGACTATTTTTGTTTGTGCAATTTATACCGTGGCTATTTGCTTTCCATTTTGTAGTATACTCTGATTCAATTTACTTTTTTGATCTCATGGTAATACTCATACCTAGGGTGTCCCTCCTACCGCGACTGCGATCCCTTTTGGGCCTCGCCTTTGTAATCAGTGTACCGCCCTCATCACCATGTTACTGTGTAAAAACTGGTTGCAATACAAAAATACTTGACTGCTCGTGGGAATCTGTATGAAGCTGAATATTTCTTAAACGGCTTTCGAAAGCTGTATTGAAAAAGATCCTCGTATACACTGTCATTCAGTAGGGCCTACTTGGTTGCAGCGTTGATACTCGAGCGACAGGCTTAATTTCGGGGCTTAGTTTGCAACTGAGTAGGCCTACGTGGGTTGTATCAAGCAGTGACAAGCGACGAGACACTTCGTTTGACGAAATTATAGAACGAGACTATTATACAGCGTATTTACAGAACAGTGAAGTGAACATAAAATAATAGCCAATAATATCCTGGACCAAACTTTAAACGGAACAGCCAACGCCTACACATTTTTATTTTTGTTTTTCTTGTAATCGCATTGCGTTCTGACAATGTGTTATGAATAAACGAAGATTCTATATATTCTATATATATATATATATATATATATATATATATATATATATATATATATATATATATATATATAGTAATCATGTTCGCAACGGAGTCTGTGAGTTTCTCTAACAGAGTCAGCGATTCGCCATTTACATGTAGATAAGTTTTAGAGGTCCGCGGTCGCAGTCCTCCGATCCTGGTATCTTGGCCCTCTCTCGCTCTCCACTCTTCGATTCCGACTCCAATCTCCATTCAGAATCTTCTCCCGCTCGAATTTGCTCTCAGAATTCGCACGCAGAATCCTCTCTTTCGCTTTTCTCTGTAGTTTCCATCGCCCACCACCTGCCGATCAACTCTTTCGCCCCCCAACCGTGCCCTGCAATTCGTTCCTTCTTGCCGTGCTCCTGCTATCTGCCTTCTCCCCACCATTTGACAGGCGTGGCCTTTCGCCTCCGCTCCCTTGGTCTGTCAGCTGTTGGCTGTCAATCATGTCAACTTGCAGTCAGTCCTGCAAATCTTAGTTTAGTTCATGAAGTGCTCGATCCAATGCTAATAAAAGCATAATTATAATGACAACTCTGTACTAAATCTATACTAATATAAATATCATCGTGGCCGATCTCACTACAAAGGTCATCATCTGTGGCCTATAATTTCTTTCTGTAAAAGACAACGATTGCTAGAGTTCTGCTTTTCTATAGAGTAACTGTCAACGTTCAAGTTTCCAGTTACAAACAGTCATTGCATTTTCACATAGGAACTGTTTTTGCATTTAAGGCAACTGCGGAGGTCCCTGCGACATCGCTGATAACTACCTGTCGTGGACTTCTCCTGGGGTTGGGCGCCCATTGTTCTTCATGGTCCTTCAAGGCATCGTTTTCTTCCTCATTCTTTACATCATCGAAACCGACATCGTCAGGCGTCTACTTAAGATGATGGCCCCGAACCGAGTGAGTCAAGCCATGCTCACCGAGATGAATGCTGATGAAGATGGAAAGACCAGCGAAGACTCGGATGTGGCAAATGAGCGACAGCGCATCCAGTCAAATCCTATTCAGGAACTCGTCAAGACGGATGCAATCGTCTTCCAAGATCTGACGAAGCTCTATGGAAACTTTGTGGCCGTTAACCAGTTGAGTATCGGAGTCTCTCAGAAGGAATGCTTCGGTCTCCTGGGAGTCAACGGAGCCGGAAAGACGACGACCTTCAAGATGCTGACCGGAGAAATCCGACCATCCTTCGGAAGCGCTTATGTTGCTGGGATAAGCATCGAAGACGACCTTGCACAGGTGCGTCAGAAGATCGGTTACTGTCCGCAGTTTGACTCCATCAACGACCAACTGACTGTTAATGAGACGCTCTGGATGTACGCATGCGCACACGGAATTCCGGCTGAGGTCCGACAAGAGGTCATCGATCGACTCATTGAACGTCTGACCCTCAACCCATACACTGACAAACGGGCTGGAAAACTCAGGTGAATTCGACTAAATAAACCTTGCGTTCTCAGTAAGTCTTATTTGACTGACACATCATGTTGAAATTTAAATGTGAGATTAGAAGTAAAGAAATCGATTTAGAATATTTAGAATCTCTTGCTCTGCATTGTTCACCGTTTGTAAATGCTGAAGGCACAGTTCTCGATGCGAGCCCTAGTTTTTACCCTTTACCTTGCATTTCCTATTCGTATCTTACCTTTGGTTTCGTGTTGGTACATTGATTGCCTTACCTTGCTCTTAGTTATTTTTCTTTATCTTACGTTTGATCAATTTACCAAAGTATAACATACCTAATAGACTTGTATTGACTTGATCCATATATTGTGTTCTGTTGTTTGTAGCGGTGGAAACAAGCGTAAGTTATGCGTGGCCGTTGCGTTGATGAGAAATCCGACGGTCGTCTTCCTCGATGAACCGACAACGGGCGTCGATCCAGAAGCCAGAAGACACGTCTGGAATACTCTGGCCGCCGCTCGAAACGCCGGCACCACCATCATACTCACGTCTCACAGGTGCATTCACACGTTCATGTACTGCTTATACGAAAGCCCCGCAATATCGGATAACTGAGGCAATCTCTTAATTTTTAAGAATTCACTAATTAGTCAAACCATCGGTCGACCTAATTCATTCGTCTCTTTGTTTGGGTTTTAGTCAGTTCATTCTTTGAAGGTGTAAATCGCTTTTTTAACGCATCTATGCAGTAACTCTGCCTGCATATTTGCATATAGAGATACATAGTATACATTCATGCATACACACATATAGTGTTAAACATATGCACATACTTACATATTGCATACATACATATCTTGCGTAGCTAATTGATATGTGGTGGCATATGTGTCATTTTTGGAGGTGCGAAGGAAACCCGTACTTCTGGTTTTTGACTGGGGCTACCGTGCCCCCACTTTTCTTGCTCAGAAAAATGCCACCACTATTCAATCGGCGAGGTCTAGTGGCAATTGTACTTTTCCAAGTATTGCCATTTCTTTCTATCTTTGCCTATGCTGGAATGGAGGTGGGTAAAGAGACAGTTAACGCGCAGAAACAAACAGACAGTAATAAGATCAAATGAATGTAGTCCGACGAACTGCCTTATTCTTAGCTACACACGTATTACTTGAGTATATATATTTATGTATATATAACATATATCTGGAGGTGGAGAGCGGCAGTCATGCGTACTGAATCACAGGCAACCAGACCTTTGACCCCACAGATCATCAGAGAGAACGACCGGCTCGCAGGTGGTACATTTACAGGATAGTGAAGATTATCGGAGGATGCCGTATTCAGACTCATTCTCTTCGATCTAACTACGAGCTCTTTACTCTTTCGACTGCTTCTAACTTTGACTGCTTTCAGCCTCCTTTTTCACGGCGGATGTCAAGCTGTTGCTTACTCGATTAGCTACTTAATAATCCCTCTCTGTATCTCTTTCCCTATCCATCTTTATCTGTCTCTGTATCTCTTTGCCTATCCATCTTTATCTGTCTCTGTATCTCTTTCCCTATCCATCTTTATAAGTCTCTGTATATTTTTCGAACGTGACAGCCTGGTCAGTCTGTCTTTGTTCGACGGCTCGGGATTTAAGCTGCACTCTCCATACACGGATGTCTCAGTCTGCGTCTGAGTGCAATAATAAAAATTATTATTTTTTAATCCTCATACGGAACGATCATTCGCGCGACCGATATCCTTCATCATAGGGCAGTTGCTCTTGAAGTGGGCGTCCCACCCACCAAGACGCCCAACCCACAAAGATATTTTAGCGACCTGCGGGAAGGCACCCAGATGGTTGCCCGGTCGAGCTGACCCTGGGCAGTGGCACCTCCGGTTTGGCGGCAATCGAGTCCAGGGTCTGGCTCGCGTAATGTACCTTGCGGGCCGACAGCGTTGGCTGGACCGCCATACCTGGTCCGATATGGCTATGGTCTTTCCATGAACGCGGTGCCTAGGCTTCTTCAGCGTTAGGTGTCTTTCGACTCCTTACTGTCGACTGGGTGAAGTGTCGGAACATGTTGGCGGTATACGTCAGCATCCAGCACGACATCAGGGTTAGAGTCTCATCCCAACTTGCGGAGGAGACTTGAAGAAGCGCAGTGGAGAGCTACCCGCCAATTCAGGACTACCTTCCCAAACACACGCGGCTTCCCCGGATAACATTAGCCACCCAGTCGATGACGTCAAGTCTAACATAATAGCAGACCTTCACCTCGTAAGGACTGCTCATATCATTACAGTCCTAGATAAATGGTGACATCAGCGACATAGGCAACCTCGTCTACAAGGGCCACTGAGTTAGCTCCAGTAGGTTTATACCTACATATGGATCACAGAGTGACCCTTTGACTCGATCTTTCGAGAAACAAGATAAAGCACCGAGTTATGCCTATCACATCGGAGACGGTGGGTCCTCGCACAGCTTTGGGAGATGTGCGCTAGGGTGTCCCAAGCGTTGCACCCAGCGTCACACCATACTGGGCCTGTCCGCCGCCCGCCTCTCAAAGCCTCGCTGAAAGACCTTTAAGAACTGGACCAAAGTTGTCAATGGTTTCCAGTCGCTATTGCTCAACATCTCTTGATTATTCCTCAGACTATCTATAGCATCACGAGCAAGCAGTTCCTTTGGACTTTCGTTTGTTGCCATACTTCGAATCGAATTATAAAATTCGCGAATACTTTCACAGCAAACGCTAGCTGTACTGTTGCAAAAGTTAACTCACGGCGTCTATGGTTTAACCCACGGCGTCTATGGTCTTCTATCTCGGGGCTTCTTGGTCGGCCGTCTCGTCCGCTCGAGACTCCAGCCTTCACTGCTGATGAGTTTCTGCACATGCTCAACACGAAGACAAACTCTCTCCGTGCCGCTACAGCTGATGCTACACCTCCGATGTTCTCGTCTACATCTTCCGAGTTAGTTGGCTTTAAGCCTATTTCGGACGCTGATCTAAGAACAGTTTTCTCGGTTGTTAATCTTAGATCATGCGAACTAGACCCACTCCCTCCATTTATTGTTATTGACATACTTGATGAATGATCTTGCACCTTTCTTTCGCTATCTCTTCAATAGATCGCTTGTTGAGGGTTGCATTCCTGTTTCCCAAAAACGTGCTTTGGTTTTCCCGTCACTTAAGAAAACTAATCTATACCCAAATGACTGCAAAAACTATCGGCCTATTTCTAACTTGTCTTTTCTTTCAAAAACCCTTGAACGTCTGGCTTCAATTCAGATTCTTCCTTACCTTGAGTCTTCAGGCCTTCTCCCCTCACACCAATCTGGTTTCGGGGCTTTCAACTAAACTGAAACAGCCCTGCTCTCTATGCTAGCTGACATCTATTCAGCTATTGATAAGGATCAGGTCACCCTTCTTGCACTTTTTGATGTCTCAGCAGCCTTCGACATGGTGGATCACAATATTTTGCTCCAACGCCTTGAATCCTCCTATGGTCTTAAGGGAGTCCCTCTTCTCTGGCTGCAATCCTAACTGTCTGATCACACCCAAATGGTTATAGCTGATAATTCCAGGTCTAACTGAGTGCCTGTCCTTCTAGGAGTTCCTCAAGGATCAGTCCTTGAACCCCTTTTCTTCATTCTGTACACGGCTGATATTACCTCTTTGTTTACAAATAATTATTACTCTGCTACTGGTCACCTTTTTGCTGATGACGTCCAGGCATATGTTCATGGTCCTGCGTCTACTCAACTCACTTTAGCTCGCCGTATTGAAGCCCTTTCCCATGACTTGCATTTATGGATGTCTTCTAATCGCCTTTCGCTAAACTCTTCCAAAACTCAACTTAGTTGGCTTGGCACACCCCAACAACGTCTGAAAATTGACTTTTCGCTTCTTTTCCCAGATGTACGTTCTCTACTTGTGTGCGTGACTTAGGTGTCACTTTGGACAGCGCTCTCATTTTTTATGCTCATGTAACCAACCTTACACGATCCTCTTACTTTCACCTCCGGCGTCTCTGGCTCATTCGCAGATCTGTTCCCTCTCTACCATGGCATCCATTGTCCATGCATTCGTCTGTTCCAGAATTGATTATTGCAATTCCCTACTTATTGGTCTTCCCAAGGTCCGTCTATCCCATATTCAATCTGTTCTCAAGTCTGCTGCTCGATTGATTGCTCACCTTCCTAAATACTCCCATATATCATCTTTCATGGTCAACCAACTGCATTGGCTTCCTCTCTCTGACCGCAATCAGTTTAAAGTCCTTGGTTTGGTCCTCAAATCCAAACTGGGACTTGCTCCAAAATACCTCAGGGACGTCATTCGTCCTCTTCTTTCTGCATCTTCTCATCGGCCTCTCCGATCTCTGGACCGGTCTGATTTGTTTGTCCCACGAGCTAGGACCACGATTGCTCAAACTCGATCCTTTGCCATCATTGGGACCTCTTTATGGAATGCCCTTCCCTTCACTTTGCGTGAAACTTTCCTTTCTGGATCATTGTCTTCATCTCTCTCTCTCTCCTTAAAACCTATTTCTTCTCTCGGGGTTCTCGCACTGGGAGCGCTACTGAATGGCCTCGGCTGTGAGCGGCGCTATATAAATTACTAATTACATTACATTACATTAACTCGAATTGGCAGCCTAAGAGCATTGACGCAACACTTAATTATCAAGTTTCGCAAAGAACCCCAGAAAAATAAAAAGAAGTACGTAAGTAGAAGATGTCTTCTTCTATTTCGCACTGAGGTAATAATTTGTTTCGAAATAATGCAAAACATGACAAATGCAACAGCAACAATAAAACACTTAAGCGTGGTATCGCGGCTAGAGGTCTGCGGGTAGAGCATTTTGCTACCCGAACCGTACCCGTAACACAGATCCGTTACCCGGACCCGTACCCGACCCGTACTCAAAATTGCTACCCAACCCTGCCCGTACCCGCGGGTATACCCGTATCCGTAAAGTACCCGTCACATCATTAGCACGCCTTCCCATAGTCCATGTCCCTACCAGGTCAATAGGCTTACAACTCAGCATTTAGTAATAATAATCACTAGGCTGATGATGATGATAGTCGTAGTAGTTTTTGTTGTCGTTGTTGTTGTTGTGGTTATAGTAGTAGTAGTAGCAGCAGCAGTAGCAGTAGTAGTAGCAGCAGCATGATGCCTGCCACATACAGCTGTTGTGCTGTCTCAATTGCATTGTACATTTTATCTCCATGGTTTATACTGGCACGTAGAACACTAGGGCAATTCCACGGTATTTCAAATGTTACAGACTCTACATTCAGAAGACTTTGAACCGTTCATACAGACAGATGATTACTGTTTAAAATATTTTGACATTTTTCCCTGATGCCGCTTCAATCACAGATTAGCTCAATATTAGTTAGACTGAGTTGGCCCTTATGGATCATGTCTGGTGAAACAAAACGTTTGCGTTACGGACTCTACAAACAAGAGCCATCAACTTTTTTGATTGAATGATCTATCTTGATTTTCTGTTAAACTATTATATTAAATAAATTCTAGAATTGCCAGGTATTGCTATTGATTTAGTCATAATTGCAGTTTGTTATCATGATTAATATTGATGTCGTGCATTCATTAATGTACACACTGTGCGTTACCGACTCTACCGTTTTTGACCTCAAACAAACACTGGTTAATATTCATGAAAACAGTTAATTTTCCTGCTACTTGCATCATTTAAATGTTCACAAGGTGTTATAGAAGTAGTTTCAGAGCTCAAATTAAAAAAATATAGTGAAGTTTCATTGTCGCAAACAATTTATAGAACCGCTTGTAACGTTCGAAAATCAACATTTTCAAGGCTCTTAATGGTTCACAAGTCGTTATTGAGCTTGGATCAGACTGTAGCACTAAACCAAAGTTTCTAGTTTGAAGCAAAGTCAACACAATACCCTAAGCAAAAAAATAGAACTATCTATCTATATCAGAAAATTATTAATAATTTAAAATTTCAATAGTTTGCTTTCTCCTTTCATGGACTGCAATACCGTGGAACGCCCAACTAGGTAACTGTTAATAGTACGTTGCAGACCCGCTCAGGTCCATTGTGCGCTTACATTCTCTATGTACAGGTGACAATGTAACCCCAAAACTTCACTTTGGCACGGGTAAAACCGGGTATACCCGTACCCGTGATGACCCTACACGTACCCGACCCGACCCGTGAAATGCGTACCCGACCCGCACCCGATCCGCGGGTACAGGTCGGGTACGAGTAAATCCGCGGGTACGGGTATACCCGCAGACCCCTAATCGCTGCGCGCAGACAAATTGTCGGCGGCGCCGTACACGAAAAGTCGGCGACGGCGGCGCAGTGCTCTAGAGCAGTGTCTGCAAATCCCTCTCTGTTTCTCTTTCCATAGCCATCTTTGTCCGTTTATGTATCTCTGTCTATGTGTCAAACTGGTCAGTCTCTCTGTGTTCTTCGGCTCGGTATATAACCCTTGCGCTCCTGATACGCGAATGTCTCAGTCTGCGTCTGAGGGCATTAATTATTAGGCTATCTTGCGTCATATTTTTGACCCCACACATACATACACGCTAGTTTCTGGCTACGTGTAAAGTGCCTTTACAGACCGAGCAAGAGTGTTAGTATTAGCATAGATAACAATTATGACATCGTTACATGCATACTTACTTGGAGTAACCTTCAGGAACAACCTTAGCGCCACTCCCCACGTAGAAGAACTCATAGGCGCTTGCTCAGGTTCACTGCACGCACTGAGAATACTCAGATCACATGGTCTCACGCGGGAGGCATTGAACGTAGTCGCTGAAGCAACAACAATATCACGACTACTGTATGCTGCCCCAGCATGGTGGGGTTACGTGACAGCAGCAGACCGCCAACGACTGGAACGGATCTTGTCCAAAACAGCTCGATTGGGATATATTTGTGAAGGAGGTGCCACAATGGAGATGCGGGTTGGTTTAGCAGAGGACCGTCTCCTCAAGGCCATCGAGGGGAATCGAGACCATGTCTTGCGACGGCTGTTCCCGTCTCCGACCCAATACCATTATGACC
The DNA here is from genome assembly GCA_020284085.1 of Aporrectodea caliginosa. Taxonomy (NCBI): domain Eukaryota; kingdom Metazoa; phylum Annelida; class Clitellata; order Crassiclitellata; family Lumbricidae; genus Aporrectodea; species Aporrectodea caliginosa. The sequence continues at coordinate 249,871 of JACEVL010000460.1, forward strand.
TCCGCCCGCGAGCCCATGGTTTTGAACTGCCCTGTAAGGACGATAAGAACTTTATACCAAGGGCTTTATATAAGTATATTAATCATCTAAGCCAACAACAAATTTAAAACAAGACACTCTAAACACTTTAATTAAATCTCTCTTTTATTTTATTTTCAAATGTAACTGTAAGCTACGATGCGGTTTGTCATCTGGTGTGTCAATAAAACGAATATCATCATCACTTACACGCAGTATTAAATAAAGTAAACATGTCTTTGCAACACATGATATTTCTTGTTTTTCAAGCATGGAAGAATGCGAAGCCATTTGTACTCGGATGGGAATCCTCGTCAACGGTCGCTTCCTCTGCCTTGGGAGCCTCCAGCACCTCAGGGATAAGTTCAGCGAAGGATACACTCTCATCATTAAACTCCAGCGCTCAGCCGACACAGAAAAACCCGAGGAACTACAGGAACGGATTGAGAAACTTAAGACTTTCATCAGCCAAAAGTTTCCAGAGAATGTTCTCAAGGACCACCACGAGAACCTTCTCAACTACCAGATCAAGACGCAGATTTTTAAATGGTCTAAAATTTTCGGGATCATGGAGAGGGCGAAGGTGGAATACCAGATCGAGGACTATTCGGTGGGACAGACGACTCTGGAGCAACTGTTCATCGGATTTGCCCGCCAGCAGCGAGGGCCGCAAGAAATTTCCAAGAAGAAATGCTTTGGACTGTGCTAAGAAGAAAACATCTCGCCAAATTTTATCATTCCCAACTTCGTCATCTATTGGTCTAGATTTTACTTTGTTAAATAAACATTTGAAGAGTCATCAACTCTACTTACAAAATTAAATTGTTTCATTAAATTGCTATGCTTACAAATTGTTTCATTAAATTACTTTCTTGGCTACGTTGAGTACGTTCTTAGGGAATTTCAGGTCATTTCGGTCATCTTGTGCGATGAAAGAAACTTCATCCACTGCCTCTGATTAATAATGTTTCAATTAATAACGTCTTATTAACGTCGTAATTAAATCTGACGCATTGGCCTGCTACATTTTCTTCTATTTGCAAAGGAGTGCCAGTCAGTTAGCACTTGTGAAAGTGTTCTGTTGACTTCAGTTGTCTGTCACTGTTCCTGTTCCTGAATGCAGCACAGGTCAAGAATTCTGGTGTCAACTCTCAACATTTTTTATTTATTCTGATTGTGTGTTGTTTTCTGTTTAAATGTAATCAAATAAGCTCAGCCTAATTGTTTCATTTGTTCTTTTTCTCTTCTGTTGGTTACAGAAATAAATGATTGATTGATTGATTGATTGATATAGATAATGTTTGTTTCTAGATGCAAAAGTCATCACAATCGCAACCATAACATCGGAGGCGAGGAGATTGATCGAGTCATTGGCTCAGTGTTTGCCGCACTTCTCTGGCACACTCAGTCACTCCGACATGACGTCAATATCTACTGTTAAGTATCCAGTTCTTTGGTTGGGTGTTTGAGTGGATTGATGGATGATTGAGTGATTGACTGATGAATGACTAATTGATTTACAGATTGATTGACTGATTGATGGGCAGATTAATGAATGGATGGAAGTATAGTCGTCGGATGAATGGATGGATGGATGGATGGATGGATGGATGGATGGATGGATGGATGGATGGATGGATGGATGGATGGATGGTTAGGTAGATGGATGGTTAACTGAATGAATGGATGGACGTGTGGATGTAGCCTATGTATTGATTCATCCATGTAATTTTTTCATGAATAAGTTATCTTATGGAATATTTTCGGTAATAATTGGTTATTGTTTTACGTTGACAGTACGCAATGAATTCGACGGCAAGATATCTGGTGGAATCCACGAGGCATATTCTGCCGCTGAGAATCTCCGGCTTTTTCTGGTAAAGAAATGAAATTATGGCATTCAGTACGCGAATGGAAAATCTGTTTACAGTTTCTTGGATTGTTTTTGTTTGGAATGGTGGATGGAGGGATGGGAATGGCTGGATGTAAGGAATAGGTGGTAGGTTTGGTGGATTGAGTGGATGGATAGATGTACGGATTGATGGAGCAATGGATGGATGTAATAATGGATGAAAGGATCTGAGATTTAGTTAATGAAATTCAGTAATAAATGAATTACAAAACTGGAAATGTGTTATTGTGCAAATTGACTTAGGATTTTGGTTTGCTGATTGACTTATTGTTTATTCACCTAATTTCACCTAATTGACTGACTGACTGATTGACTGAAGGATTGATTGATTGATTGTTTGACTGGTTGCTTAATTGATTTTGTTTCAGGCGGAAAGAAGGCAAACAATGAGAAAAGAACTTGAGGAACAACATGAAAGAGGAGAAGATGAGGAAAAGAAAGGAAAGGATACAGCTGTGGATATTGTGCATCTTGTGGAAGAGAAATCAAAATTCCTGCTCCAATTTGCCGGCTTGTCGAGGGTGGCCTTGAAGGCAGAGGTCCGTCCCAATGGTCTCTCTTCTATTATCGCAAAACATTTGAGAAATCATACAGTCTTCACAACTGTAGCCTATTTCATCTGCTTGCTAACTAGCTAACAGGAAAGTATCTATGCTGGAGAAATTTCTCTGTTGCTGCCCATTACCCTACCTCTGTCCCGTTCCCTACACTTGCCATTCCCCTACCTCTGTCTTGCCTTTTCTCCTTCCATCTCTCTGTCTTTCACCAGTCTGTCTCGTTTTCTCTGCTGCATTTGATACCATTGGTCCATTGATCACAGCGTCGTTTGATACCATTGGTCCATTGATCACAGCGTCGTTCTATCATCTTGGTTTGTCGTCTCTGACATGGCTCACTCTGGTTCCAGTCCTACTTGTCTTCCATATCCTCTGTTAAATTGCTGCTATTCCCTTTTCCTCAATATGGATTCCACACAACTCAAGAGTCTGCGACTTGTTCAAAACTCACTAGCCAGGTCTCTCAAGAAAACACCTAAGTATAATATCATTGCCATCCTCAAATCACCCCATTGGCTAAAATTCCCAGAGCAAATTCAAATCCTATTGCTAACCTTCAACTTTCTACACTACTCCTAGCCAAAATACCTTCGCGAGCTCTTCACCATCTAGCCAACCTGCTCTACCCAATCAACCTCCTGTCTCAGTCTTTCTTGAGCCCGGTCACTGCTCATCTCAAGTTCTGCCACGGAGCCATATCCAACACTGCACCACGTCTCTGGAACGATCTTCCTCTTGAATTCCACACGTTTTCGGTTCCCATACCATCATTTGAATTCACTTAATGGACCAGGTCTACAGCAAATATTATACTTGTCGTAGTCTATTGTGTTTATTGACAATTTTCTTAGCCATGTGTATCCACAGGCCAGTGAACAAATTGACACAAATCTCTATGATATCATTTGCCAGCATTGCACGTTTTGGTGCTGGGTTCATCCATCCGGAATTGTCTCCCTTTGGGTCTGTGCACTGTCTTAGCTGGGGATTCTGCATGCACTTTCTATAAACACTTGTAAACTCTTCTCTTCCGCCAGGGTTGGATTTGGAGCGCCTCTAAGTAGTTGTCTTTGAAAGATATATAAATTCTCTGAAGGAATGAGTGAATGCATGAATGATTGGTGTTATTAGAATACAGAGTAATTTCTGTATGCAGATTCTTTGGTGAATGAGATAGAGAAGGAAAGAAAGAAGGAGGGTTGGAGAAAGTGGAGAAAGAGGAAAGGAGATGTAAAAATAGGGAAAGATGGAAAGCAATGGGGATTTTCTCTGTTGCTTCCCATTACCCGGTCATGTCCCATTGCCTACACCTTCCATTCCCCAACTTATATCTATCAATCAATCCTTTTTATTGCAACCATGGTACAAGGTACAGACAAAATTACAAGTTTAACATTAGCAAACAAGGGATGCCCATTTTCTGGATACTAATTTCACATGGAACAAGCATGAATTGCATCATAAATGTACTATGAAATTACAATATTGATAATCTTAGTATACAACCTTTCATCTATGAGTGAATGGAAGTTAGGACGAGAAATTGTGCCACTCCATTCACTTAGAGATGAACGGGAGAGGTGGAAATAGGAAAATAGATGGCAATAGGAATTTCTCGAAAAGGAGATTGTGCCCAACTAGAACAGATGCCACAAAGGCATTAAATAATTTGTGTGTGTGCAATGTGCATTATCAGTGATTTACTGATACAGAGAATTCACGGAAAATTCTTTATCGCTGCATACAATAATTTGAGAGTACGTTAGACTGCTGTGATTTATGATTTTATTGTATTATTGGTGTGTTGAAGGAGTTCAAGAAGAAGCTTGAGACCAGACGAAGTCGCCAACAGTCGATTAGTCATCGTTTAAGTCATGAGACAAGCATCGATCTGTCAATTTCTGTAAGATTTTTACAGCTTCTCTAGCATCACAGTTGAGGCTAAACACAGCATTGTGTTGCTCTGGGTTCAAAAAGCTTTCTGAACGGATGCTCCATAGTGTAGTGGTAACATCACTGGCGTGAAGAGCAGTAGGTGGCGGGATCGCTTCCCGTACCCTCCCAAAGGTCCACAGCCTCATCGCGAGATGGCGCGTTGGTAAAATGAGATGTAGGACGTGATGGGCGCCTTGCATGGCTGCCGTATACAGTTAAATTCGACTCCTGTAATAACTTGTGATCATCCGTTCATACTGATTTGTAATCATACTGCGTAGTTGTCAGTTTGAAAATATTAAACGATGAGTATTATTATTCTTTTTGTAAAAGACAAATTCTCAAATTAACAGGGTAGTAATTATCGCAAACAGGTGAATGCCACAAATGTAGGCCCCGAAGAGTTGCAGACTGCATTCTGTGTTACAAACGACATTATACATAAACGTGTATATTCAAAGACAAGAATAATCAGAATATAACATACGAATGAGAAAGGTTCTTCGCATTCCATCATCTGCCTCCGGCAGAATTTGATCGTTCGTCCTTGGTTGAAGGGAACGCTCCGACTGTTTTCTTTGGGGCAAGTAATTGAACAACACGTGCTCAGGGTTGCACACAATTGAAGTAAAAAGGACCTCGTCTGCCCTTGAGCAAAGTTGCGCAAAAGATGGGGTATCCTCAGGGACATATCTCAGCCTGAAGCCTTCTTCAGCCATCAGCGCCAACAAATTCCCACCATGAGGTCGACGAGTAAAGCATACCAGCCACGAGTGTGGATCTCACAACATCATGCAGTGCATGAGACGATGAAACCGTATTAGCATATTGAGCCTGCTGTGCTCGCAAGTAGATATATCAACTGATGTGCTTTTCGAAGGTGAACGAGCTCGAAATAGTAACTCCCAATATTTTCATATGTTCTACTCTTGTTAATCCTGGGGTAAGCGTGACAATATTATGTTTGTGATTGCTATGGTTCGTGTTTTCCCGCTAAATTTGGACACCTAAAGAGAATTTCTAGTGAGGGAGTATAAATAGAAATAAATACATGGAGGCAGCAGATAATTGTATAAAATTCTGCGGTGTTAATTGTGTGTTTTAATTATGTGAGCTATGGTGCATATAACCATAACCATAAATTTTATTGAACCCAAGTAGAAAACAACGAAAAGCAAGTAGAAAAAAACAGACAAGCAACATGGGAATCAAAAGGAATACGACCCTAAAGGACCTAGGTCCCGCTAATGGGCCACCTGTAACAAAGGCAAATTTTATGGCAGAACAATTGAAACACAAGTATGAGATATAACATAGTAATTCTTAACTAGTTAACTGAGACTGATGAATTTAATGAGCACTAGGTGAAGAGATGAGACCGTAGTCTAATTCTGAACAGAGAGATGTTAGTTAAATTACGTATGGTGAGAGGTATGTCATTCCATATATGCTTATTATTTGTTGTATATATTTATGCATATATAAATTAATACATGGATCAACAGATATAGGATTCTGTGGTGTTAATTGTGGAAGTGTGTTCGTTATGTTTGTTACAACGTCATGTGTTGCAGGTTGAATCGAAGTATCCGTCGTTTCGTCTTGTCTTTGATTTCGTCCAGGACATAGTCTGGACAAAAGCCAAGTGAGTCACCTTCTCATTTCAATAGTTTACATACACACGTGCGTCACACACATATTGTTGCAAGGCTCCAAACATCAGTTACTTCTGTTGTAGCATGTGTGCACAGAGGCGCCTGTCCATGTTATTTACTGTAGCCATTCATTGTTGTAACAGTAGAGGTGACTTCAGAGTTTGACCAGTCCATGGTATGGCCTGCCTTTCATGGTTGAACTTCGACTTCCAGAATTGTATTTTACTGTACATGTCATGGAAATTGTGACTACAGGAGAATGAAGAAAAGAGGGAATGAAGGAAAGACGGGAATAAATAGAAATGAAGTGATGAAAGAGGAAAGGATGAGATGAAGAAAATCTTGTTACTGCATATTAACGAACTTATTGAACTTCTTTTATGGCATTACATCATAATGCCTTGGAATGTCATTTAAACTTGCTTGAACTTTTGTTGCTGTTCGAGTTTTGTTCTGCTGCGAAATTTTGAAGGTTAATAGATGTGGACAGATGAATACATAAATACATACGTGGTTACATACATATATACATACATACATACTTTCATAACACATACATACATGCAGACATATATACATACATACATACATACATACTTAGCACACACACACATACACACATACATATATGCAATACATACATACATAGGCGTAGCTACATTGAGGCACAAGGAGGCAGTTGCCTCCCCTTGCTTTTTTATATACTGGAACTTCGATTGACTAATGACCACAGTGACCAGGATTTTGCCACTGGTTTGTGAAGTTGCCTGCTCCTGAATTTAACTCTTGCTAAATTACTCAATTCGAGGTAGCAGATCTCCAAAGTTTTACAAATGTAAAACCTAAGGCAATCTGGCGAAGCTATAACCGATACTCGCTGTTCGGATAAAGTATAAAGTGCATGAAACACATGTTGTCAATTTTGTAAAAGAAACATTCAACAACATGGTACATATTGTCGAATGCAGGGCCGCATTAAGGGGTGCTAAGGGTGCTGCAGCACCCGGCCTGCAGTTTTGAGGGCCCGCATTTTCGGAAGTGAATTTTTTTAATGTGCTTGAACCCTGGCCGATGAGAGGGGAGACCCGGGGAGTCAGTGAGGGGTTGCTACCCGGGGCCCTGTTCTATGGCAGGGGCCCCTGGCAGGGGCCTGGAAATGTCTGAAACATAGTTCAAACTGAAGAAAACCGAGCTGTGGGTTTTATTTTAGACCAGGGGTCTCCAAAGTACGGCCCGCGGTCCACATCCGGCCCGCTAAGGCCTTTAATCTGGCCCCCGGATTAGCTGTTGGTGCAAAGTTAACTGATGCAGACAAATTTCGATTTCTAACTGAATTTTATAATCCACCAGAATCGCATGCGTGGTTAGCACTTCGCATTAAGAACCCCTCTGATAAAATGATAATCCTAGCTACGTCGTTATAAAGGCTGTCAGACGATTTTGGTTATTTCGGTCAAAACTTCTGTGGTCATATTATAGTTGAATTACTCGAATTTGATAAAGAATGTATCTAGGCCTATCAGTATTTTGAGATTCTAGAATTGACGGCCTAGAATTGATTCGGCTATTGGTTTTCTGGCAGGCATAGAATCTTTTTACTGGATGTAAATTTATTAGTTGAAATTTGAGTTATTAGGCTATCAAAATGAGTAAATCTTTAACTTAATGCTGGATGTAAGTTTCATAATAAAATTGATGCCAAATTAGCAATATTTGATATTATATTCCACTAAGTTGATGATGAATTAGAAGATAAATTATCATAAGAACTCTAGAGCCTAATAAGGAAAGAAAGATTAGTGAAAGTCAGAATTACAAACGAGAGACAGACGCTCCTTCAAAGTCTTGCATTTTCAAATTCATAAAAAGCGAATGATGCAGCCAAATCAAGCTGACAATATCTTTACTAGTATACGTATACCGTACAGTAGTAGAAGTGAGTTGATGATCATGGTACATAGCGAGATGTGCAGATAGTAATGTAACCTTAATTGTATAATAGGGTGCTCCAGAAAATAAAAAGTTGAAAAGTCATTGCTCCCCGGGCATTTTCCCATGCGTCTCATAGAGATGAGTCTAAAAATCCAAATTTTAGGCTTTTACATCAAGGCTAAGCCTTGCCCCCAGCCCGATGAAGTTTTAACAATATTCGCGATTTTTCGGTTTAAAACACAAATTACCGGTATTTCATTATATATGAAAAAACCAATATGTTTCATATTTATTTGCCAGAACATGAAAGATTGCAAGTACAAATACAAGTACGGAGGCCTTAACTACCTGTACAAATACTTATGTATCAAGTACAAGTACTAAGGTCTCGAGTATACAAGTACGAGTACAAGTACACATGGCTACTGCACGAACAAGGATTTACTTCCTTGACAAAGCAATGGTGTATTGCCACATGCACTCATTCATAATTTTGTTTTTTTAGAAATATAATGGATTTGAGCATCTTGTCACTCAGATTCGATCGAAACTGTTTTAATATTAAACTAAACACACTTTCAACCGGAGTGCTAGATGCAGGCACACTCACAACTCTAAACGCTGGTTTGTAAAGAACCGTTTTGCTGGATTCCAAACGTCCAAACAATCAATTTCATCAAAGTCATCATGGCCTCTGATATTCAACCAGGTTGTCACTTGTGATGATAAGGTGCTCGGTTTCACAGAAGATCGTGTAAAGTAGTGAACAATTAGCTTAGACTGTTTTGATGCATGAGGTCTGGAGTTTCGGTTGCTGCAACCGTATCTGTGATTATCGTGCCAAAATGAGACGTTTGTGTAGCACTACCAAAGAAACTTGATGTAGTCCCCAACAAAGCATCTGTGTCATTCACATAAGACATAATCATATTGGCACACATTAAATAAGAACATACTAGTTGTAGGCAGTCTTTGACAATTGGAGCAACACAAAGAAAATTCCTTAATTAGCGTTTTACGTAAAACAGAAAAGTGATTCGCAAATGACTACCTAAGTGGCCTAACTAAGCGCGTTTTTATACAGATGACAATGTTTCCTTAACAGAGCCATATGCACCATCTCGCACACGCAGCGGAAGACTTTTTCGAGAGGAACATACATGTAGAACACAGAGGAACATAGAAAACTCACAATTGTCACAAATGAGCCTCATTCACATTTCAATTCCATGTATAAGCCATAGGTTCAGTGGTTTATTGCTAGAAATCCTATAATACAATTCATAAAATGCATTATTTCGGTGAATAAGCTGGTTTCCCTCTCGCGGCTTTCGTATGGTGCTAAGAATGTTCGACGACTTACATTAATTTTGCATTACTCGATAGAGTTCAAATGATTTGTTAGTCACTGCTCACCTCTCCGTATGGAGTCTTTGCAAGTGTTTACCAAAGTTTGATGTTGTGCCAGTTGTTTCCTGAAATGATAGTTTTCTCACATACTCTCACTACAAAACTTGCACTTAGCAGAAGTAGCATTTCCCTTGAAACTGAAATTATCGTAACCAAACTTAACCGCTCTAGGAATATCAGTTTTTTTGTTAGCATTATCACCGTCCGTGGCCGCTATTTTAGCAAGAAAACCGGAAGAAATTCTGAACAAGATGCGGTCGATACAGAACTGCCAGAATGTAAGAATTAATGACTTAAAGGAAAGACAAAGCCTGCTGGTAAAGTATCCCCAAGTGCCTGTAGAAATTTTATTTGTGTCCAAGTAGCCTACTTAGGTCTCAAGTACGAGTACAAGTACTTAGGTCTCCAGTACAAGTTCAAGTACTTAAAGACTGTACTCAAATTGCACTTGAGTACAAGTACAGGTACCAATACTACACCTCTGCACACAATAGTTCACAAAAGAAGTTAATCATCATGAAAATAATTACGTTTTTCCTCCATGATATTGCCGATTTTAAGCAAATTCGCATATTTTCACAAATTCTAAAGTTTTTGTGCCGGGGGCAAGGCTTAGCCTTTTTGAATTGGTCTGAAACTTGGTATAGTTGTACAAAGTGATAAATGGAATGGGAAAATCGCCGGGGAGCAGTATTTTTAGGAACTTTTAAAAAACCCATTACATTCTGGAGCACCCTATTGTATAATTATCGTGTCTTTAGGCAGTTAATATGGCCTACTCATTAGTAAGCATGCTATAAAATAATATGTGCGTGGTGGACCGGTTGTTGTCAGAGGGGACCTTCGTCAGAGGGGGTCCACGGGGGCCCACACCACAGCACCGGGCCCGCACTAGCCTTAATACGGCCCTGGTCGAATGATCATGTACAAAACGCACAACATCCGACTTTTGTTACGGTAGTGGATCTCCTCATTTTGGTGGTGGATTTAACTCAGAGATGCCAGAGCTCAGATCCGGCTGAATTTAACCACTGCATGGTGATTCATGCATATACAAGCATATGTGTAGCAGTTTAATGTTTTGTCAAAGATACATGATTGAGTGGTTTTTCTGTTTAGAGTTGAGGATTTGCTGAAGAAACGCTACATAAATTCTGAAAACCTGTGGAAGACCTACTCCTTCATGAGCGAATTCTTTCGTTCTATCTCCAGTGAACTTCTGGAGAATGATGTAAAATTTTCGGTTGAATGTTTTAGATTTATGGATGGAGTTTCATTTCTGGTCTTACAATTAGGTTGAATGATTTGGCGACTGTTATAATTGCAGTCTTTATCACATATATTTAAAACGCCTTTGCAGACGAAACCCTCCAGAGGTGCTTTGTTTCAATATGAAATTACAGACAGTCAATTTTCTCTTACAAAGAAATGCTGACTGGTTAAATGTAAAATAAATAGAGTTGCTGTAAATTTATTTCTTAAGCATTAGAGATTCATGGACATCAGATTTCTTCTGCTAGTTCCCAACATCTGGTAAACAAATTTGAATGCTTCTGGGGTTGCAATGCAATTTAATGCACATTAGATCAATATAATATTATTTCTGCATTTATTAAGTAAAGTTGTATTGACAAGCCATCATCTGATTGCACTAAAGAATTGTGTGTATTAGTTCTTGCTCTTGGTCTTTACACAGGGTATGCTGAAACCTGCACATTCTGCTTCACCATTATTATTTTTAATGTTATTATACATTAGATAAGTGCCACTATCTAATGACCAAGCGAAAATCGATGGTGCTGAGCAATTGATCATGAGTTGCTTAAGGTCCCTACACATAAGGATCCTGAGTGGCCGAGTGGGTTGGTAGCCCGCTCGTCACACCGGTGCCCCGGGTTCGCTTCCCGGTCGGTCGGTTTATCAGAGATTAATTTCTCAGATCTTTACTGCGGGTGGCTCGGTCGCAATATAAACGTGGAGTACAATAAAACACAACACAACACAATATACTGGGGCGCGGTGGTTTGGGGTATGTTCGGTGCCTTGCAGCTGGAGGGTTGCGGGTTCGAATCCACCTCAAAGCCGCCGTGTAGGGACCCTGGGCAAGTCCTTCACTCGCAATTGCTCATGCGCTTCGGCGTGAAACTCCGACTACAGCAGTAGTCGGGAGCGCCTCTGAATGGGAAATCTGGTAGGGGCGCTATAACAAGTGTTCCAATACAATACAATACAGTAGCCATCTCGAGGAGTCATACTTTAGAACTGTTTACCATCTTGAAGCAAGCGTCAGAAGCGCTCATAATTATAGTAGCTGCTAATAGCTAACGGGCCGTTTTGGGCTTTTCCTGATCCAACGACAGTAACATTTAATATCAACTGTCTGTACTCATGTACAGCGGCCATTCCTTCGGCCTCAGCTGAGCTACGGCGCTATAGAAATCGTCTTATTATTATTATTATTATTATTATTTAGAACTCATAATCTGTGCTAAAGTTACAATATGAACAGTCTAACCAAGCAGCTACTGTGCCCCACAAAGCAAGTGCTTTTGGCTACCGTGTTGCATAAGAATGTTACATCCTAATGTTGTATGCATGTACACTGAAAAATTCCCAAATGAGTCAAGGGAGTATGTTGTTTTTCTAGATGTCTTGTACTGTATTCATACGAGAGCTGTTGGCCTCACAAGATAAGTTTGGTCGTCACTATGCAGATGGAATCGATGGCTGTGGTCTCGGAATGGAGGCCAACGTCCGTAGCTCATACTATGGTCTCCTGCGCCACCTTGTGACACTACTCAGGAAGGACATGACGGCTTCATCGGACAAGTTGGTTGTTGAGATTATAAACATAATAGGATTAAACTAATCTAGACAATTGAATCTGTTTGCTACTTCTACACCATAAGTTCATTATTATTTGCTTCATCAAAACACGAATTCTGATATAAAATAATTTGGGATATGGATCTCAAAAATGTGTTTAGCTTTAAATAATTCGTTATTACACAACCTTGTTATATGGCGTTCTAGATATGGCTCTCAAAGGCAACATTGTAACAAGTTTCGGGTGTATTATTGTTGTGAGTGTATTGGATATGATAACAACAGCATCCTAGGCATTGTTTCTATTGTTATTGACCAGTATTAACATACATTGTCTGTCTCTAAGGGACAGATTTCATCTCCGTATCCAAACCGTTCTACCTGATGCAGTTTTAAATCTTTCAGACAGTTCTTTGGGACAATAAACCTAAGGACGACATAGGTGGCTTTTCTACATGCCTGTGTGTTTTGACTGTGTCATTGTTCTTTCTTGTCTTCAGATCTAAACCTGTTGGATATGAAGTCTTGGCTACTTGTGTTCTTCATCTACTTGACATTGATTGGCAGGTTAGTTAGTAGTTCTGAATCAGTCCATCGATCGTTTTTAGTCTTCTTCAAATACAATGTATAAGTTTCTGTATTTGATAAATTTTCACGAGTTTAGATTAGATTACATTAGATTAATGGCTTGTTTCAACACAGATTTTATGCTCCATTTATGTTGTTCCTTTTCTGGTCACTTAGCCAGGTATGTGTATGATTGTCTTCAACTGGTTGTTTTCTTTGTTAGGCTTATGACCTGCCGTTCATGGTTGAACTTCGTCTTCCAGAGTTGTATTTTACTTTGGCCAAAAGTAAGTTTAACTGATTATTGTGAGTTTTTTGGTACTTGTAACAATGTCCATTTACCACAATGCTATCTTATTATAATGCATAGGATGGTGGTATGACATTTTAAATGCTATGTTTAATGTTAATAGTTGTTTTATTGCGTATTAGTTCATAACGTGAATTTATTTATTTACCAGCATCAACAGCCAGCATTTTGAGCTATAGAATATTAGATAGGGTGCGCGGATAGTTTGCACAGCGATGTGGGCGGTTGTGATTGGACGAGTCAGGCTAAAGGTTCTAAAGGTGTCGTCTGTCGATGAATAGACGAGACTTTCTGTTATGAGCGTCAAGTCACCTGAAGTCCATTCAGTTGAACTTGTTATTTCATGCGAAGAACGATCAGTTGTGATAGAGTGGATTTGTAACGGAATTGGCTCCTATTCCAAAGCTTGAACAGGGATATGTGCGAAAATACATCGAACTTATCTAGTTTCGTTGTGCTGGAATTAGACATTAATCGAGTAGATATCGAACGTTGTCTTGCAAATCGTAACTAGAGAACGGTTGCGAACTTCGAAGAACTGTTTGATTAGTCGGACTACTGAGAGTCGACTAAAGACATTAGCTGCAACAGAAGCTGAACTTTGAAAGGTTTCAAAGATATTTCGACGGAGATTTGAAGAACGCCAACGACGCGAGTTCTGTATCTACACAGGATGGAAGCAGTGGTTTTTAAACAGTGACTTTGGGGACGAATACAAGTACAAGGACAAACTATCTTCATCTTTGGAAGATTTGTTTTGGGGGAAGTTATAGTAGGCATCAAAACACAAAGCTTATAATAGATTAATAGATGCTGGTTTAGGTACCTAGAACTAAATAGTGATGGTTTGCATTGTAGACATTGAACCGATTCCTTGACATGCAAGACTTCATTGAACTTTCATTTTAGTATATTATTAACCTGAAAGAACTGCTTGATTATCTAATGAACTGCTAAGATGTGGCCTAATAGTGAACTCACTGTATGGATCAACTTATTTTAGGATCAACGTCTATGACCGTTTTATGTCAGAATTCGTGTTTTATTATGACATGCTATAATGAGTCTTTGGTTTATTTTCTAGATTGCCTTCCACCGGTTGTTGAAGAGCCAAAAGAGTTTGGTGTTGATGAGACGGAGGAGGAATATCGCCGGAACCTGGAGTTGGCGATAGAAGCTCGCAGGGATGGCTACTCCTTTACTGCAAGCAGAAATGGTGCGGCAGACTATTGGGTCTGTAGCTCTTGATGTCTATGTGCAATGCATTTCTGTTGGTTAGCCTGAGTTTTGTACATGCTTGGGTTTCTGCACAAGGCAGAATTTTAGTTTAGGAAGTGAATTTGAGAAAAATAGCCTTAGTCACAATTATAAGAATAGAGATAATAATATAATGAGTCGATTCCATTGGGATTTGGCAGAGGCATGGAATGCATGTGAGCCATTGACTTTTCAACTGTTCTGCATCGGGGCTCAGCTAACCAAGACCCTTTTACTACTTTGATGATCGTCGGGGCAACCAAGGAGGTAGCGACTGAAACTTATGAAGCTCGTGTACTATTGTTCATCGCTCTACTTTGGCCTCCCATCTAGCCGCATGTGCTAGGACTGTAGGTCTAACAGGCCAATTTAAGTTTTATCCTGAACTCAACAGGAATCCAGTGCAGGTGATGGAGTAGGACTGAGGAACTTGTTTGTAGTGGAACACGCAGCACCATGCGAGCTAAGGATTTTGGATGCACTGCAGCCAATTGAGCTCAAGACCCGAGAGCCCACAAAAACCGAATTGGCTTAATCAAGGCTAGATGAGACAAGGGGAGTAGATATGGTTTGCTACATTTTCTTTTATTATTATTTAATAATTATTATTATTATTATTATTAACTAGTCAGATCCGATCTGATGTGACGTATTGCCCTGTTGTGATAGAAACAAGATTTACAAAGGTTTGTTATATGCAGTCGGAATGTGAGCTTACTGTTCTGGGTGTCCCCCTGTTTTTTGACAGTATCTGATAGTGGCACAACAGCGCCTGTGAGGTCGATACTAGAAGGTGATGGAGTAGGACTGAGGAACTTCTTCGTAGTGGAACATGCAGCACCGAAGCTAAGGATTTTGGATGCACTGCAGCCATTGAGCTTCAGAGCCCACTCGAATTGGTTTAAGATGAGGCAAACGGCTATGGTTTGCGACATATTCTTAGTCAGATCCGACCTGATGTAATGTATTGCCCTGATGTGATTGAAACAAGATTTACAAAGGTTTGTTATAAGCGGTCGGAATGTGGCTTACTGTCCTCGGGTTTTAGTTTTTTGACTGATCAAAACTGGCACAACAGAGCAGTATGGAGCTAGTATCGTCTGTGTATTATTTTAATTGGACTCCAAAGTGATTAGCTATACGACTGATTGGGGAAGTAAAGCCTTTAAATAATAAAGGGCCGAGGACAGTTCCCTGTGGCACTCAACTGGTGCAAAAAGTGGGGTCAGACCGAGAAGTACCGATGCCCACCTGCTGATTCCGACCGGCCAGGTAAGAAGCTAACCAGTTTAAAGCTATCCCGGAGACACTGAAGCTTTTGGTTAGTCTTGAAAGGAGTAGGTGGTCGTTTGTGGTGTCAAAGACTGCACTGAGGTCAAGACATACTGAAAGGCATGCTTTTCCTTTGTCGACAGACGAGAAGATGTTGTCCAGTGTAGAGGCAAGAGCAGTTCCAGTGGAATAGCCTTCACGGTAAGCTGACTGATAAGGACTGAAGTTGGGAGAGGAAGTGATGTGTTTCTTGATACGAGTATGAAAGAGACGTTCAAGGATCGTGGAAATGTTATTGAGAGATAGGTCTGAAGTTAGAATGATTGCTGGAGTCTAGGTCAGGTTTTTAAAGCAAAGGCATGACTACAGTACAGCAGATATTAAGCATGACGGAAAATACCCTTCAGCAATAGACAGGTTGGCCAAGTGTGCAATGAGATGGGAGAAAACATCAGAACAAGAGACAATAAGTGATGTTGTTATGAAGTCCATTGGGGATGATTTAGGGACCATGCCTTTGAGAAGATTATAGACTTCAAAGCAGGTGACAGGTGGTATGTCATTAAAGGTATAGATCCAGAGAAGTCAGAGTCGAGCAGCAGGTCATTCCAAACTAAATTAACAGCAAATCTAGCAATTTTACATTTAAGATTGTTAATATGGTTTACAAAATTGCAGCAAAATTAGAACACAGAATCTGATTCTCATGGTCTTTGCATTGGCAGTTAATAATAATAATAATAAAAGTAATGATGGTGATGATAATTATAATAATAACTTGTTCCAGATGTTTAATATATTTAATTTGTGTCATCTTACATGTTTAATGGATGAAATATCTGCACCCTATTCATCCAAACCCTCCTCTTTTTCCAGTCTTGGTCTTGTACAAGCGAAATCTGCAGAAGAGTTTCTATTTAGATTAAATTGTTAGAAAAGGTTTCTATTTATATTAAATTGCTACAAAGGAAGTTTTGTTTGCTTCAGTTGACGAAACACATTCGAGCCAGATTTCAAAAATTTGGCATGAATACGAGTTTCTATTGTAACGGATGTCGTAAAGCCGTGTCGACAGACTACTATCGCTGCCTCGATTGTAATGATGTTGACATCTGCAAGACATGCTATAACAGTAAAATCATCCCGGATTCCGATGGTCACAATGGAGAACACAGCCTTGTCTTATTCCGGTATTTGTAGTTTTTAATAAAAAATTGATTGCTCTTATAATACTATCGTTCGTTCATCCACTGCTATTTGCTTCAGGCTCCTATACTTATCATCCCACAGGCTTTCCAATCTAAATTGAATTCTCGCCTCTTCAAGAATTCCTATCCTCATCCCTCTGCCCTGCAAGCCTTCTCATCCTCAGCATCAGCTGTTCTACCTCCTGTCTGTAGTCTTTGAGTTGAATATTCCCTTGACATCTCTGATAGGATGCAGTGCTCGTGAATAAGTTGGTGCCCTGTGCTTAGCTTTAGAGTAACACTTTAGGAACTAGGAGTTTGCAAGTATGATTTATGGAGTTTATGAGCCAAGTGAAGAAGTTACCAGCTTATACACGACCTAGCTCCTATTTCTATTATATATATGAGTAAGTACTGACATGTGTTTGTTAATTAATACTGACAAGAATTATAATAATAGTAATTATTATATTTCAGCAATTATTGCGTGTAGCTTGCTGTATTGGATCCACAGTTTAACGGCAGCGTATGACAACATAGGCCGTTGCCGCACACAATTTTTGGCATACTACAGAAGCCTACTATTGACCCTGGATTATATGTTGACACACAATTGTCTGGGGCCTCCCATTTAAGTTTACTGACCTTGCACGTGTGCCAAGTGCAATAATATGAAGAAAGAAATGGATGTACAGAGTGAAAAAATTATGGTACTCGACTTTAGCTGCAAAGCATTGCTTTCCAGGGGGGATGTTTTGTCTCATTTCATTATCATTTTATTGAACCCAAAAATTGTTGAAAGAAAATACAGGTGAACATAAAACATTAGCAAGGTGTTAGACAACAAGCGGCAGACCTAAGAGTTATACAGAACCCAGCTTGAATGCGGCCACCAATGGTGACGAAGAACAACATATGTTGCTAATTAAACATGTTGGAAAATTTTAACTAGGGTAATAATTGGGTTACATTCTAACTAAACAAAGTTTGTAAACCATTTTAGCTGATAAGAATATTACAGCAGTTGACGATATTTTTGTGTTGTGACAATGATAGTAAACACTGGATCTAAAAAGCATTTGTTCTTTGTGTCATCTCTCAGATATCTGTGCAAAGGATGCTCTGGCTTCATCATAGCCACACGATGGCACTGCAACGAATGCAACGACTTTGACCTGTGCAACGGTTGCCATAATAGCAACAAGTTTCCAGAAGGGTAATATAATTATCATCTAATGTTTGTATGTACTTAAAGAGCTATTTATAGAGTGATCTGCTGACAACGACTGTGTACCTGCTCTGTTGAATAGATATAGAAAGGTGTTATTAGTTTGGCGCTGCCTGCTGGGCCTCGCTTCTGTCTACCTTACTGAGCTCTGTAGCCCCACCCTCAGTGCTCGGGGCTCGAGCTCCCTCCGTTCGGTTGAACATGGTCTTCTCTCTGTGCCTTTTGCTCGCACCTCCACCAAGCAGAGCCGTGCGCTTCTCTGTGGTTGGCCCTTCGACCAGGAATGGCCTCCCTCTGGTCCTCCGCTCCCTTCCTAGAACCCTTTCTCAGACATTCCTCTCTCAACTTAAAATGGTCCTATTTGCTGCGCAACGGTTGGGAGCGCCTCTGAGTAGTTCCCTTGAAAAGGCGCTATATAAATTCAAGTAATGAATGAATGAATTTAACTGTAATTGTAATAATTGTAATTGCATCAGAGGTGCTCCATTTGATTTTATGTGAGTTGAGAATGGAGCTGTCTGTCATGGAAAAATATGTATTGTTACTTGTTATGTGAAGTGTGTTCTGAATATTTAATCTAGACTACTATAAAAACTTGTATTGTATCATTTGCGTATTATGCAAAACATCAAATATAGGTAGTGCCTGAAGAAACTACATTGCTTAATAGCTCTATCATTTCATAGTGTCTCGTTCAAATGAACCAGTTGAAATGCTGGAGATGGTGTTAACAGCATTACACGAATTTGATGTCCGAGTTTTTGAGGCAGTATTTTTGCAGTAATTAAAATGTTTGTGTGATTAGAATAGAGAGATGAAGTTAATCACACAGAGCCTTGTTCTGGTGGTAGATGCCCTATGCATCTTAAATAGTGATTCAGAGCTGTTTATTTTCAATGCAGGGAAAAATGGCACTTCTGCATTCTTGAAAAGATGCAATAAAATTATCAGCTGCAGGATGACTGAATGAAGAATGAATTATTGAAAATATCAATGAATGAACAAACGAATGAATGAATGATTGATTTATTGGTTTATTGATATAATTTATTCATGCAATGAATGAATGAATGACTTTGACTTACTTTGATTATGGTGTTTACTTTTGCAATATTAGACCCGCATGTTGGTGTTTTCATACCGGCAATTAGGGTCTAGCACTAAAACAGGTGAACTGGCCTCTCCAGTAGCTGGCCCATGTTCATGGACAAGCCTTTATGGGGTCAATTCTGGAGATTAGGATAGATGATCATGCTTTAAAAAAACTTATGAAAATCTGTTGTTATTTAAAATTTTGTGCTTGCAGTGACAATTGACATTGTAAAGCACCCCAGAAGTAATTATCATCATTGTAATTACAATTACAATATAACATTTTGTTGTAGTTCTAGTCATAATGCTGACCACAACGTCTCCAAGATTCCAACACTAAAAGGTAGCATATGTCTCAATATTTGCATTGCTTTGTGTTATGCATGTTCAGCAAAAATAATGCATTTTATAGAGTTTGGCTTATTTGGTGTCATCAGTACATCTTAGATAACTTAGGCATGTTGAATTAAACTTAAAGAAGGTACTTATTTGTGGGGCACAGTACTGATTGGTTTGCTCGTGCTGTAACATTCAGAGTATGGATGCAAGCCTCCACTAGTTGCTGTGTTTTGGAACCTGAAAATGTCATTTCTGAATGTTGAAATTAGGTTTGTATCAAATACAGTTTTATTACATTGTTTGATTTGGAAGTAACCATAGAATATTATCTGTTGGTGGAAGGGTTTTTGATGGCATCTAAAGTGATGACGAAAAGTGCTTCGTAAAATTTAGGTTAATTGAGATTATATCTTAAACATTGTCACATATCTGCTATGTCTTATATTGGACAACTAGGGGAACATGTACTGATTAAAATGCATAGTAACAATTGTTACACCACTTCAGTTGCTAAGCATTACTTTCTAGAGTTCATGTTTCATGAACTTTCTCATCTCACCTTTGTTTATTTTTATGAAATTTTAAGTTCACCAGGAGAAGAAATTAACGATCAAAGATCCAATGAGTGCCTACTTCCACCATCATAGTTGGATGCTTTTCTCCACCACTGCCCTCTCCGCACTTGACTTCCTAATGAGTAAGGCTTCAGAGGAAAAGGTGCAGAGGTTGGATGAAAACTATTTCTACTCTGCTCGCCAGCTTTACAGCATTTGTCTGGAGACAGCAGTTGACTATCTCGTCCGCGAATTGACAACCGATGAAGTGGACAGCGACCAATCAATCTCATCCTCTGGTATGACTCGAACGCCTTCATTTGGTAGTCCTCTGTAGTGTATATTGTATGTATATTGGTATGTATGTAAGACTGTATGCATGCATGTATGTATGTTTGCATGTATGCTTGAGTCTACATTATATGGCACATCGTTTTTGCTCAGGATCTCTCTCTTTGCTCAAGTTTTTCTATTGACCTAGTTAAAGTTGTCTCATATCCTGAGGAAAGTCCTTCTAGGGTACTACTCAAGTCTTCTGATAGATCCCTGTTATTATCATAATCGTAAACTAGAGATTTATCGAGCACCCACAAAGGCGAAGTCGCGGGAACCAGCTTATTTGCAAGCACTTAATCAAAACAGAATGAATAAGCAGGGACTCAGAATCCAGAGGGTGAGGGAAGCAGACAGTCATTCAGCTAAGGTGAATGGTGTTTAGAGCTGAAATGGCTAATGAGGTGAGGGGAAGAGGAGGAATCGGGATAGGATTTGTGAAAAAGCAGTGTTTTAAGTTTTGAGTAAAAGACCTGTGGAGAGATAGATGTGAGGTTTCTGTGAGTTCGTAGGATGGATCAGATATAAATTTGATTTAATATTGGTGGGAGTTTGTTCAAAGAGGTGGGAAAACTATGGCTATGGAGCGATTTGCATATTTTAGTGATGAGGTGACTGGAGGGCAGAGCAGTGTTAGGGTGAAAGAAGAACGGGTTGGATGAAGTGGTTGGACCGTGAACAACTGACGGAGGTAGGAGGGCTGGGAGGATTCAAGTGTGTTGTCGGTGAGTGATAATACTTTGTATTCTATTTGTTCAGTTATATTGAGCCAGTTGAGTGATTTGAGGACAGGGCTAGAGCAGGGGTCTCCAAAGTTTTCCAGGGGGCCCACATTTTGACTTTCTAAAGCTCCACGGGCCAAAACATTCTGAAAAAACCTTGAAGGCAGAATAACTTTAAACAGACTATTTATTCCAGGTCTGATGCAATTGCAGAATGTCAATGCAGATATCAATAACAATAATACGCAGAGTTCCTATAAACAAGCGACATGATTTTGGCAATGATGGATGTCAGAGTACAGCGGCGTTAAAATTTTCAATTTTCCCAATTTAGTTTGATGACATCAGGGATTGGTGCAATTAAAGGCCAAGATGTGGCCAGTTTGGGCCGTATTGGCGCAAGACAGAGATGGTGTTTTGGGGTTTTGGTGACAGCACGAGCGAGAGCATTTGCATTGGCTTGGAGGCGGTTTTTATTTGGCTGATGTCTATGTGCAGGAAAAGAGAAATGCAGTAGTGTAATTAAGCATATAATATAGATGTGGCGATTGTAGACGCAGTTTTGAAATTGAGTGTAGGGCGGATTCTGCGAAGGTCACAGATATGCAAGATGGATGATGTGATCAGAAAAGCTAAGCTTTTATTAAAAAATTACACCTAGGTTGTGAACAGAGGAATTTTCAGTGAATATGTGGGTGGATGCAGAGTCAAGATTGAGGAAAATAGAATAATCTGACATTTTCTTGAGTTTCTCACAGAGGCATATACGTATGAAATCAGTTTTAGAGGGATTCAGGTATGGGAGATTTGAGGTCATCCAGGAGGAGATTTGGCGTTTCTTTTCCCCCGGGGCTTCCGCGCTGAAAGCGCCTCTGAATAGTCTATGCTGCGAGAGGCGCTCTACAAATTCTTAGATACGATACGATACGATTTGGGTATTCACATGGAGAAGATGATCTATGGAGTTGGAGAAGCTGCATGAAGGTAAAGAAATGAATAATTGGGTGTTGTCAGCATGTAGGTGATGGTCAACTGAGGATGCTTTGATGAGTGAGCTGATTGGAGTAGTGTTGACTGTAGAGGATGCACAAGAGGGGCCCAAGAACAGAACCTTGCAGAACACTACAAGTCAGAGGGCATGATTGAGGTGAGGTTTCTGGTGTTTTAAGAGAGAGAGAGACAGACAGACAGACAGACAGAGAGAGACAGAGAGAGAGTGAGAGAGAAGAGATACAACTGAATCCAGAGGAACGCAGTGTCAGCAAAACCGAACCAGTTCTTTGGAGTAATATGTTGTGGTCAATGGTATCGAAGGCTGCAGAATATCAAGGAGGCAGAAACAGGAGACTTGCTGATGAGAGGTGGCAAAAACAAGTTTATTGTAGAGGGAAGTGAGTAGGGGTTTCTGTTGAGTGTCGCTTGGTAATAGTTATCCATCATCACCTCGCACCTGAATCGTCTGGATCCAGAATCTTTTGTAATAGGCTAGCTGGTATGTAAAAGCTTGACAATATCATTAAGGTCGAAAATTATGAGTTCCAGGTTACTACCATCCAGAACAGATACAAAGCTCTGAAATTCACTTATCATTTCTGTTTTTCTGTTACCCGGTAGGTTTTTAATGACCAAGAGGTTAATGTATTTCACTCGGAACTTTGCCATTGCCCATTCACTGGTAGATCCAGTCCAAATCCTGGATAATGGAGGAGGGTGATGTCAACGGCCCTTGTATCCGTAAGATGTTGTTAAACACTGGAAGCAGTAACTGTTTCTTTTGCCTACCAACCAAAGCCTGACTTTCCTATTGGATTTTGAATTGTGATTTAGTTTTTTTACTGTGGACTTACATGAATCAATCGATTGATAAGTGTCTTGTGCATTATGATAGAGGCACTATAGAAGTAATTAAAGTCCCATAATCATACCGATAGTTATCATCATCATCATCATTCTAGTTGCTGTTGGCATTTATTATCTGGCAATATCCGTCATGTTACTTTCTCTTGTTGTACTCAGAAGCAGAAGCAACTCAGATGAACAGTTCGATGGAAGCGTCAGAACATAACGAGGGATCTTTAGAGTCAAAGATCATTGGATTAATTGCTGCACTAATTCCACCAAATAATCAGGTGAGTATTTTGGAAGATAAGACACATTTATGGTTATGGTGACCTGTAGTGTTGTGAGGCGGAAAATTGTCCGAAAATTTCATATTTTTCCGGAAAATTTCGGAAAATTTCCAGTGTTTTTTTCCGGAAAATTTTCGATATTTTTCCATCAATATAATATTACTAAATAATAATAACAATATAAATGCATAATAGTGTTTAAACCATCACTCACTCTAAGCTATCTTATGCAGTTATAATTGATATGTTTATTCAAAATAGATGGCACTGTTAGTGCTTACTGTTCAGTGTGTTCACAAGGCTCAACAATAACAATGCATTTAAGAATTAGCCTAATTACAATTATACTTCACTGTTAATTTAGAGAAAATATTTTATATGGTTTAGTCATTTTAATATATTTTAGTTATGAAAATACGAGACAAAAACAGCAAATGATGCCGTAGAACTATAGACACTATTTAATACTGTAACAGATCAATTCTTATGAGGCTTTTTATTCTACTATTTTATGTTTTGAAATATGTTATTGGCATTTTGCCATTGCAATCTGAGACTAATCTATTTTCAATCTGCTTTTCTTGGTAAGTAGCAAAAGAATGCGTTTGTCTCTGAGCTGTTGCCTTGAGTGAGCGGTGTATGGACTAAGGCAGGGGTTCCCAAACTGGGGTGCACGCTCCCTGTTGTTTCAGAGGGTGCGACAAAGAGGGAAAGTATGAATTATAAGAATGCATGCCATTGATAATACATTATAAATTGTTGAGCTGTCATAGGATAAGTATGGGTAAGACCATAAGGTTAGAAGTTTATTTCCATGTAGCATTGTAAGCATGTAAGGCTTGTAAGCGCAAGTTCCAGTAGTACAAATTTCGTGTATGCGTCTTCAAATTTGATAATACCTTTGTAGGGGTTATGAACATTGGTCAAACATTTCCAGGGGTGAGGGGCAAAAGTTTGGGAACTCCTGGACTAAGGCAATGCTGACTAATAGCTGATGAAATTGATGATGTGGAGTTTCTGGACATGGATGATGCAATAGAGATTGACAGTGACACGCACTGAAGCAGAGCAGACATACAAGCTACACCTAGTTTGCACTAGTAGGCTACTTTAGTCTGAACCACTAATGAACAGTAAACTATTGATGAAAAAATTGTTTCAAACAGTAATGTTGCAAGTTCTAGTAGATTGTTTAATGTTTATTTCAATTTTTAAAACATTTACTGCAGCAGAATAGACTGCAGACATACAGGCTACAGCTCATTTGAACTAGGCTACTCTAGTCTGAACTGCTAATGAATACTGAACAGTGTTTAATGTTTATTTTAATTCTCTTAAGGTGAACAAGTCCACATTGACAAAAATACTGTAAATAAAAGGAACTTTAAAAAAACAATTTTTCTAGTGTCATATCATACTGAAAATCTGACATTATGAGTTAAATGTATTTTTCCGGTTCTGCGGAAAATTTCCCGCAAAATATTTCTCCGGAAAAGCTACATCACTAGTGACCTGTTAAGTAACCATTCGTTAATTTAGTACATCATGTTATGCCAAACAGCACAATTTGTATGAAAACTGCTGTAATTAGGCCTGCTTTATGTTGACTAGTGGAATGTTAGATATCCCATGATGACATTTGCCTGACTTGGACTGTAGCAACAACTGTACTTAACATCATTTCATGTTTACCCAGACTATTCAACATACGGTAGGTTCCCTGATAGTCTTTCCCTGGTAATAACAAAAACTAGAACTGCTCTTAGTGAGTGTGCTCTTTGATTGCTGCAGTCGATGGTTTGTGGGCCTAAATGTTTGAATTTTTTCGCTTATCTTCTTAGACTTGTGCAGTCTCTTACTTCATTTCAAACTCTACTTGAGACTTTTCTGGTCAGTTGGCTTGTCCACCATTTTTACCATCAGCTGCATCTCTGCCCCATCAGGTTTACCTTAGACGGCATATTGACCTAACTATGGGGCAGTTTTGATGTGCTTTCAGTTAGCGCCTTGTGTATGAGACACGAGCACTATATAAGTGTTTAAATGATTAAAAAAATAATTGAGAAAATTGATGAGTGTTGAAGCATGGTGTCTCTCTTAACTCATGTTATGTTGAATTAGTATAATCCTGATTGCTGTTAAATGAAACCATGCTGTTTGATTTTATGTACTTGATAGAATCCGGCAGTGAGGGAAGTAACAGAAGTTCTGTCATCTGAGAAATTTCTTTTGGCTCTATTGGACATTGCTAGGTGACAATTCCTTTCGAATAATGGTTATTTTTATCCATCTAGTTTAACTTGCGGAAATCTTGAATATATGCTTGAGCCACAGGCTAAAAAGTCAAATCTTGCGACGACTAATTCGATCACTTACAATCATTCAATCGTCCTGAAACTTGGCAGATAGACTCGCCCTCGCAGACACTTCATTCTATAAAAATTTCAGCTCCCCAAAAAAGGCAAGCTTATAGAATCGGGGACTCAACTTTTCGAATCGGGGAATCCCCTTTTCCGATACGCAGCATTTTCATTGGCCGCGTTGCCATTGGCCGCAGCACAAACGGGCGCGCTGCCTGAATAAACGCACGTTATGTCGTAAAATTAACGCGGACTATATATTTGTAGAGGTAACTGCTTCGTAAGACGCATTATGGGATACTAGATGGATATAGTAAAAAACTTTGTTTTTACGGGCTGTATTTTATTACCTGCTATAATCGTCTGGAGTTAGTTTAATCAATTTACGTTTTGTCTTTTTGTGTTTATGCAAATGTTTAGACATTGGTTGTTGACGACCATTCTATTTAATCGCAGTCATGTATACTGAGGTTTGGAACAGGTCTAGGACATTTCCCCACGGACGTTTCCCCCCCGGACGTTTACCTCGAAGTTGGACTGATGAAAATAATTCTCTACTTTAATAGAAGTTGGATTGATGAAAGAAATTCTTTTCCTTAAATAGAAGCTGGATTGATGAAACAAATTCTAGGCTTAAATAGAAGTTGGTTTGATGAAAAAAATTATAAGTCTAAATAAAAGCCGGATTTATGAAAGAAATTCTTTGTTTAAATAGAAATTGGATTGATGAAATTTTTTTGCTTAAATAGAAGTTGGAATGATGAAAGAAGGTCTTTGCTTCAATAGAAGTTGGATTAATAATAGTTATCATGGACAATGGTAGAGTTACCTGCTTACTGTCCAGGGGGAAATGTCCGGATATCGTTGGGAACAGCTCTGTTAATTTTATCTTGAAGATTTGATTTACAAATAAGCACATAAATTACAATTACAATCTTGTGCCTTGCTTATTTTATGATGTGGTGGTCTTATTCAAGAGCTAAGAAAGTGCACGGTGTCTTAACACGCCACATGGCTCTTGGTCTCCTTGGCAAACTGCTTCAACAAATGAACATCAGCTCAGAGGTACTGTGTGCATATGATTTCATGCTTTTAAGTATTGATTCGATCCTTACGCACACACCAATACTCGTTTATTTTCTATAAAATCTGTTGGCTCCACAACCTGGAACATGCTTCCCTCTCACATACGTTGTGCCCCCCACCTACGGCACTTTAAAAAAATGCTGCATGCCTCGTAGACCTGATTAATGGAAATTAGCTATAACCTACCCTGCCGGATATTCTTTTTCACTGTTAGTTAAGATTTTCTTTTTTTATAATTATGTTCATAGTGTTTTGAATCGAATTAATCATTTACTGTGTACTATGTACTATACTGTTTGCATTGCTGTACGAAACTTGATGTTGCACTGTTTGTTAAGGATTTAGCTAATTCAAATTTCTGAAATGTTATTTTAGGTGTCCCTAGTTAGCAGGATCTTGATCCCTTTTGGGACTCCTCTTGCGGCCAATCCTGATATTTTATGTTGAAATTTTATGTGATTTCATTTGGCTTCAATAAAAGAGTTTTGATTTGATTTGATTATCAACTCTGTTGCTTAAGTAGTCTTTGCTTTCAAAATTTGGTGCAAGCCATTTGATTATGGGCTGATTTTTAACATAGGCTATATTCCTTTGTACAGAGATTGTACAATTTTTCATATATTTAGAATTTCGTGCAATTATGAAAGCCATTACTGATGTATGCATTCCATTCGGTTGCATGCTGTCTGTTATCCAATGATTGCTGAAAAGTGGGTCAGGTTTAGAATCGATTTTACTCGCCTTCCATAAGTAATGTGTCAGTAAAAACGATCAAAAAATGAAATGGATATGTTTCAAATGTTAGAACTGTTTGATGGTACAAAATATAGCTTTTTTGTTGTATTGCATTACATTGCTTTGCCTTTTGGTGTTTGTTCATGTTTTACCAGTTGAAGGACTGGTTTAGCTTAGCTTCACCACAGAGGACTTTCTTAAGCATAATTATAGTGTACTCTGATACTCTATGCTGTCTGTATGACTTATAATTTACGTTTCAGTCGACTTGATTGATATGCTGACCTCTTACTGTCCAACTTTAAGATGGAACGTTTGTTACTTGCACATTATTACAGGGTGGTTACCAGTCCTTGTTCATTTGTTGTAAATTTTCGTTAGTTGTTTTCATTTGTTGTTGTGGGTGCCATTAAGATATTTGTTTGTTCTTTTTTTTGCTAGGCTAGTCAGTCGCTGAAATCATCTGTGAGTGGAGAAATGATGATAGTAGATCCGAAGGCCATGAATTTAGTTCAAAGTCTCTTTGGCGTTGGAGCAGACTGTCTGCAAAGGTTCTTCAAAATTCACATTTTTAATACAATGTAATAAAATACAATGCAGTCATATTTGATACTGCTCTCCATCTGAAATTCGTAAGTGCACACACGACCATGTGACATTGTGAGTCAAGGCCTTTCAGAAGCTTGAACCCATACTCTCTATGTCACATTTCAGGCACTCTAATCAATCGTCTATCATGCCAAGAATGTAGTTTACTTTCCTTGCTTTATTTCAGTATTTCATATGGTTAAAGTATTTGGTTTGTTTGATGCAAAGATTTTAACAGGGAGGAAGATGAACTACTAATGAGAAAACTGCGAATGAGGGCGCGCAAGGGCTTCTGGTCCGTCCAGTGTGACAAAAAGTTCCGATCTTAAAATCTATCTGTTAAAAGTCGTTTTATACGCAATCTTTTTGCCGAATTTAGTATTTTGGCCAAGTAGAAAGTTAGGTAGTATGCCGCACTACTGTTCAGCCTTTAACTGTGGCAATGCCAGCGAAAAAAATAATGGAATTTCGTTTTTCCGTTTCCCAAGCGAAGCTACACGGTAGGCGTACGGCCTCATTGACTTATGGATATTAACATTGTAGAGATAGGAACCTTTCACACTGGATAGGCCAGAAGCCCTTGCGCGCCCTCATTCGCACTGCGCAAGCCAATATTCTTTAAGTAGGCCATCTTCCTCCCTGTTAAAATCTTTGGTTTGATGCACTGGATGTCAAAAATATTATTTGTTGCACTCAGGCATTGGCTGAATGATTATCCAATGCTGTGCGTATCTGAGCGCAGCAAAAGGGAGTAAAATTTATATTGTGTCATCTCTGTTGTGCCCAACAGCCGTAATTGCCAGTCTGTATTTTGCAGTGGGAATATGTTTTTGACAGCATATGAACTTATGTGACCTTTAATATTTGATGGTGCGCAATAGTTTATCAGTCGCTGTGTTTGGCTGTCAACTGAGAGGAGGTGATGACTTCAAATCCCACCAAGACAGAAGTTATTCTCAGCTTTCAGTTTTCATTGCTCTGTCCAGGGGTGGACTGGGGAGTTCAAGCGGCCCGGGAAAAAAACAAAAAGCGGCCCTAACTTCATGACTTTTATTTTCTTTGTGCATTTTTTCATGCATACCCGAGGGCCAGTGACCTCCAAAGTCATGGGTCACTTTACAAATTACATTATGCAATAACAAAAAACGATAAATCGCATATATAATTTATAATTATATATAAAATATTAAGAATGCGTCAACTCAAGTTATAAATCAATTTATTCGGACTCACTGTGATGGTATTATTGCTGTTTATAGTATTAGCAACTTCTTTAAGCCGGGTGCCATTTCGGCTACATGATCTATAATTGTGTCATTATTCAGTTCACTTAAAACATCGGTTTCTGTTGACATAAGCATAAAAGCTTCAAGGTGTGTAGATGACAATGAGCTTCGCAAGCGATTCTTAATGTATTTCAATTTAGAGAAAGATCTCTCACAAGCTACTTGGGTAGACGACAGAGTCAATAAAAGTTTATATGCACTAAAGAGATGCTTGTATGCTTGCCCTGAACTATAGAAACTGTATTTGTGTTGTAGTACATTTTCTAAAGTAAGAATAAAGTTTGTTCAGGACATTTTTTGCAAAATTTGTCGGGTTGTTTACTTGCAGAAGGTGTTTGTTGAGAGCTGGTGTCTTCAGTTTGAATTGGAGTGGCTTTAAATAAATCGACTAGATTTCGGCATTTAGCTCCATCTTTACCAAGAATCTTTAGTTTCTTATCTCTTACTTTCTCCGCACCACCTTTACATTTACGTTTCGGATTTATATCACTCATAACCGTAACATATCTTATTTAATTAATATTACTTATTACTAACTAACAAATTTAAAAGAAATTTTATCAAAACAAACTCAGTGGAAGACGCCGGAAGTAGAATGGAAGATGTAAATTCTTATCTAACATGGCGGCCGCTGGCTGTACGGAGCACTGTAGGTAAGTAAGTATGCATTGCTCTTTTTCAGTTAATTTACAAACCGGTTAACCGAAACTAAAAACCGGTTAACCGATGCCGCAATTTTTTGTAAAAAACCTGTATCATCTGTACTAAATTGATTAAATTATTATATCACCGGTCCTGGCGGCCCACCGGGAATCTTCCCGGTGTCCCGGCGGCCCAGTCCACCCCTGTTGCCCTGATACTCCATAACAAATGTTGGCTCGAAAGTGAGCATTTGGATTGTACACAGTGTAAAATCTAATGATGTTTAACAATCATCATCATGGTCATCATTATTAGATCTTTACACCAGTGATTTAGCACATATATCGATGTAAGTATATGAGAGCTCCATTCCTCTCAGTCATTTGTCAGATGTATGATTTGAGATACCAAGAAGAATATTTATGATGTGCATGTTGATAATGAGCTGTGTGTGTTAAAGGCATGGCTTGGAACTGGCAAAATCCACTTCACATGTACTGAATGGGCTGCAGACGAACCCCACCTGGAAGCAGCTCCTCGCTCATCAGTTCTCTCTTACTGTCGACTTGCTGCATTCGGTCAGTCAAGCATATCCTCTAGAAACATTTTTGAAATTTAAAAACCTTTGACTCGTGTAATGTATTTTTATGTAGTATTACTTTAGATGAAATTTCCGAAAAACAAACTTGGAACAATATCCAGGTACTCCTGGTTGAAACTTTAGGGCCAGACATCTTGGACCTTCTCTGGTTCACAACTAGACAAGTGGCATCTCTTCTAGATCCATAAAATTGCAATTTTTTAGTGTTTTAAGAGATATTTTAAAATAGCTTATATAAAATACATATATATTTATATATAATCACTTGAAATTGGTTTATGTATCATTCTTGAATAATAAAATACATGCTAGTATCGTGGTACCACAAACATAAGAACATAGGCAGTTTCTAAGTACTTAGCTAAGGAGGCTGTTATTTAATGCTACAAACATTTTCTACGGTGTCTGACATTGAACTTATGTTGCAACATTAATTGAAGAGAATGTATAAAATATTTTATGCTGTGAAGCAGGAGTTGCTTCAATTGAAGGAATAAAACTGAAGCTGAGCTGTAAAACATACAAATGAAACTGAATCTGACTGATATTTTAAAGATTAGGCTATTTGAAACAGACTTATATGGATTGCGGATATTGTAATTTTTCTATTTTAGAGTCCTACTTTGTCGTCGATTTTTGCTCTATTTGCATTGACTGGATTTCCTGAGGTAAGTTCAAATTTTAGCTTCTGTGCTAATGTTCCGCATAATTATGATATTTGATATGTTCCAATCAAGTCTCAGTTAAATGAAGAATGAACTAATAATATGAGATTTGCGTGCCACAAGTCAATACTTGAATCAAAGGCATTATCAGTAGCTAAGAAGAGCAATGAGGTAATATACAGCTGCTCTTTTTGGTGATTTATTTTACTAAGTTTCTTCATTTATTTTCTATATATTCACTGAAATGTTCATTCAGTCTTCAACTTTCATTCATTCAACTTTTCACTGAGTCATTCATCAATTCTATTTTACACATTTTATCAGTTTCATCATTTGTAAATATAATATTTATTTCTTTGTATACACCTAACCATTTTACTTCCAATTATGGGTTACATTTTATTTGTGTGCTGTGCTGCAAGATGCTAACTGTTGGGACACTGGTTACTCATATGGAGAAAAACAAGGACGTTATTCGATCGGTTGTCAGATGCAAGAAGTCCGATGAGGCAATGTGTACGATCGTAGAGTTGACCAGTCGCAAGAAAAGAAGGGTTTATATCAAAATTATTTCATTTCTGTCTGTATCTCTGCATCACTCTCTCACTCTGTCTGTCATTCTCTCTTCGAGGCTGTATAGGCCTACACAATGTTTTGTGAAATCCTATTTTTTTACATTGCTATCTGACAGTGGGGTTTAAACGTTAAAGAAATAGATAGTTATAGGATGCATCCTTTAAATTTAAAGCCTTTGAAGAGATCAAATTGGTAAAGAATAACATTCACAGTCGAGTTTGGCATTTATATAAAGACAGCAGCTTTTTGGCGATACAAAAGGGCTTACTGAAAATAGATCTAATGCTGACCATGTATGATAAGCTCAATAGGCATTCACTAGAGCAAATTAAATGCAGTTTTGAGCAAATTTAGACAACATCACTTAAATACAGGTCTTGATTTGATTGCTTGCATAAATCTAAGCACAGGTCAAAGATGCAGTGCAGACATTGAACGCTCACCTCCTCAAAGAAGAGACCTCAAAATATACGTAGGCCCACAGACTACGGTACAGTATATTTATCAAAACTAGTTTATTTCACAGGTTTTTGATCCTGTATGCATGACGTGTGTCTGTATGGAAGACTTTTAAATAGACATTTCAATGCATTGCCTATAGGTATAGGCCTACCTCCGAAGAGCGCTGCGTCTACAATGTCAGTGCTGTAAAAGAATCAGTTCCATCAAAGTCTTACACAATATGGACTATTTCGAAAAAGTCTTCCATGGACTATTTCGATTGGTAACATGCATCGCAAATAGGTTAAACAAGTCTCAGCATCTGCTGCATAAATTTGCATAATTACGGATCATCAATAAACACATCTGCGCATCGGGTGAGCTTAGAACGCACTGATGCGGAGATGTGCTTATTGCTTATTATTAAAACAAAATGAAACGTCAATTATAGACAGATGGTCGACGTTTCAATTTTCAGAAAAAAGCATGCGTGGAGCTGATTTTTCGATGTTTTGGTCCCATATGGCGTATTTGGTTTTATAAAGACAGCCTAACGTTTATTTTGCCTTGTAAGCTTGACGATTTTATCTCGGCAATCTCTCTGCGGAGTTCGTCTTCCGAGGTACTGAACAGAAATTATTAGACTATTAGATTGTTATCCTGTGAAAGAATGTCAAGTTTTCTGATATGCTTTGCGAAAACGGACATTAAGCACTTCAAGAAGTTGAAGCCATCTTAGACAAAACTGTTTAATGTTTTCAGATTTTATAAAGCATGAATCAAACCCGCACTGCTTTATAATTTTGACAGAATTCTGACGATTATTGGTCCTTGTACGCTTCAATCAGCATAATTTATCATCAATTATCAATCTCTCTAAGGCTGATGTTTCACGTATAAGCATCAACCTATGTAGCAAGAAAAACCAGCTGTAATATTCTATTGTTTTCAACTATGAACAGTTCTATTTTCAAGCAATTCAAGATGCTTTTGTATTAAACGTTTCAAGAAGTTGAAGCCATTTTAATCAAAACTGTTTCAATTATCCTTTTATTGCTTAACGCGTGAATTAATTACCGCACTGCTTTAAAATTTTGATGGAAACCCTGACCGATGACAGGCTGAAGTGCGCTGTCAGTCAGCATAATATTTTTATCAATTATCAAGTTCTACAAGTTATGTTATAAGGCCGATGTTTCACGTAGGCTATAAGCATCAAGCCGATGTAGCAACAAAAACATAGCATAACAAATATCTATTGACCTACTTGGAGCCATAATTAATGATACTAGTTCTACTTCAATTCATAATGCACCTATAAGATTCCGGTTGTGCAAAGCAAGTTTCCTCTCAGAACGCTGAATGTAGGCTATTGTATTAAGGTATTGTATTTGATCATTTATAAAGCGCTTCTCATAGCATAATCCTTTCAGAAGAAGTTCCCAGTGAGAGAAAAAGGAGGAAGTTCATTCCATAGGGAGGGACCTATGCAGGCAAAGGATCTGGATTGAGCCATTGTAGTCAATGATTTCGTGGATTATTTTATCCTTTAGGGTGTCAATGTTGACGCATCAACAGATTAACATTTTTTAAATTTTCATTGTTAATTAATTGTGCTGTTGTTGACTCAAAAACGGATGATTGATTGAATCTTCATTGTTCATATAAACCAAGCAATTACGAAACAATTTCGGTTATCATCTTGACCTTTGACTTGTTGCACATTTCTCTGAACTTTAATTTCAAAAGTAAAGATATCACTATTTTATATTATTTCTTGACTTTATACTTAAAAATGAAGGCATGGTTATCAATTGCTTTTCTATTCCCTTATCATAATGGTTTATCACAGAGGTCATTCACGATAAGCACATTAAAAAGCATCTGAGGTTTCAGTAGTAAAATGAATTAATCATATAACTGGTTTGTAGGAATAGCCTATGCATAGAGCTTAAAATGTATATTTAACAGTTGCATTTGGTCCACATCAAATAATTATCTGATGTGTTTACATGGTATCAACAATGATGGTAACTCAAAAAGACACGCTTTCTTTCCACAGGTTAGCCTATGAGCCATACATGTTCACATTCCTACTAACCTAATATCATTTTCCAGGCACTGAAAATGCCCTATTAAACGTACTAGTGAAATGTTTGGCAGCAAAGGCCATGTTTCAAAGTTAAACAGAGTATCAACAAAATTCAGAATAGATATAATTTTCAATGGCTTTTGATATTACAATGAAATTTTATATATTTATAATTGGTTATTTGTCGAAATCAATTGCTAGATTCAGAGTCGGTTGATTGGCATCCCGATAAAGACCTGCTCCCTACTGTTGAAAACTTCCATAAGTTGTATGCTATGCCACCAGAAAAACTAGAGGGCGTGAAAATGTTTCATGAAGATCTCTTGAATAAATTTTTCAATTACGTCGGCTTTTGCACTGATGTGAAAAAGATCGGAGGCTCCTATGAAGGCGTCAAAATTGTCAAGAGTGAAGAAAATGACGACTTTGAATTTGACATAATGTTCGTTTTGAAAATACCGGAACTGTATCATCTGGAAATCGTGGAAATACCAGGAAGACATGGTTACGCGCTACTAAAAGTTAGAACTGACGGATCGAATACTCCAGAATTCTACAGAGAAGTCAATCACAGAATCTTTACTGAATGTTTAACCGATGAGAATGACATGCGCATTGTTGACGCTGGAAAGACGACTTCGGCATTCTTTGGCGAGTTACAGAAATGGATAAACACTAAACCCATTCACGGGTTTAAGTTACTTCCAAGACAACACGGTACTGCAATCCAGATGGATGTTATTCGTGAGCAGATTGGCGAAAATAGGAATCAATTTTTCTATTCTGTGGATATTGCGCCAACTTTTGAAATCTGGGAAGGACGTGAAGTGAAGAGATATGTTGCTAAACCGGAGAAGAAGCGAACTCCAGATTCCGTGACATGGCGCCGATTGTTTGATTATGACAAAAGCGAATCAGATCAGGAAGAACATGTCATAAATATCTTGCGTTCAGCGGTCGATGAACTTGACAAACAACTGTCTGAATGTCAGGGATCATGCATTATAGCAGAATCTCAATCTGCCAGAACTCGCATGGATCTGCCTGAAC
The DNA here is from genome assembly GCA_020284085.1 of Aporrectodea caliginosa. Taxonomy (NCBI): domain Eukaryota; kingdom Metazoa; phylum Annelida; class Clitellata; order Crassiclitellata; family Lumbricidae; genus Aporrectodea; species Aporrectodea caliginosa. The sequence continues at coordinate 285,228 of JACEVL010000460.1, forward strand.
GCTACATTCTGAGACTCCAGGAAGCCTTGGATGAACGGAGAAGCAGTTACCGCCTCACTTTTATCAATCTTCAAGACTTGAAGAAAAGCACAAATAAGAGACTGGTAGCAATAAGTCATTCCTTTGATAAGAAACTTGAAGTACTGCCTGTTCCGGAGAAACCAGGTTACGCCTGGCTGAAGCATCAAGTGGAAGCTTCAGTTAGCTGACGTTTTGGCAAGGCTTCAAAACTGTGCTACCTTCCCGGCGGAAAATACCTGGACATCAAGGCCGCAAGCGATGTGCTTGTTAAGGAACTACAAGAGATTGGGAATGACCTGTTTAAAAACGAAGACACAGTTGTAAGACGCGATGGACCAATTGTACGAATTGATGTATATCCGGAGAAAGGAAACACGATGCTGTACTTCTGTGTGGACATAGTTCTTGCTGTTTACGTCGACAGCAACTTCTATGTCGGCTTGCCACACGATTATGACGACGTTCCAGACAAAAAGGCGTGGAGAAGGTCATACTCTTATGAAGAAACGACGAAAATACAAGAAGCACCAGAAGGCCTTAAGATGGTCTTCCGTATCCTAAAGGCACTAAGAAATGGTGAGTGTGGTCTGGCACAACTGACGTCTTACCACTTTAAATCTCTTCTCCTCAACATCAAACAGCAGAAAACCGTGAATTGGAATGAAAATATTGACAAAATATTAATCCGTGTTCTTAAGCATTTGAAGGTTTGTCTGAACGAGAAGAAACTAAAGACTTACTTTATTCCTGAGATAAATTTGTTGGAAAATATGATCAATGACTGCAGCGCTCACATGCAAAACAGAATTGACCAGCTATTGGAAAACAAAAGAAAAATGTTTAAAGCTCTTAAAAACCCGATGAAAGAAACAATTGACGACGTTCATCAGCGACATAAAAATGAATCGACTCAAGCATTTCTTGAATCTCTTCCAGCACAAGGCTTCTCATACGGGTCTTTGAAATCACAACTACTGGCTGAAATTGATAAACAACTGTTCGGTTATGATCACCAGAATATCACCAGTGAAGCTGTTTATGAAGACATAAGAGTCTACAGAATTTGCCAAGGTGAAGTCCAGGGTTTAACTAATTGTCACGCTATGATGCTCATTCACAACAACAAGAAGAACTTACGTGCGTGTCGATATAATCCAAGAGTAATCCGGCTTGAACGTTGCAATTCAACTGTTAACCCTAGTTTGCTCCAAACTGTGACACACAACTCTGGTTTAGCCGACACAAGAAAGACAGCGCAATACATCAAGCAACAAATGGAGAAGCTAATCGACAAATCCTCATTGCTGCGAGATAACGTAAGTGTTCATCTGGAAAGGTCTATCATTGTACTTAAATCGAACAGTAACCTACAGTTCAACATAGTGCCAGGTTATGAAGTCGGTGAAGGGTTCTTCATAGATATGCCTGAAGTACCCGGTACTAATGCATGGATTCCAATACCTTTCACACCCGTCAGGAACAAATACTGGACAGCTTTTAAGATAAATGAATGTGGAAGAAGAGTTCTGAGTGAACTTCGAGGCATTCGGAATCGTGAACGCAGTTTGGTTCAGCTAAACGAACGTCATCTTCGAATGGCAGTTTTTACGGAAATGGAAGTCCAGCGAGACTGGAGCGATGACAAGGTGACAGAGAGAGTTCATGATGTCCTTGATAGACTTTTGGTCTGCATCAAAAAGAAGAATCTTCCAAGTTATTTCAATCCTACAATTAATACATTGTGACAATCACAATGAAGTTGCTTGTAGACTACTTGTTCTTGAACTTTAATTTAACAATTAATACTTTATTGAAATTCTAATTGTCGTATATACAGTTTGTGTAGACAAGTTTATGGTGGCGGAATCCAAAGAATTCAATGAACGTTTGCCTTTCAAACATAATCGGTAGTTTTTCTTTCGTAGGACATATTGTAGTTCTGCAAATTTAAACAGTAGCTTTGTTTTTGCCTCTAATAAATATGTAAACAATGTCTGCTTACCAAAGCTTTTGACTTATTTGAGAATGGCGAACATTGACGGTAGGATACAGCATGAGGAGGTATTCAAACTACTTATGTTATTTCTCTTTAAAATCACCTGAACTGTATCTATACTAGGGCCTACTTGGAGACCATTAATATAAACAGTTATATAAAAATACTTCAAGGCAAGATGAAAGTTATCTAAAGGAATGCAAATTCAAAGTTTTAAATAACACTGTTTAACAGCCTTAGTCTCAGCTGTCTAACCCTGTCCAACACAATCCGACACAAAGACTTTTACATAGCGCCGCTTGAACAAAACACGATATTGTATTGTATTGTATTTAAACAATTGTTATAGCGCCCCTACCAGATTCCTATTCAGAGGCGCTCCCGACTACTGCGCGGACGCTGAATCGGAGTTTCACGCCGAAGCGCATGAGCAATTGCGAGTGAAGGACTTGCCCAGGGTTTCTACGCGGCGGCTTGAGGCGGATTAAAACCCGCAACCCTCCGGCTGCAAGGCACCGAACATACCCCTACACCACCGCGCCCCAGTTGTGTTGCATTGTATTGTATGGCGGTACAGGACATGGTATGCTCACATTTTATGAGTGATTGATGTCGTATCTGGATGGAATCCATGTTATGGGATCTCTCTCTGTCTGTCTGTCTCTCTGTCTCTGTCTTTCTCTCGGCATATCTAGAGAGACCGAGAGAGACAGCGTATTGCTCAGTGGCGTCTACCCCCCCACCCCAACTAGAATGGGAAAACAAACCCACACCCTGGCCGATATAATTATATAACTATAAGAGACTCAGAAGTCTCTCAGAATTGTAAATTAATCTACATCAGCATGGTCCAACCCCACAGTTTATGTCGAAAACGTTACCCCTACCCCACATTCTGGCAACCGCGATCGATCGTTCTAAAAAAACATTGGCAGACGCCACTGGCATTGCTTGCTAACTGTTCGTGATGACCTTTAGCATTGCTTAGACTGGCGGCCATGACCTCCTCTGCTTAGATTGTCTGAAGAGACGTTATAAAAATTGCAACTACAGTCGATCATTGATTGTAATCAAATGAAATGGCAATCGGTAATCATTACACACAATCCCCTAGATGCAACGGTTCAGACAGGTAAGAGGTAGTGTGGTGGAGGATAGACAAGGGAAGACGATAGGCTATGGTTGATACCTGTCCGTTCTTAATTGGTTGCTTTGAGTGGTTTTAACTTGGCGGATTTTACTGTAAAGGAACTGGCGAGCGTCAATTGAAACCAAATACATGCATCACATTGGGAAGGGGGCGGGTGATGGAACAATGGTAACACTCTGCATTGAAGAACGGAACATCAAGCAGGAAACGCAATCGATACCCGATGTTCAACCCACTGATAAATGTTGTATGCATCAGGATAGTTAATTTAGCGCATTTTAAAGTACCTAGCACGAAATGGCGAGGAAGAGGACTTGCCATCCGCCCTTAGTATGCTTAGGCTAAGAAAGATGAAATCGCTGACACTTCAGACCGGTGGCTACCTCTCGGGTCAAGCTGAATAGATTACTCCTCTTTTTCATTGAAAGAGCAGTAGGATTGGTGTACATTTATTTGCCATGAGCAATATTCATATGGCAACGTGCAACTTTCTCTAACACTCTTGAATCTTTACACACACTCTGGAATGTTTATCTTAGGACAATTCTCACAGGCGTCCATTGTTGCTTAATGCCTCAATCTACTTTGATCAGCCATCAAGCTTCAGCCCAGTCATTCCCACTGACTACATCTGTCGTGCCATTTCAGTGTTGACTCTTGAGCGATGGGTATATATCACGGCGCATAGACATGTATCTGTATTTCCATTAGCATGTGTGTGTTTGTGTGTGTTTGTGTGTGTGTGTGTGTGTGCGTGCGTGCGTCTTTCTTGTATGCTACGGTTCAGTTGCTTCACTATACGGCTCAGGTACCTCACAAAGTCGACAATTGGACGTCTTAGGAGCGTGTCATTGTAGACCGTGCCCTAGCCTACGGTTAAATGCCATACTTCCTTGTCGTATTGCATAGCTGTCTGTTGAGGTGTAATAAATATGGTTGTTAATATTTAGCCTAGACACGGTAGTTTAATTCGTCAATTAGTGTACTGATGCAAGAAGATGTTGAAGACTTTGACGATTACAGCTCTTTTCAGTAAGTGACTTTTAACACAGTGGATATTTTGTTACTTTGTTACTTGAGGTGTTATATTCGGGTCACCAAATGTAAATACATTGCTTAACAAAATTGCCCTGTTCTGTTAATTGAAATATGTAATTTTGTAATTGCAATTGTAGTCGAACATTTATACGAATATGAATCGTTAACACAAAATAGCTGAGGAACGACTAGGCCTTGCTGTTTAATTTAAAGTTGCTGTAAGTAAAAGTGTGTTTGGCTATTATTATAACCGTATCGGTAAAACCTCTGATCTGAAGCATAGTGCCATTACGGATCCGAAACGTGTACGATGAGAAAAGGGGCAATTAATCGATTGGTGGCCTTCGAAATGTGAATTCGGCGAGGAATTGAAAAATAGCTGGATGCAACACATAGCAAACGAGGAAGTGTTGACTAGGGCTGGGGAAGAACAATCTAGGATAGCTACAATAAGGGAGGGACACAGAAAATGAATTGATCATATCCTGCGAGGAGATCCACTCTTGAGAACCGTTAGGGCAGAATGGAGGGAGGAGAACAAGAGGAAGGCCCATAGAGACCGGATGCTGACGGATGACGACACATGGACTCAGAAAGCTTAAACAAATGCTCAGCATTGAGAGGCGTGGCGTCATCGTATATACATTCCGGACCCCACTCATGGCAGAGAACCTGAAGAAGAGCAAGACAATCAGTACTGTTAAAGATATAGGCTACCTCTAATAGTGTTAACCATCTAATCTATTCCTGACTCAATGGGCTGTATCTCCAGGTCATATTGATTTCCATTAGTGCATTTAACTGTAATTGTAACTGTAATTGAACATTTGTATAGCGCCACTCTGAGATTCAGAGGCGCTTCCAACCCAGGTCGGTGCTGTCTCTAACAAATAAGATGGTCTTCAGGCGTTTCCGAAACAGAGGAAGCGAAAGGCTGAGGAGCTCAAGACGCAATTCATGCGGAAGGTGGTTCCAACTAGATGGACCGACATAAGCAAAGCTTCTGGATTGAGCAGTTGCACCACGCATGCGAGGGAGAGCCTAGAGGTCTCTGGCGGCCTAGAGCAGAGCGAACAGGAGAGTAGAAACCGATATTCATCGATACAGCCGATGTTGAAAGTTAATTTCTATAAAAAAAAACACACCATAGTTTACGAGAAAGGTTACTGTATACTAATTCGCAGAACTGGCTGATTGTGAAGTTAGACTGCACTATGATGGTTTATAATTAAATTCTAAGATTAATTGGCGCCAAAAGATTAAAAAAATTACTGATAGTTCGAGGGCATAATGTTTTTTGGATTAGCCATCATGAATAGTCATAGCTGGACTACAGTGCGACAGCTTAACACCACTGCGTTGTATTCTACATGGTTTGGAGATTTTCGACCATCTATTTTTAGCTAAATACAATCTGAACGCATACGAATAATTTCAACAATTAGGCTTTATCAAAGTTTTGGTCATATTTATATAGCACAATAATAATTGTTCTAATTAAATGACATTGATTTGCATAATACAGATTGTTTTGTTATCGACTTAGAACTTTAGCCGCGGTAGAGCCTTCTCGCGACATTGAGACAATGTTGGCATTTTTCTTGTTAGTGATCTCTGCCGTCATAGAACAAGTATCTACGCAAACTGAAACCTGCGTTGGTGAATATTGTTTTACAACACCCGATTCCAATGAGTTGAAGAATTTCGATGGTGCGAAGTCTTGGTGCGCTGCGCATAATTCAACGTTGGCTGTTGTCAATGACAGCGATGCTCAAACAGCATTGGCTCAGTTTCTAAATTCCTCGAAAATTAGAGCTATGGCGTATATCAATATGAAATGCCGTGAACACGATCAAACCTGGTTTCTCGTTAACGGATCCAATTATCTTGGTAAGCAACACACGAATGACTGACATTGAAATAGAATTCACTCAGCAGTGCAGCACCTGCGTAACTCAACAATTCCAACACTAACATACTGTGAGCGGCGCTATATAAATGACTAATTACAGTTTAAATTACACACACATACATGTACATATACTGTATATACACACACATTATATTGATCTATATGTCAGTGTTACAGTGGTACTCTATTAAGAAGGCAATAGCAGGATTCTCGTAATGGAACCACAATTATGCAGATAAATGTTTTTCTAATGATGATCTTGCTTTGAGCCATAGTTTACACACAGACGATGTCCTGAACAAACACATTTAATATTTAAATCAGCTACTTCAATAGAGAATGTCTTCTCATGTATTGGACGATCTTAGTGGAACAGTCTTCCACTGCATTTACGCGCTCTTGCATTCGGCTGTCTGCGGCAAACATTTTCAAACTGCCATAACACTCAAAGTTAAATACTATGAGATGATGAAGATGATTATGATGATGATGATGATGATGATGATGATGATGATGATGATGATGATGATGATGATTATGATGATGATGATGATGATGATGATGATGATGATGATGATGATGATGGTGATGATGATGATGATGGTGATGGTGATGGTGATGATGATGATGATGATGATGATGATGATGATGATGATGATGATGATGATGATGATGATGATGAAACCGACCAAACGGCATGCTCTGTGTTACACCCTGTAGAAATCTACAGCGTGTAACACATAGTATGCCGTTACAAGGGCGCTTTAACAAATCCAGCGCTTTTTTAGGTACTTAAAAGGCGCTATATTACGTGCCTTGATAGGTACATACATACAACTGTCTCCTTTTGCGGCAGAGCGAAGAAACCTGCTGTCACAAATGGATGATATCTAGATGTACAGCACATTGAGAAAAGGTTGACCACAGCTTGAAAGAAAATTACACATTAGCATTGAAATTTTATACTCAATACCTTTCTGCATAGGTAACCAGTGCAGTTCCTTTTACACGAAACTGGTTGTATGGATGCATAATACGCATGTAGGCCTATAATATATATATATGTGTGTGTTTATATATGTATGCGTGTCTGTGTATGTAGGTGTAGGTGTAGGTGTGTGTATGCATATCTCAGTATTTAGACACATAATACAGCTCCTTTCCAGCCTGCTGTAATGTAGCTAAAGTAGTCAGTCTGCACCAAAATGATCAAGACACTGTTCACTGCACCGTTACACTGCAGACTACGACCTATGATTGTGGCGCGCTATGTCGTTTTACAGAACACTGATTCGTCAACATCTAAACATTAATTAATTTTTATCTAATGTCTTTCCGTGACTGGCAGAAAACTTTCAGATTGCATTTGATCATGTTGTTATTTAACAGATTTATTTCATATTTGACGTTTTAGGTGATGTGAACAATCAGGAAAATCAAACAGTTACTGCTGAATATAAATTATACTGTCATCTAGCACCTAATAAAAAAAGTGGAAGCGACGAGTTCGAGTTTCTCGTCCGAGCATCTAATCCAAGTTATTTGGGACAATATATTTGTGATTTCCAAGGCAAGTGAAAAACATTTCAATCATTCCTACATTTATCTTCTCATAAAGTACGCACGTTTCAGTTTCTTAGCTACATAATTTACTTAGTCCTATAGTAAATGTTCGTAGTTAATTGCATAAGTTTGCAGCTTATTTAGAGCACATTGCGAAGGTAAGCTAATCGAAACTTGTTTCTAAGCATCCTGAAACATAATATGAGAGAAACAGCATATTCAAAAGAGCTCAAGATGCTTTGGACGAAGTATTTAGGGTCGAGTTCGATTACAACTGTTATTTACAAGTCAAAATTAAGACACGCAGATAGGCAGGGAGCTACGCTGCCATGCCGATTAAGGACATGGGAAAAGGAAAGAGATGTTTGATAATCCATAAATGCAAGAGTGAAAAGTTTCTAAGGGTCTGGGTCTGGGTGAAACTTTTTAATCATCAAAGTAACCAGAAAATTAATGCTTTGCGTCACCGCTTGCATTGATTAGGCCTACCTTTACCTTAGACCTTAATCTTTCCACGCGCTTGCAGCGCATCGGGCGACAACTTGCATTGATAGGGTTAAAATATTAAATAAACGAAGACTGTCATCCAATATATCTAATCCATCTTATATATTGCTTTTATAGCACCGTTATAATAATGCGCAAGGCAGGCACCATCCTTGAACAATTAGGTCGACCAAGGTATGCATTAAATCTTCGAAAGCTACATTCTTTCCTATAAGAGAACTGTCATTTAAATAACATATGGTTATAGCTAGTGGAGATTAACTTTGCAACATGTTGTTTTTAGGTGCCAGTTGTCCGAACAATTCAATGAGCAACATCTTCTTCAAGGAACGATGCTATGTTAAGTTTGACAATGAAAGCTTGACTTGGTTTAAAGCCAGAGCAAGTTGCATTAAGAAAGGTGGCGATTTGGCGCAGTTTCAATACGAATTTGGAAATAAATGGATTCCTCCATTTGCTACGTCCTTTTTGAACCCATCGTTGCATTACTGGGTTGGACTTCGATGGAACGATCGGCGTTGGAAATCTCCCGGTATTTAATCTTTATTTTTGTCTTCCTTTTTCTTTAAATGTCTCGAAAATTTAATAATAATTTTAAGTGAAACTGGCAAAAACGTGGACTCTCCTAGAAATACGACTAGGTAATACAAAGATTCGATGCAACGGATATAAGCTAACAGTCACACGGTAATTTTAGGAGGTACAAAAACACCCCATTCTAAACATTAGCTGCACTAATATACTTGCGTATACATATGGTTAGATTACTATCATACTATTGGAACGTGGAAATTCTGGTCTTAGAATCTTTGAGAACATTATTAAATAAGCTCATGTAATAAATCTACTTAACTCGGTGTTTTAATATTCTATATAGACGATGCCAAAGAAGAATCCATATACACTTCTTGGTCGAATGGAAGGCCGAACAGCTACAATAATTCATGTGTTTGTGCGGATCCAAATGGAGAACCAGTATGGAGTTGGACCGATTGCAACTGTACTGCGGAAAGACAGTTCATATGCCTCAAAAGTAGGCGAAGAATCTTTCATAATAATAAATTGCATATTCAATTTTCTTTCAAAACAATAGTAGGACCTACAAGGGCTTTAAATGCACTCGACGTGATTGCTATGAAGCAAGATACACGAACTATAAGTCCGTTAAATGAAGAACAGGGTAAGGATTTCTTTTCATAGAATCTACTTATTTACTTCTATAATGGCACTAGATTCCGATTGAGTCTTCTGGGATATACGGACCGTATACGACGTACACGGCCGGGTATTTCGTCCCGGTGGGCGATGACCGACACGGGTCTCTGGAGTAACCTCGGCCGTTATTCACTCCTGATCTGTAAATCTACCGACCGGCACGCAACGCATGCCCATTATACGTACACCTAGTGGCACGACAAATACCGGATGTACGCCATCTTCTGCCAATGAAGGACGACTCAGTGGCAGCGTCATCATGTGTGCGAGCGATGCCACCTATCGTCTGGCCAATCTATCTACGCAATTTGGTCCTGAGACTCTGAAAATTAATGCTATTTTACAACTGTAGACGGGAATCTGTTGGTTGGGTGGATTCCACGTGTCCGCGTGGGTCCCCGTCGGGAACCCTTCAATTTGCTAATATTCTTGCTTGAAATGCCATTTAACATTATAGAGGATATGTTTTGCTTTTAAGCGGCGCTAAGTAAGTGTTCAAATTGCAATTGCAATAACATTACAAAGGAATCGGTCGATCATAGGAATATTATTTGAAAATCTTACACAGGCGCTACCCGAGATCGTTTAGCTTGAGAAATATTTAACACTCTAAATTCAGGTTTCAGACCATGTTTGAACTGTTCTTGTAGCAATTAATATATCGTGACATTGGCTTTAAAACTAATTTAAACATGAAAATTAAAATACTGAGTCTAACAGCTGATTTTAGTACCGACTGGAGAGGAAGACACCGGACCATGTGAAGACCAATGAGGAGAGCAAATATGACTCCTTTAAGAAAGACAATGGCAATGGCGGTGCGATAAACAGCAGATCATGTGTCGCTTTTATAGAAACTTAGTTTTTGCGATATTCCTCAGAAGTAACTTATGTGTTGGTAATAGACATTTCGCATTATTTAAAGTGCAAGTTCTCTAATGTTAGAGGTAGATAATAATAATAATAATAATATTATAAGATATTACTTGCTGTCTGGGTGAAAATTCTGTATGCTTTTACGCTTTTGCTTGTTCTGTCACGTTTGACGAGGAGGCCTAAAATAATAAATTTTATTTAAATCAAATTTGATTACTTTAAAAAACGCTAATGTCTATTCGTGAATGATCTTGTTGTCAAAAATAGTTGTTCCAACCACAACTGTGATAACAACAACACCAACGACCACAACGATGACATCCACGACTACAAAAACTACCACTCCAACAACCACGTTTACTGGACCCATGAAAACTAGCAGTAGGATTTTATAATTTCTGACACTTATTAATACAAACTTTAGGAAAAATTTCAATTATAATTATTACTCTCGAAGTTGCAAGACATGCTTCCTCCGTTTCGTATTGAATGACTATCTGTTAGTTGCTCTACAAGCTAATCTACTTATACAACCTTTATAAATTTAAGAATTTTAAAGGGTGTCTGAAAACGAAGGGCGATTAGAGCAGTAGGCTATATCTAGAACTTGTAATCACAGAATGTTAAGAATTAAAATTTTGTAAATTGCAATATTGTTTTTGCAGATTTAGGTCGAGAACAAATCATTGGCATTGGAGTCGGTATAGGAGGAGGCGTTCTTATAATAATTATCGTTGTAATTATTGTAATAACAGTTGTCATCAAAAGAAGAAAAAGGTATAAGAAGCATTACTTAATGAACCTAGCCTGTAAAACAGTTTAATATACATCATTTCAGAATTATGAACAGTATTCGTGTGTTGCATAATGCATATACATGTATATAAGTAATGGTGACTTATATAATATAACATAGCGCTTTTAAGATTATGTTATCTATCCTCAGTCTCATTTGAACCACCTCAGATTCGTTCTAATTTTTTTTCAATTCTAACACGATCGGACTAAATTAATCAATTCAAAAGCATATTACAATGGATCTGGAATATCGCTAGAAAGTGCTTCTCACTAGCCTAACTGATGTTGACTTTCAACGGAAAATCAAGCTCACGTATAACAAATAAAGTTCAGATGCAAAATGGCTGCAAATACCAGGTTTGGCTCACATGTACATAGTACAGTCAACTAATATCAGGATTGTCAAATTATATGAACAGTCTTCAGACTTTATAGATTTTCCAGACTTTCTAGACTTTATAATAACTTTACACAACGATGCAGAAACAATTTATCAAGTAGTCGCTAGACATAGCCTAATCTCAGAAGTTAGCATTGCTCAGACTTAATTGTTATTCTTTTAGAAAATACAATGAAAACAGCGAATCAAGACTTGGAATAGAAAACCTCAGCGAAAACAACGACGAGGTACAACCCAATAAACTGACAGAATCGGATGGAAAGGATCTTTATTCTCAGGTACACAAACCACCGCGAAATCAAGTGAATAATTCGCGTGGAAAGGATGTTTATGCTCAAGTAAATAAACATCCACAGAATCAAGCAAACAACGACGTTTATGCCAAAGTGGTGTCTGATGGAAAACAACAAATAAACAAGATCGAATCGTCTCCAGAGATCATTTACTCAGCTCCAGAATTTGCTCAGGATCCGAAATCAACGTCTTCTAGCTCCAACTACGAAGTGGCTCATCGTGTTCATGAACCTGATATGGTTCCCACACTGCGAGGACAAACTCAGTCAATATTCCCGATACGATATAGTAATGCATATGCAAATGAAAATGAAGCTGAATAAGGCAACGGACTAAACATCCCACACTCCATATTTAGCCTGGTAACCTGATAACACTGATGAAACGCTGTTGATAACGTTGAGTGATATCATAGTGAATGCTGATAATTGGGTAACTATCGTAACTGATTGTCCATATAGACTTGTCAGGAATGATCAAATCATCTTAATCAAATGTATTCAGTATTTAATCGGATGCTTTAATATATAACAGAATAACTCAGATTCAAAGACTGTGACGTGTGTTTTATTTATACAACTTTAATTAAGAACTTGTTTGTGAAGAGCCTAAAATGGAAAAGGTATGTATATAGCAGAAAAAGTTGGGATAAACGCCAAGACACTCTTGTCAGATCTCTGGTTAATTCTCTACTAATTTAATACAACGAATGTTTGCATGACTAGGCCTACTTGTGTGTTTCCAGACCTGACACTGTTGATAGGATAATAAACTAGGGGGTCGTCCATTAATTATGTCAACAAATTTTAGGCCTTTTTTGACCCCCTCCCCTTGTCAACAACTGTCAAACATTGACGGACCCCAAAAAAATTATGTCAACAATCCCAGACCCCACCCCTACCAGAAGCGTAGCCAGACGGAAATTTTGTTCGCCAGACGGAATTTTTTTTCCCAATGACCTTTTTAGACATTTCGATGATATTTTTTTAGATGACCTTTTTTAGACATTTACTCCATTTTTAAGAGAAACATTTGTTGACGTCAAACTGTACCGAACCCTCCCCTGTCAACAACTGTCAAACTTTTACAAACCCTTCCTCCCCTATTTTGGTGACATAATTAATGGACGGCCCCTAGGCCTATTACCACCATCGCCGTATATATTTGCACAAGTTGCAAACTACTCTGTTGTGTATGATTTCAAGAGCATTATAAACTGTACAAAATATAATGTCATCAACTACATCGACCGGTTTCTGTCTGACTGTATCTAGGTATATTGCTATGGTGGCAAATGAATGTAGCACTTTTATTACGCATTCGTGAATTTAATAAGCGCAACTATATCTTATGACCAAGTATCAATCGATGGCGCTGAGCAATTAATAATAATAATATTCTTTATTGAAACAATCCGGTTGACAAACCGCAACCGGTTACAGTGTGCCTACAGTTATGCAATTGAAACAATTCACAAGAACACAAAATGACAGAAGACATAAATCTTAACTACTAACAGAACAGACAGCCGGCAATACACGGGGCTAATAGCAGCCTGCAAAGCATGTCCGCCTACGGAACCGATCTCGGTACTTCTCGCTCTGTATGTCAGTGTGTTATCCAATGCGCTATCGGGTCACTCCCCAGTCTCCACCTTCAATTGTGGGAGTGAAGAACTTGCTCAAGGTCTCTACACAGTACCGTACCTATTCAGAGGGGGTTCGAACACGTAGGCCTACAGTACTCTCCTAGTTGCAAGGCGAACGCTCAACCAATCCGCTACCGCGTCCCATAATAGGATAAAGTTTCTCGCTTAATCCATTATCAAGCTGTCAGCATGTAATACACGTTGACCATTTTAACATATAACCCAGAGATGAGGGTAAATCGCATTCTCAAGATTTCTTCGGCTGCCAACAAAACTAAGTCATCGAATCAACCTATTCCTAGACCCTCAGATAAAGCAGTTAGCTAAACAGGGCAAGGTCAGGTTTGCTTTCTGGTTGAGACCCAAGACTCCGAGGGGTCGTTTGTAGAATTAGAGTGTCGAGGGAGTAACTGAGTCGAGGAGGAACTCGATTGAGGGTTTCGCGAAATCGGTAGGCCTACTGTTTTCAGGCTGAGGTCAACTAACATTATGCATATACCATTATAATTATGTCTGCACAGTTTTCAATGTGTCAGTCACCGTCAAGTTTTCTTCCTGTTCAATATTCGTCACGGTTGAATTTCTGTCTGAGGCCTTTCTTAAGGTTTCTATAGCAGACACAGCTCTTCATTTTGCCTTGTACAATAGTGCTAAACGGAGATGAGAGGACTCGCCTGTTTTATGGCCCTTTACATGGTCTTATTTGGCTTTAAATAGCCTTCTTAATGGAAATCATTGACTTTCGTCTTCAATGCTTTCACCTATAGACAAATCATGAGGCAGACAACAGAAAATTATATCTTACTAAAAATACTGGCACATCTGTGGTATATTTAGCTATGCTAACTTGTGCTTTATAAATCCTAACTTGTGCTGTATAAATCTTCTATTTAATAGTAATTATAAAAAAATGCATTTGTACACACAGAAAGCAGAAATTAACTATAATACGGCATTCAAGCACAAGAATAAATGCTTCCCATTGCCAAGCGCCTATAATTCAAGATCATCCTGCAGGTAAATGCCTCAATCATAACAAATTAAGGCTCCATGTTGGAGTTTCCAGCAAACGGAGTCAATGATCATGCACTCTTCAGTCATTGGAGAGATACAGGTTCAAACGCTTCCACACTTCAACTTGAGCGCATCATGTTGCTCCAGAGGATTTTTTAAGAAATTTCCACTGGTGGGGATATTTCGAAAAGGGCACTTTCCGCGCATAATTTCAAGTCAAAAGCACTGTCTCAGAAAAACTTGGGAAAGGACATACAATTAATATTTTTATTATTTTTTAAATATGTTGAACTTTCAAGCAGTCAAATTACGGGGGGGAAACAAATTCTGAAATAGGGTAACACTGATTACTGAAATATGATGAATGTTAAGGAAACTAGAAAAGAAGGCCATCTTCTCTGAAAAATTTATGAGCAAAATCTCTTCTTGAGTAAATGTCTAAATTGGGTTGACGCTCTCTTCGATTCCGGGCAGAAAGAAAATGTACAATGGTCATTCTTGGATCATAGTGAGCAGTTCCCACTCCATTCAAGGCAATGTTAAGTCGTGCATTGATTGTGTCAGAGTTCATGCTACTTCTGTGATCGTCCACAACCAAGTTGTGATGTGATGTGATACAATTCTCTCAGTTTGCATTGAATGTGGTGACAATGTCGCAATTGCTGACAACACCTTTTGCACTAATCCCGTAGTAACTGGTAGCAATTGGCGGAGACGAACTGACAATGAGCATCCAAGATCAGCTCCGGCGGGAAGATGTGGAACATCTGAAATTGCATTCCATTGTTCGCAGGCTTCATCAGCAAAGATACCGTCTTTACCCGGGAATAACCTAGCTGTCAAATTAATGCCAGCTGTTATAAAGTCCCCAACGACTCGCGATGCAAGAAGAGCTTTTATCTTCATAAGTACATCGTCTTGCTCTGGATCGAGACGTTCAGCCAAAAAGTTATATGCTGCCTCGACGACTTCAACACAAATTGACTCTCCGTTTCTGTTTCCAGTAGTGACGTTCTGATTAGTTACGGCCCTTCCAGTTGGAAATTTACTGAGATCGGACTATTGTATTGGTGACCAAAGAAATATAAATTATAAAGATTTCACGTCTGCTGTTTGCATTTACGGTATGTCAAGGTCAATAAAATGATTTACAGTAATCATTTCATCATTGGTGGCAACTGGTTATACTAAAAAGGGCAGAATTCACTGGTGGGGAAAATGGCAAGGACTGGTGGGGAATTTCAGAGGGCTGGTGGGGAATTTCCCCACCAGTCAACATGTTAACATGTTAAAATGCCCTGTGTTGCTCATATGCAATGACCATCGTTCTGAAACAATCTTCCATTGCATACCTACCCTTGGACTCTGTGTATCATAGCTTACATTTTGACTCTTAGACTCTTAGCACATCCGTGCTGCTTTTCGTTAAGGCACTAAAAATGCGTTACATTAATTATATAGTATATACACACTAAAGAATGAAGTTTAGAAGAAAAAACGCCAATTTAGCAAATTAAAAAAATTGATGAAAAATAACAGGACAAAAAGAAATTTTAGATGCCAAAAGGTCACTTTATTATTATTATTATTATTATTATTATTATTATTAAAATGAGTTCTAAAAATAAAAGTTCTAGGGCCTCATCGAACCCAGGCACGCGATAGCATTGAACCGCTGGATTGTAACTGAGATCTTTTGGAACAGGAAGAAAGTTTACTGTGGATCTTAAGTTGTTCTTGTCAACCGTCAGCCGAGTTCTATGATGAAGGCCAGGCCATCCCGGTCCATAGGTCCCATCGTTTCTATCGCGATAGGGGTAAAACAATATCTCATCTCAAGCTCGGCGTATTCAGATTTCTTTCTAGTCGCGGCTATTTCCGGCGCTCCTCCTGCCGCTGCTGATGTCTCGGCCAAGTACTATGGCGCGAAAGTGTCAATAATTGTCACATCCCAAATCAGAGAACGCCCGCTGTTCCATGGAGTCAATGTTTGACCATCTGGTCTTTTCCATCCAGTCAGGTAAGGCCAACCGTTCCCTGATCGACGATACGCCTACCCTGATGAGGCTGCTCAGCACGATATCGTTTACTGAAGAATGTCTTGCTTGTCTGTCGAAGCCCATTGAGTAAGCCATTCCATGCGAGGCCCTGGCTCAGACCATTGTTCCACATGCGCATGCATGTGGGGCACAGATGACCGCCCCTAGTCTCATGCCCACCGCCACCCTCACCTCGTCGTTCAGAGTTAGGCCTTGGGCTGCTAGCGGAAGGGCAAATAGCCAGTCTGAAGCTTGCAGGGCCTTTATGGCGTTTAGCCTGGTTCGATCATACGAGTCTTGGGAGCGCGATGCGATCCCGACATGGCGGCTGAAGGCAGCGGTGTATCCCATGAAGACTGTTTGCAGTCTTAAGACGGGTATTATTATTATTATTATTATAATTATTATTATTAAGGATTTCTTAAGTGTCACTGTCAAATGACAAAGCATCAATCGATGAAGCTCAACGGTGGCCTGACAAAATGTCATGCGACAAAATGTCGCCAACAAAATGTCACCGACAAAATGTCATAACGACAAAATGTCACCTGACAAAATGTAGCCAACAAAATGTCATAAGTATAAATCAGTAAACAAGCGATAATTTTATTAATTGATAATTTCAAAAGCAAAATCTACTATAAAGGTTAATAGTAGTGTCAAGTGATTGTAACAACACCTTTTTGACGGTAAGAAAACCTCTAAAAAAATTGTTATAGTCAAAAACAGCCAAATCAGCTTACTGAATACTAATACAACGCTGAATAATAATGTCTGTCAAGCGAGCATAATTGTTATTGAAATGTTCATACAACATTTATATTCAGAACTCTTGCAATGTCCCCCAAATAGGCAATGGAGTCTCTGTTGCTGTAGTCTGTAACGATAGTGTGGAGAGCTTCACAGTCTCTGTTGCTGTAGTCTGTAACGATAGTGTGGAGAGCTTCACTGATTCTTACATATGCCTTCTTGTTCCTTCCTGGTTGAACTCCAAGTTCCAGTTGGCGGCGCAGAAGTTCAATACTGTGCTGTGTTCTTCTATGAAGCCGGTTAGGTCCTTTGTAATGCAGCCGGCTACCTCCTTTGTAATGCAGTTACATTTGAATCCTGGTCTACTGCACATATTTCACCTTTTATTAGCTTTTGCTTCAATTGTTTTTGGTCGCATATTACCCTGTGTGGATTCTTCTTTGATGTCCTTAGGCTAAATTAATCCCATGACATTTTGTCGGCGACATTTTGTCGGCGACATTTTTGTCAGGTGATATTTTGTCGTTATGACATTTTGTCGGTGACATTTTGTCGGTGACATTTTGTCGCATGACATTTTGTCATGGAACCAGCTCAACAATAGTACCATGTAAGCGAAGGACTGGATCTACACAGTACACTTCTCACAGGAGGCTCGAACCCATAATCTCCTTGTTACAGCATGGGCACTTTAATCAAAAAGCTATCAAGGCCCACAATTTACAGCAAGAACTATACCACTTATTGAATATCCATAATAAAGGAAGTTTGTAATTTACCTTGAAATTGTAACCTGCAGCTTCGTCACAGTCCATAACATTACTGTATGTAAAGTTAATGGCTGAGGTGCCTTCAAATCGGACTTTCATTGGCCAACTGCTGTGGCCAACCTTACCACTGAAGCGACGATTGCCTTTTGCATCACTAAAGTCCAGATATTCATACCTAATTGAAAAATGTACAGATTTAAACTTCATTTATCAGTTGCAGATCTAATTAATTTAGAGTTCAATAACAGGAGTATAATAATAAGTAGTGCCATCATTAACACGCCATGGTGGCTGATTGGTTAGAGCTCTCGGCTTGTAACGTGGAGTGTACGGGTTCGAGCCTCACCAGAGGCAGTTACTGTGCAAGAACCTCGAGCAAGTATTAATAATCTATCTTTTTTCTTTCTTTATTGAAGCGCCTGACAAACGCACTGCATTTACATGTTATATATGCAATTGAAATCTTAACTAGTAACAGAACAGACAGCCTGCAATACATGGCGTCAGCCTACAAAGCAAATCCGCCCTACGGGGCTCACTCGGTACCTCTCGCTTTGTCAGCGTGTTATCCAATGCGTAATATCCGGCCCCGCTCGTATTTACATTCAATTGCTCTGTGCCACCTATGCTCTCTCACATGGTCGTGTGCACTTCTGAGCTTTAGAAGGAGGGTAATATCAAATATATTTGTATTAAATAGAATGCCAATTAAAAGAATAGTAATAGTTTAAGTTTTGTGACATTGAAGGTTTGGCTCCTGTAAGCTTCAACAGATCAACACAGCACTCGTGATTAAGCTTGTGTTCTTCTCTTAGCTTTAGAAGAGTGCTTTCGAAATTTGAAGTTTACGATTACAATTGTAAAACAGAGAAAAACTCACTCATTTTGTGTTTCACATCTTTTGTCAAACTCCACTTCAAAGTGTGTCGCTCCAACACAAGAAAATGTCTTTAAAGAGAAGAAAACAATGCAGTAAAGACACACAAAATAATAATCACAAAGAAAACTGATTTTCATGACACTGTTTGTAATTGAAAAGTGGAAAGCTCGTTTATACTTTGGTTTCTTAGTAAACTATATCCCACCACTTAATATGCAGTGCCTGTCAGTAACCTTACAAAAGGCATGCATAATCTACCATAAACGGTGTTATATGACCTTGAATGCTTTCTCATGTTTTAAGAAATGCCTCAAAACTCATAAGAATTGTCTTTCAAACATCTGGACAGTCTGAATGTCATTACATTGTACACAAAATAGGTTTGTCACTGATGATAACAATCACATCAATCGGAATAACAATCAGATCACATGTTTCAGATAACATTCACAGATCAATATGATCAATGCAGCTTGATACTGACTGAACCAAGATATCGATATACAGCATACAAGAAACAATTGGGAAATGCAGAGTTTAGAAAATAATTTGGTATTATAAGAACTAGAGTTAAGTTGAAATAATAAGCTATAAAAACTGCAAGAACTATCACAAACATACCTTGAGAATGACCCAATTAGATGAAGTAACTCCCCAGAACAAAATCAAGTCACCCACCTTGGTGACTTTTTCTGGACGATCTGTTAGAGGTGAATCAACCTCCCAAGTTCTCAGCTCCTTTTCCATTTGCTCCTCTCCTTGATTACCATCCTGTGAACATCAAATGCAATAAGACTGGTTAATATTGCAAATCCGACCTTTAAGTCCAGGGTATTAGAGTACAGAGTACTTACCATCACACTTTAATAGGTTTCTAACTCCATACACCCTAGACTGTTGTGTTCTTCTGACACTGGCTTGTTGCTAGAACATAGGTTCAGGACAATGGTAGTATCATGTGCTTCCAACTGCTAAGCTCCTCATATTTGGTATCGTCTACCTCAAAAGGCCGATTTGCTACCTCGCAATCATCCTGTAAATCTCTACTCAAGACTCACCATTTTACTCTCATCTTCGTGTGACTGTCTTGGCCCCTAGCAAACATACCTCCACGCCACAGATTCATTTAGTAATCATGTGCATGTAATATGTGTTTTAAATAAGCGAATAAATAGGCCTACCACTAAAAAAATAAATCAGCCTAAAGTTCAATCAAATCTTCACTTAATAAAGTCACCCTACTAAAACTTGCCAAAAATAATCAAGAATTATATAACACACCACGATCATACCAGAGAAGGTAATAGGTCTGGAAGTTTGGAGAGCAATTGACGAATTGTCATCATTACAGGCTTCAGATTCTCCAACAATTTTGTTTTATGGCAAGAAGACAACTTTGCAGCCAACTCAGACAACAACAGAACCTACAATGGCAGAATATACATTTATTATAGGATGCATGCATATATGCATGTATGCAAGAATGTAAGCATGCATGTATGTATGTTCACATGACTTGTATGTATGATTGATGGTGGCACATGCGTGTATGACTTCGTGTTTTCGTATGGCACTTAGCATGTAAACACCGAATATGGTGATGTATCGGACTTGAACGTCCACTTGGTATCTCTGGACAGAGCAGACAACCCTTCTGCACTTTTTTAATTTAGAATTGTTGATTATGAATCTACAATTACAACAGACCTTAAAATAGCAACAACAGAACCTAGGAAGACAGACCTGCAATAGCCAAAAGCGTCGGCAACCACCACACTGCATAATACAGTATAAGCCGTAACTCATAGGAATCAGAGTAACACTAGAAGTTTGGTTTTTATGGTAATGAATTAGATACAGTGTAAGCAACACTAGTTCAAACTACAGTCGATAATTTTTTTATTAATGCACTTTAAGTTATATTCACTGTAACCTGAGATTCACTCTGTAATGAGGCCAGTAATGGGTGCTATGAAACGCTTCTCTATAATGATGCAAAAAGCTGACAAAAATTCAAAGGCAGCAGAACAGCATGAGAGATTTGGAATCTATACAGAAGAAACAAACTGCACTGACAGTCCCAAGCCCTAGACTCACCGTTAGACTCACGCACCCTAAAAGTCCATACAACTCCTACATTCAGTAAAATGTCATAAAACACAAATTATGAATATAATTATGCTTACATCAATATATAATACCCCTAGACACTGAACACATGTATATAGTTACAGATGTAAGGCTCGCTCCAGCCCTACCTCAGAAGCCCTGGGTGGTCACTCCCTCCGATCTACCAAGTAAGGTGTGCTCGTTGTTCCTTTCGCCCGTACATCTACTAGGCAGAACCGCACCTTTTCAGACGTTGGTCACTCACTCTGAAACAGGCTCCCCTTGGCGCTTGCTTCCCAGGGTCCACTCAGATGCTCTATTCCAACTTCAAAAACTGTCTCCTTTCTAGCTGTGCTGGGGTCGGGAGCACCTCTTAGTAGTAGCCCTGAAGAGGTGCTATATAAATTTCATTAATGAACGAATGAAGATGTAATAAATGCAACATACCAACTCGCGCAGTGTTGTGGCAAGAAAGGAAGTATCCAATTCCGGTAAAAGTACCCTCTGAAATAGAAACACAATGCAATCAGTCACTCAATCAATGGCCACCAGTATGTCAGTATAAATTACTGTCACTCTAATTCGACCAAAAACTAAACGAATCAAATGCAATTTTTTAAATGTTGATTAAAATGAATTCCCAAACATTTCAACATCATTCATCTCTCTCTTCACCATCTCTCCCTTTCCTGCTGACTCCCCTTAAACGGATCATGCTTGCCTTCTATTTTCTCTCTGTTGTTCCTCTCTCTGGACAGTCCTCCTCTGCAGCAGTAAATAATTATCTATATATTGTAAATATGCCTAAATTATTATTAATATTATTACTACGCTATTATTATCACTATTATTAACTATTAAGCACTAGTTATTAGCTAAGACCAATCATCAGTTAATGTCGCTGAGCAATTGTCAGTGGACAACCATACAATCACTTAAATCCCTACCCTGAGCATTAAAAGGCAAGCACCATAACCAATCAGCTACCGTGTCATACAATCGGGAACCATGTCCCAAAGTAAATGGCTAGTGCCTGTGTTTAACTAACCAGATCAGGGTCTTTGAGCATCTTCATTCGAGTCAGAAAGTGTTCAGCCCTAGGAGTGATTAGCTGACAGCAGTCTGTAGATATACAAAAAGTAACAAATTCTCATTTTGTTCTCAGCTGCACAATCTAGATATTAGACTCTTTCATGACACAATATTGAAACATGACCAAAACAAAGACTATTTTCCACATCCTCCAGAAACTTGACTTTTCAAGTTATAGCAAGAACTTGCTTAAAACCTTTTTGTACTGGAGGCATTTTTGCAACTGAACTAAGTTTTGTGCCCATGTCCTCATCATCATCATCATCATCATCATCATCATCATCATCATCATCATCATCATCATCATCATCATCATCATCATCATCATCATCATCATCATCATCATCATCATCATCATCACCATCACCATCCACCACCACCATCTTCATCATCATCACCACCACCACCACCACCACCACCACCACCACCACCACCACCATCATCATCATCATCATCATCATCATCATCATCATCATCATCATCATCACTATTATTATTATTATTATTATTTATTATTATTACTATTAGCAACTTCTATAGTGCCAGTTTCTTATGCTCAAGGCATCAATCGATCAACTGACGGCACACCAAAGTCAAGCTGCAATCAGGTTGACATCGAAACAGCCTATCCTAATAGTAATCTCCAAAATTCTAAAGTGCCACTCAAAAGCCAAGCGCAAGGCATCAGCGGCCAGCCTAAGGTGCATAAGCAGATACTTAAATGGGAAACTAAGCAGAATTATGAAAAAAATAAAAAATTACAGACTGAAAATCTTTAAGACTCACACTCACATACCTGGCCAGTAAGTCCTTCAACGCTTAAAGCATAATATGAATGGTACCTTTTAATTGTAATTTTGAAAAGAAAAACCAAGCAGAATCGTGAACAACTAACTGGAAGAAGTGAACAACTTTAGACTCACAGTGGATAATGAGTTTCTCCAGCTTGTCCACATCATCAGTAGGTTTTTGTGGCTTTGACAACTCCTGGGAAACCCAGGCAAACAATCGCACCTGTAGCTGATTGAAGAGCTTTGACAGATGAAACAGGTGTTCAGATTTCTTCCTCCCAGACAATGTCTCGTTACCAAGAGACACAGACCTGCGAATAACACTGGGTCCAGCGGTCTCCGGCGTCAGTTGAAAAAGTTGAAAAAACCCCAAGGAATCACAGAAGGAAATGGACAGAAGCTTCTCCATGATGGTAAAAAGCTTGGAAGAATTGAAATCCTTTGAAAAAGAACAATCCACATATGAAACAATAAGCTGCAAAACAGCAAACAAGAAGCTACACAGCAGATTGTAGTTAAAACAATAATTATATAGCAATGTAGTTGATGCAATTGTGGGACATAGTAGTCAGTTGGTTATCCTTGTAATGCAGAGAGCAGGGGTTCGAGCCTCATCTGTGGCGATCACAGTGTGGGGAACTTGACCAAGTCCTTAATGCACAATGGCTCAGAGCCATCGATGTTCTATCACATGTAGGGATAGCAGAAATTCACAAAGTCACGGAAGCCGTGTATTCTGTGACCTTTGGCATTTGCCGTGAATGCCTTGAATTTCCCCAAATTCATTCATTCAGAGCATTTATATATTAGTGCCCCTTCAAGAAACTACTAAGAAGCGATCCCGGCCCAGCCATGACTAAAGAAAAAATACTTGAGGGACTTATAGAACCCTGTCGGATGGCTCACAAGTAAAGAGCGGAGCTTAAGCAGGAGGTCATTTCAGATGGAAGGGCCCACAATCGAAAAAAGCCGTGAATTGTTATGATTTTCGGCAAATTTTGTTAAATTAATGCAACATGACATTCGGACCTGACATGTTACACCACAGCATCAAAGTTTTACACACGAATATTACGCGCAACCAGGGGCGGATCCAGAAAGTTTATGAGAGGGGGCCAAATGGTCGTCCGAAGGACTATCGTTGAGGCGCGTAGCGCCGAGCAAGGGGTTTTGCTGTGTCAGATTTTTGAATTTCCACACTGCAAATTTTAGGCTGTCATGTGAACAAATTGCTCTATTATTTCAACACTGAAATGCATCAGATATGTCACTGGAGTCGTTTTTGAGTTTGACTGTGGACAGTAGTACTAGGAAACCACATTTTTTAAATTAATATAAAACCTAGAAAATACTTTAAATTTTCAACACACCATAAGCCTTAAGATATTGTATATATTGCATTGTATTGTATTTGATCATTTATAAAACGCTTCTCATAGCATGAGAAGGTCTCACACAGGTACTGCTGAGAAATGGAAGGTTTTAAGTTGAGAGAAAGAGATAGAGATGCTACCAGTGATGTGCAGAGCGTAGAGAAGGAGGAAGTCCATTCCATAGGGAGGGACTCGCAGGCAAACAGGTACACGAAGCTTACCGGGACTCAGTTAGCAGAATAGTTAACAAATGGTACACAAACCAAGCAAGAATGATTCAACTGCCTTATCGGGAGCCATGTAGTAATGATGTAGTTTTACTAAATGTTCAAGGAACACAACATTTTGAAATTTGATATTTTGAAATTTGAGAAACAACACTCGAGAGAAGCTAATTCAGTTGTACAAATATAATATTTTTTATTTATATATCCTCATTTTCTTTTATAACAAAAGATCACAGAGTGAACATTGTATACTTGGCGATGGGGAGGGGGCCACGTCCTGTGTAAATTTCAAATGGGGGGGGCCATGGCCCCCCCTCGATCCGCCCCTGCGCGCAACAAGTAATGATGGTCTACAGACTGCAGAAACTGTGTCGAACACTGACTCTAACACTTAGCATGACATCACAACGGTGCATCGCTGTTTTGATCTGTTCATTCAATTCGGAAGATTTATAAGCGCCCCTTCCAGGTTACTACTCAGGAGCGCTACAACCCCGGCTAAAAAAGATGGGTCTAAGGCTAGAGTAAAGTGCATCTGAATGAACTCTAGGCATAAGGCGTAATGTTATTGATATGTCTATATTAAATAGATATTAGTAAAATAGATGTGAATTGATGCGGGACGTTTACACGATACATAGCGAACGCGTCGTTTCTTTCTTATTTGCTTCATTGTTTGGACGGATCTTACCAAAATAAAAGCGTGATTTCATGCTGCAAATTTACCGTGATTTTCGCCCATTTTACAAAATGCTATCGTGAATTTTCAACTTTTTTGCCATGAATTTCTACTATCCCTAATCAATATGGCCACTTGTTCACTTTTGAACTGTAGAAGGAGGGCAATATAAGAGACAGCACTGTATTGGTTGCAGTATAGTCTGTAGCAGAACAGAGCACATTTCATGAAATATTATTTGGATATTTATTGCGTCAGAAAACAGAACAGATAACAGTAATATCATGACAGAAACAGAGAAGTAACTGCGCAACAGGAAGTATACCAGTCTATTACCTGGTTAACATTTCAGTCAACGTTTAGTGTCACACAGACGGATTAAATTAGATTAAATTATACTAACAGGCAGCTAAGTCCAAATAGTTTTAGTACTATACATTAGACACTTTATACATTAAACATCATCATCATTATCATAGAGCACATAATTTAGAACCAAAGTAAACAGAGACAAATTTTATGACAAGATTATCAATCACATAAAGTGACCATTTTCAATGTCTACACATTACTCGCGCCTTGTTTTGTTTTAATTCGATTTAAAATAATGTGATTTCAAATAATCTACCTATGAACAATGAAATGGCATATGAGGTTACCTCAGGCAGATCTGAAGGTTTCGTTGGCAGCGTCATCAGAATGTCGACGTCAACAGTGCTGAAGTAGTGACATAGAGACTGGAAGATGATCAGCTTAGAACCAGTCAATGAAGACTCCTGCAAAGCAGAGGAAAACTCCAAATGCTAGATCATAAATTCCTAATCCAATCTAATGACTTCTATAGCACCATAACATCATAATGTCCAAGACATCAGTAGATGGTCACTTTGAGTGAAAATCACAGTCAAAAATTCACAACTGATTTGAAATGCCCTGTCGAAACCCAACAGGTCTGATAAAACAGAGAATAAACAAGCTCAAAGAGATCATTCCTAAATTTTGACCTAAATGGCATAACGATATTGACAGAACAAACTGAACTTCAAAGCTTTGGACCAAAACTGTTCAGGTGTGGAGCACATCAAGATTCATAGAATTCACTGCTCAAATACATTATCTGTTTATTTGAGGGGTAAGAATGGAAGAGATAGGCCAGTTGGTCAAAATGTAGTACCTCAGCAACTGTAAGAGAATTTCAAACATAAACAATCAAATGCAACTGGGTTGAAGATGATGCGATACCTTAGAGAATTCCAAGTGTCCATGATGACAAGTTAAAGCAGTTTAAAGCTCTACATCGCATATCATCAATTTCTGAACATGAACAATTGCTCAGCTGCCATTGGGTTGGAAGCATCCATTAAATGAATGCGTGGCATGTTCAATAAGTGCTTGCTTTGTGAAGTGGAGAATGCAGGTCCAAGTGTGAAAATAAAGAAGTCAACGGAATGCAAACTCCTTTACGAAAAAATAACTTAGCACAATCAATTAAAGCTTGCCATGAGATAGTATAAGCACAGAAATATTAAATAGTTAATAAACAACAGTGAACTCCATCACGCTTGCTCCATCATCACATCCACAGCGCCAACAACCCGATAATAAAGTCATTAAGTTGTGGCATAAATTGATGCTGATGACGTAATTGTAATTAAAATTAAGACAAGAATAACACTGACAATTATGAAGATGATATAATAATAATCTTTTCTTTATTGAAGCGCATGACAAACACAGAAGATGTACATTTACATGTTATGCAATTGAAATCTTAACTACTAACAGAACAGACAGCCTACAATACACGGCGCTAATAGCAGCCTACAAAGCATGTCCGTCCTATGGGATTCTAACTCGGTACCTCTCGGTCTCTATGCCAGTGTGTTAGCCAATGCGCTATCGGGCCCCCCCCCGATGATGTCTGTGATAAACCTTTACTAACACATGACTCCTGGAGAAGATCGAGGAGCATCTTTGGTCTAGCTTCTTTACAGGGAAAGAACAAATCAAGACCTAAACAGAAGAAAAATGCTCAGTCAATTGGGAAATATTTACTGAGACAATCATCATCGTCACTACCATAACCATCATCTGCATTATCATCACCAGCCTCATCATTAACATCATCATTGTCATCACTATTGAATGGAGGATAACACCCTTGATGACCATACTCTATAATCATGCCTTCAGTTTTTGGTCATTCAATAGTTCAGGCACACATTAATTTGTTCGGTTCAAGGAGATCTTGAAGAATTTTCTCAGACATGTCCCTCATTCTTCTTCGTCTTATTATTATTATTATTATTGCCTGAGGTAAAAAGAATCCCTCAGGTTCTAAGAAATATTAATATTTCTATTATTACTTTAATTGTTCTAAATTATTATTATTATTATTAATATTTTTATTATTATGCATTTACTAAGCCCCACATTCTAATGATCAAGCATCAATTGATGGCACTGAGCAATTGTGAGTGAAAGTCATAGCCTCGGCATATGAGATCGGGTGGTCCTCTCCATCGCTGTTCTTCCGTTGACAGTCCATGTCTCTACACAGTGAATGCTCTCTGAATTATTCGATGAGACCTCAGACCAATAGGCTACTGTGCCCCACATTGCCCACAATAAGCAAAGCATCCTCTTGATATTGCTTTACTTTCGACCTGTATTGACTAATACATTTACATTAAATTTGCAATGCATCACAAAATAAACATGGTGAAATTTAGAGCATAATTATGGTAGTTAAATTTATTCACCATCTCTGATAATATCTCTTGCACTTCTACTGATTATATCATCTTCTTCACTTTCGTTCTTATTATCCATGAGATAAGATAGATGATCGAAGATTTCACTTGTATTCTGCCAAAAACAGTAAAGGTAAACAAACTGAAGAAGAACCCATTTTAACTGAACCATTTGAAAATTGATGTAAATAAATCAAAGCATAAATGAGTGGATGAATCAAGCAATCAATCAATCAGTCAGATAATCAGAGAGTTGTTCAGTCAATTCATCATTTGAAATGGAATGAATGCATAAATGAATGCCTGAAAGAATAAATGAATCTATCAATCACTCAGTTGCTGAGCCACTCACTCAGATAATCATCAAAGAGAATTATTGCCAATTAGTTTCCAATTAAGCAACAACGGGTTCAGACATACCTTGAAGTTGTTTGAACTGGGCTTCAGATGTGGCAACATTGAATTTATCAACTGAAGAAAAACACTCTGATCCATCCTACACACACCAAAACACACCTTAACAGCAATACCTGTTAAGTAATCATAATTATAACAGTAATTAATATTAGATCTGTTCAGAAAAGCATTTTTAGAAGTCTCCAGATTAAACTAATTTGTTGGATAATTGGTACCTAGCTGTGCAAGCTCTATTTTAGGCTCCATATCTGGAAGGTGACCACATTGTTGATCATGTGAAGGGGTCTCTGAAACTTTAATAAAAGGCTGATGCATTGAGTTGACAGCGTATGTTTGTATGTATATGGCCATTTATATGCCTTACAAGAAACTCACGAAGGCGCTAAACGTGACTACCCAACAGATCAAAACAGATGCGACTTAAGAAGTTTCGAAAATGTTGACTGAGCCGATGCTGTACCACTTCTAACTCTGTGTTGAACTGAGTGATGTTTCTTTCACCAATGCATTCCAGGCATTCCTATTCCTTTGATAAGAAATACAACTAAATTTATTTTGAGCAAAATCCATCCTTATATGGTTACCATTATCAACCTCTCTTTTTAAACCCGTGGAAGTGCAACAGACATTCTTTTAAGATATTCCAAACTACTGGAACTACTAGGCAGTAACAGATTAAATTTTGCTTTCCAGAAATTTCTCTTACTTTTCAGGAAATTGTTTGTATGTTTTCCACAGCGTTTCAATTGACACATTGGATAAGTCAAGGTAGTTTGGATTTATGAAGTCACTTCCTGAAGCTACCAAAGTACCCACCTGAAACACAGTCAGCAATTTCTTGTTCCAAATTCAAATGCACAAAGACATTAGATACAAACTACTGGACATTTGGAAAATGGACATTAGACTGGTCCAAACTTACATGGGGAAATATATTTTTTCAAAATATGCTGCTCCACAAGGCTGCCCCTGTTACACTTGAAGACTACAAGACTCTGTGTTGAAAAAATTGAAGAGATCTGAACATGTTTAGAGGTCGCTAGGTTTTGACACTTTTTGTAGAAATTGCAAAAATTGCGCATCTGACGCGTTAATAGCTTCATTATGAATTAAAATAAGTACCCATGAACACCAAGCACCATCTTTCTAAATCATGATCAATATGCCAAATGTATTTAAGTAACTAAAAGAATAATAAGCTTATTTACAAATAAAACACTTATTTCAAGTTCTTTCTGATAGATAAACGGTTGTTGGCTTATAACTAATTTTTAAATTTTGCATGCCACCTTTTCATCACAATTCGTTTCATATCCTGCTGCTCTGTGTAATATAATCTTATTTATCCACCTAATCCGCTATCCATGTAGAGTCTGGACAGGAAATCCTTCGACCAGCAGACTCCACTGGAAGAGTATGTCACAAGATCTTTAAAATATGCTTGATCTTTTTACCATCAAGAACAACCCACAGCCTTCCTGATAAAAGTCCTTTACTCCCTGACCACTGGACCCTACTTCCCAGTCGATGAAGGCAAATGTCAAACTGTTGATGGTCGTCAATGACTGCGCAGAACGTGGAGTGGCTCTGATCCATTCTTACAATGATATACTAAGGATGAGTCACAGAAACAATACTTGCTGCTTGTCTCCAGTCATCGGACAAAATTTTCTGTTCCAACAAAGGCAAAATGAAATAATAATAGGTTGCGGGTTTTCCAGCACTTCAATGATGGGATTTATGCAGACTTGATTACTTCTTTAATTATCCAAAATGGATATTTTATTACAAACGCAATGCAGCCTGACTAAGCAGTAACACTGTTGTATATATTTCTAAATTGGGCTGTTTATTTTCAAAATAATAACTGACTTGAAAATAATTTATAACCGATTTGAAAAAAATCAAAATTATACATCTTTTTTGACAAAAGCCAATAATATGATTATGGCACAAAAGTCGTTGAAAAACATAGCGACCTCTAAACATAATCAAATCTTTCCAAAATTTTGCACACAGACTCATGTTTTCATGTGTAACAAGGGCAGCCTTGTGGAGCAATGTATTTCCAATTTTTCCAATTTTGTGGACCTTCTAATGGACATAAATCCTACTATTGGTAAATATTATTATTATAATTATAATCATTACTATTATTATTACTATGAACCAATAAGCGCCACTTTCTAATGACCATGCATCAATCAATGGCGCTATGCAATTGTGAGTGAAGGATTTCCTCAACGACCCTTTACATGTAACCATCTCAAGGAGGCTCGAACCCATACCTATCGTGCTACCATGTCCCATCTGTGAAGTCATTTCACCACACCAGCAAAACTGCATGAAAACATAGACGAGGCATGATAACATTTGCAACTGTGTTACAGAGGATCACTTCATGAGCTGAATCATATGTCGCTGATGTGGAAACATGACAACACTAAGTCAACAGCTGGGAAAACTGTCTACAGTCTCCAACTTTCCATAGGCACAAAATAAAGCTTTGTTCTCAGTTTTGACATCATCGACCAAGGAGGCTGGTATGCCGGGTACTTATCTATATATTTGCCCTCATTTGAGACTCTTTACATTTTACAACAATGCAGGTACCAGACTCTGTTGCTGTATTCTGCACAATACTTGTCATGTATTGAATAAATTGCTACCACCGATCAAGCTAACTCGCTACTGCCTACGGCCCCAGTCCCATAACCATGAGCTCCCCATGTTTGACAACCTAACTCAGAAATGCTTTCTTGCCAGGATGCTATGGAAATAAACAAGGTTTCCCTACATCTGGTTATTTAAGCTCTTCATTTTCCCCTATGACTAACCCTAACTCTTCCTCCTCTATTTCACCTTGATATAGAATAACTTCTCTCATTCAATTCTTGGCTTATATATAAATTTTTGCTTCATTGTTTGAATGTATTAAGCTTGCCATGTACAGTGCTGTGCGCTTGCTAGTGCTTCTCAGTAAAGAATATACTTAATTACTTACTTTTAAGTATATGTGAAAAGCAGCTAAATTAGTACTGTGCCAATATCCAAATCTGCAGTCCAATGCATCTTCTGTTGTACAATGAGTATTCGTATAGTAAAGCAACGAGAAGCCTTATGCAAAGGTAGCTTGAACTGAAAGATAGAGCTTATCGTAGTAACAGTAAGCAGTGCTTAAAATACTCTGAAATGTGAACTGGATACTCTTTAACCTGTCAAGCTATACTTGAACTGGTAAGTAAAATTTAAGATAAGAGAACGAAATTATGTGAAGTTGACAATTTCTCAAAACTTTATACCACACACCGCAGACAAATCAACAGCACACACGCCATGTCAACTGCACACACTATTTTAGTCCCTGAGTCATAACATAATCAAAAGTAAAATATTAAATGCAACTGCCATTTTGGTTTTCACAGCTGTAGGTCCAAAACAGTAAACTTAGCAGGTTTCCTTCCAGTAAATTCCAAAGCGTTGAATAAGCCATCCATTGCCCAAACCTGTTAAATGAGCTCTTGATATTGCTGTCCGCTTCATTCCACTCCATAAGGTCTCTAGTGTCAATCAGAGGTAGGATATACTCTCATCTGTTTCAGTTTCAGCCAGGGTCTCATAAATTTTGACAAAAGACTGGGGTCAGAGGCCACCATCAACCAATCTCCAGTGCATTACAGAGATTGCACAATGGAATTTTTTAGTAGACAGGCAATATATCAATCACTTTCAAAATATTAGTCACCAAATTAGACTATGATCAGCGTACTGAACCTTGACGCGCGATATGGTAATAAAGCATGGATTTTCGACTTCTCTATAGCGTGCATGGCTGGCAAGTGGGTGTGACATGCCAGTTATGAGGTTAATTGAAGGCCAGCTTTTGGCAATCAAAGTCTTTGCCTTGACTGAGTAAGTTTGGTTTAAACTATAAAAAAACAACTTTGAAGGAGTCAATGCTGCACTTGGAACTGGACAAACCTAATATTCACTTCATTGTTTTACTGACAATAAATCACATATCAACAGATTTTTTCTACAACCTTTTCAACTAGTTTTTCACTGAATCGCCAAGGCTCCTTCCTTAAGAGGCGAACTTTATCACCAGTTCGGTGCATACCAACTGTAGGAAACAAGCCACCGGGTGGGTTCGCCACATCTGATGAATATTCATGTACCTAACACACATGGATAACAGATAGAAAATTTTTTTACCAAGGTAGTTAACTGCATAATGAATTTAAGAATAATGACTTATATAGATCCAGAATCTACCGTATTGCAAGCTATCAGTTTTTGGCATGCTCAGACGGACTAAACAAAATGTGTTTCTTCTCCTTTCATTTAATACTATCACCCAAGAGTTTAACTTCAGAATTCCTGCAAGCAACCTTATCCAAAATGGGCGATTTGCGCCTTTCGGGTCTCCTGCCCGCAAGCCTAGAACAGTCATCTTCCATCTATTCAGGAGACTGTTCTAGGCATGAGGGCCAGTGACCAATCACCCATTATAGACCCAAGTCCTGATAAACGCATGCCTGGACGAATGGGTGCAGAATTTTGGCTATAAATAAAAGAATTAAGAAATCCAGATGTGATGATATAAATCCTCAGTAAAACACAAATCACAGCTTACTCTTTCACCATTGTTGGTAAAGTAGACAGTCTTAATCTTGTTGCCCTCAAACTCAACTCCACAGCCCATCCTGTCACCGGTTTTACATATTTTCGGTCTGCTATAGTCAACTGAATCTCCGTTCACAAAAAAACTACATGACAAATAAGCACACAGAGTCAAGTCACATTACATTAATGCCATCTTTGCCACTTCTGTGGCACCACCATCAACGCCAACACCACCATTCGTCTACATGACCTTACTTTGCATACACAGCGATTTGTCATTTGTCTTAGAATTCTAACATCAGTTAAGCCTGGGCAAGATACTCAAAAGCGCCATAACGATGTTCAGATAATCACAATCATAGCCACCATTGCTCTTGTATTAAAATCATTAAAATGATGATGGTGATGATGATTATCATCATCATCAACTCATTACCATAATTATTATCATTATCGTTATCACCATTACCATAGGCATCATCATCATCACCATCATCGTCATCATCACCTATTAACTAGTACAATATAAGATGAACACTGACTTCAATTTGTTGCTTCGAAGGTCATTTCTCAATGGGGGTTTCATATTTTGGAACAAATGCAATGCTGTAAAGATTCTGTGAAATGGCACAAAGTTTACATTACATTATAAAAGATGTGAATCATTATATGTTTGGCTGAAATGGACATTGCCTCACCATCCATCATCGGCATGATAACCATATGAATGAGTCTCCGAGCCTGGATGGTGTCCAATTTCAAGGCTCCGTGGAGCAGCTCCAACGGTGATGGCTCCACTATCGACGCAGTTGGTAATCTCTGAAAGTTAACAGGTCAATTTTCAAAGGTTAAATCAAATATACAGTCACAAAGCCTATCTAATAATAAAGGTAAAGTTAAAGATTACTTCGTGCGGAACAAGAATCATACGAGCAGATGATGGACTAGTCACAATGGTAATTCTAGAAACATTATTACAAGAGTCAACTAACAATAAAACAGTTAAAGTACTTAGACGGCTCCTTCTATGAGTGGCTATGAGTGACTTGGTCACTCTGCTTATGGTATGTAAAGCTACATCAACATTCCCAGGCACTCCTTATTCTGACTAAAGAAAACGTGTATCAGCTTTCGAGACAATGCCAAAATTTCACCATAACTGGACACCTTCAAATCTAGACACAGTAGATGACTGGTTAGAATGCTCATTTCCCAATGCAGACAGTATGGGTTCGAACCTCAACTAAGATGGCAACTGTGTAGGGACTTTAAGCACGTTCTTCACTCACAATTGCTCAGCACCATTGATTGATGCTTGAAAACTAGATAGTGGTGGTTAATAAATCCATAATAATAATAATTATAATAATCACTATCATTATTATTATTTTTATTATTTATATACATATCTTTCTGCATAGTAAAAGTTTTGATTCCCATCAGGTGAGTTATGATGCTCTAAAACTTGCATTATGATGATTATTGCTATTGCTGTTACTGTTTAAATTGCTGCCAATGTTGTTGTTCAAACTCAACTGCAACAGAATTGAGAATTTTACCTATCTCAAAAAATGGACAATCCTTGGTGAAAGGCAGCTTTGCCAGCACAGTAGAATCGTGACCACCATAGTATGGTGGACGATCGGAGCTGAAAAAAAGCAGCTGCAGAACCAATATCCTGTCAACAAGATCCTGCTTTCTCTCTTACCATTCGTGACCTCTAGTCTCTGTCTGTCTATCTGTCAGGTCCGCTCCTCGGTAAGACAGCGTAGAGTTTTCTCAGTTGTTGGCCCCTCCACTTGGAATGGGCACCCGCTTGTGATGCACTTACTGCCCTGGAATAATTTGCCTGCTTTCTACCAACTGCTCAAGTCTTTTCTCTTTGACCGTGGCTGTGGCTGGGAGCGCCTATGAGTAGGCTTCTTGAAGAGGCGCTATATAAAATTCCAGAATGAATGAATGAATGAATAAATAAATACAGCAGTTCTGTATTCCTGTCACAAAACAGATTGGTTAACTACAACCTCGACAA
This sequence comes from Aporrectodea caliginosa, assembly GCA_020284085.1. Taxonomy (NCBI): domain Eukaryota; kingdom Metazoa; phylum Annelida; class Clitellata; order Crassiclitellata; family Lumbricidae; genus Aporrectodea; species Aporrectodea caliginosa. Next base: position 320,198 of record JACEVL010000460.1, read on the forward strand.
CCCATGAGCATTTGATTATCACACTGTCTTCTTGTACCAGAGCACGTCCCAGAATGCATCAAGTCATTATCCAAAGACCCTCAAAGCTTCCGAAAGTGATCATCAAAGTCTACTGGTCAATGTCTTCGGGCCACCAACCAAGATGTTTTAGTCTCTGCATCTGCATAGAACATCCTATAATCTTCTACTTAGTGGCCAAAAGTGCAAATTTTTACAGAAATAGCTGAACCTCTATATGCAAAAATCTAACTCTAAGCTTTTGTACTGACAAATGGCATCATTGAGCTCTAGGAATGAGCATGGGCGTCCGCAGGTGGCTCATGTGCGCCCCCTGGATTTTGTGCATATTTGCAGAGAATTTTCATTATTTGGTTATTATGACTATTACAACACGATTTTCAACGTTATTATCGGAAAACACTAAATGCCTTAGGCAATTGTTTAAAATTAACCCAAGTTGGACCTACATGTATAATATCTTTGCTTAGCCTTTTTGGAAAATTTAACGTATACAGTTCTGTCTTGGCAATATGTAAAGGCATATTGTCAACTCAGAGATAGCAAAATGCTCTCAGTCGTGTCGGCTAATTGGTATCATATTCCATTTACCAGTGGCTGTTTTGTTGTTGCTGGCCGATTGCTGAGAGATAACAGGTCCGGCCGGTAAACCTCGTAGGCGGGACGTTGTATATTATATTATAATTATTTGGTCTGGCGGTCCTTGCTGGGCCTAGCCCCTGCATATCTACGCGACTTCTTCTGCCCTACCTTGGGTGCTCCGGGTCCCTCGCTCTCTCCGCTCTACTGAGCGTGGCGTGCTCATGGTCCCTTTTGCCCGCTAATAGCTACTAAGCAGAATCGGGCCTTCTCAGTGGTTGGCCCCTCCCTCTGGAACGGGCTCCCACTTGACGCTGCGCTTGCATCCCGGAATCCACTCTGAATCTTTCTATACTTGCTCAAAACTGTCCTTTTCAGCCGTGCTGAGGTCAGGAGCGCTCCTGAGTGGGCTTCTAGAAGGGGCGCTATATAAAACTTGGTAATGAATGAATGAAAAATTGCTTACAACACCCTACTTAGTCCCTTTGACAACATTTAAAACTTTGCGCCCCTCCCGAAAAAAATTCCTGCGGACAACCCATGGGGATGAGCCGATTATACGATCGGAAATCGGTTCAGACCGGATATTGCACTAATCTGTATTAATCGGAATCGGCGATCCAAGCAAGGCCTTAAAATCCGAATAACAAAAAGTAATATTTTTGACCAAAAACAATTCGTTTTCATTAATGAAAAAATAGTAACCTGTTTTGGCGAGACTCTTAGTAATATTTAATCTTAAATATTAAAAGTCAGCCTAAAATAATAAAATTGTGAGTCGAAGCTTCATCAAAATGGCGAACTGTCGGGCTTTTAGTAATAAACAGCGACAAGAACCAAAAAAGTGAATATTGCTCATTAATCGGCCAACTAATCGAAATCAGAAAAAAATGCCAATCGGCTCATCTCTATTGAGCTCCCAAGAAGTAGCTTGCTACCTATGAAACTACATTAACTGGAATAAACAAATTACATTACAGTACATTACACAGTACAGTCTGCCTCGGGCAACTGTGTTTCTTGTGTGTATTGGACTGTTTTCTTAAACAATCTTTGCCAGATACTTCAAACGCTTCTACTACTATACTACTATTCCTTTATTTCACAAACTTTGACACAAACGCAACAAGATTACAAAATCAACCGTTTAGATATCGAATAGACAAAAATAATACCAGAAACAGTTCAACAAACACCTCCGTGCACTGCATCTTTTAGATCTGACCATTCTATATACTAAAACCCCAACTGCTCACCGAGTTTAAATCATACTAAGTGACCGTGGGGTACGAAATCCAAATTGATTAGAATGCTCACCCTGTAATGTGGGGGAGCATAGTTTCGAGCATTGCCTGAGGTGGTTACCTTGTAGTGACCTTAACCCACAAGTGCTTAGTGCCATCACATAAATGAATGCAGAAACAATAATGTTCAGTAACAAGCTATATGTCATCTGTATTCAAAAACGTCCTCTATTGCTTCACTGTTCAACGGAGAATTTTTATACAGAGTAAGTCTTGTCATAATAAGTGATCATCTAAATTTCAAACACTCTTGTTAGTAATGTAACTGGTACGTCAAGTAACTTACACAACAATTCCAGTTTTCCGGTAAACATTGACATAATTTTCTTGACTGAAGTGGTAAACATCTTTAGCAACAGCTTTTTTTTTCTTTGCCTGTCAGTATAAACACTATTACAATATGACAAATACCACCACCACCATCATCCTCACTTCCATCATTTGGAATAATGGATGGTAGATGGATCAAGTAGGCCTAGACAATGACTGGACAATGTCAGGTATTGGTTCGAGACAGAAACGCTAAGGACAGAAGCCAATGGCAAAATATATTGAACACATGCGACTGACACCAATGGGCGAAGAGTCCATGGACTTAAATTTGAAAGGATGTATATAAATCTTTCATTAAATATATCTGTATCACGTTACATTCCAAAACAATTACCTCCACTTAATGGTAAGCCCACTTGGGCTAGATCCTAATGCTAGCCTACTGATAGCATTTCCATGATAGCCATGATACTACAAACATAATCATGAACAAACCTGACAATGGAAAACGAAGAGGAGAAACCGAAGAAGCCCTGGAATAATTTGCCTGCTTTCTACCAACTGCTCAAGTCTTTTCTCTTTGACCGTGGCTGTGGCTGGGAGCGCCTATGAGTAGGCTTCTTGAAGAGGCGCTATATAAAATTCCAGAATGAATGAATGAATGAATAAATAAATACAGCAGTTCTGTATTCCTGTCACAAAACAGATTGGTTAACTACAACCTCGACAACCCATGAGCATTTGATTATCACACTGTCTTCTTGTACCAGAGCACGTCCCAGAATGCATCAAGTCATTATCCAAAGACCCTCAAAGCTTCCGAAAGTGATCATCAAAGTCTACTGGTCAATGTCTTCGGGCCACCAACCAAGATGTTTTAGTCTCTGCATCTGCATAGAACATCCTATAATCTTCTACTTAGTGGCCAAAAGTGCAAATTTTTACAGAAATAGCTGAACCTCTATATGCAAAAATCTAACTCTAAGCTTTTGTACTGACAAATGGCATCATTGAGCTCTAGGAATGAGCATGGGCGTCCGCAGGTGGCTCATGTGCGCCCCCTGGATTTTGTGCATATTTGCAGAGAATTTTCATTATTTGGTTATTATGACTATTACAACACGATTTTCAACGTTATTATCGGAAAACACTAAATGCCTTAGGCAATTGTTTAAAATTAACCCAAGTTGGACCTACATGTATAATATCTTTGCTTAGCCTTTTTGGAAAATTTAACGTATACAGTTCTGTCTTGGCAATATGTAAAGTCATATTGTCAACTCAGAGATAGCAAAATGCTCTCAGTCGTGTCGGCTAATTGGTATCATATTCCATTTACCAGTGGCTGTTTTGTTGTTGCTGGCCGATTGCTGAGAGATAACAGGTCCGGCCGGTAAACCTCGTAGGCGGGACGTTGTATATTATATTATAATTATTTGGTCTGGCGGTCCTTGCTGGGCCTAGCCCCTGCATATCTACGCGACTTCTTCTGCCCTACCTTGGGTGCTCCGGGTCCTCGCTCTCTCCGCTCTACTGAGCGTGGCGTGCTCATGGTCCCTTTTGCCCGCACAGCTACTAAGCAGAATCGGGCCTTCTCAGTGCGCTTGCATCCCAGAATCCACTCTGGAACGGGCTCCACTTACTTATTTACTGTACTTTTCAGCCTTACTTAGGTCGGGAGCTTACTTAATTAATTAATTAATTACTTGCTTAATTAATTAATTAATTAATTAATTAATTGGAAAGATTTACGAATGGACACCCTAAATTTTCCCTTTGACAACTATTTAAAACTTTGCGCCCCTCCCGAAAAAAATTCCTGCGGACGCCCATGGGGATGAGCCGATTATACGATCGGAAATCGGTTCAGACCGGATATTGCACTAATCTGTATTAATCGGAATCGGCGATCCAAGCAAGGCCTTAAAATCCGAATAACAAAAAGTAATATTTTTGACCAAAAACAATTCGTTTTTAATTAATGAAAAAATAGTAACCTGTTTTGGCGACCTCTTAGTAATATTTAATCTTAAATATTAAAAGTCCGTGTAAAATAATAAAATTGTGAGTCGAAGCTTCATCAAAATGGCGAACTGTCGGGCTTTTAGTAATAAACAGCGACAAGAACCAAAAAAGTGAATATTGCTCATTAATCGGCCAACTAATCGAAATCAGAAAAAAATGCCAATCGGCTCATCTCTATTGAGCTCCCAAGAAGTAGCTTGCTACCTATGAAACTACATTAACTGGAATAAACAAATTACATTACAGTACATTACACAGTACAGTCTGCCTCGGGCAACTGTGTTTCTTGTGTGTATTGGACTGTTTTCTTAAACAATCTTTGCCAGATACTTCAAACGCTTCTACTACTATACTACTATTCCTTTATTTCACAAACTCGTTGACACAAACGCAACAAGATTACAAAATCAACCGTTTAGATATCGAATAGACAAAAATAATACCAGAAACAGTTCAACAAACACCTCCGTGCACTGCATCTTTTAGATCTGACCATTCTATATACTAAAACCCCAACTGCTCACCGAGTTTAAATCATACTAAGTGACCGTGGGGTACGAAATCCAAATTGATTAGAATGCTCACCCTGTAATGTGGGGGAGCATAGTTTCGAGCATTGCCTGAGGTGGTTACCTTGTAGTGACCTTAACCCACAAGTGCTTAGTGCCATCACATAAATGAATGCAGAAACAATAATGTTCAGTAACAAGCTATATGTCATCTGTATTCAAAAACGTCCTCTATTGCTTCACTGTTCAACGGAGAATTTTTATACAGAGTAAGTCTTGTCATAATAAGTGATCATCTAAATTTCAAACACTCTTGTTAGTAATGTAACTGGTACGTCAAGTAACTTACACAACAATTCCAGTTTTCCGGTAAACATTGACATAATTTTCTTGACTGAAGTGGTAAACATCTTTAGCAACAGCTTTTTTTTTCTTTGCCTGTCAGTATAAACACTATTACAATATGACAAATACCACCACCACCATCATCCTCACTTCCATCATTTGGAATAATGGATGGTAGATGGATCAAGTAGGCCTAGACAATGACTGGACAATGTCAGGTATTGGTTCGAGACAGAAACGCTAAGGACAGAAGCCAATGGCAAAATATATTGAACACATGCGACTGACACCAATGGGCGAAGAGTCCATGGACTTAAATTTGAAAGGATGTATATAAATCTTTCATTAAATATATCTGTATCACGTTACATTCCAAAACAATTACCTCCACTTAATGGTAAGCCCACTTGGGCTAGATCCTAATGCTAGCCTACTGATAGCATTTCCATGATAGCCATGATACTACAAACATAATCATGAACAAACCTGACAATGGAAAACGAAGAGGAGAAACCGAAGAACAGCCTGAATAGCCATCTGATTGGATTCCAATGGCTTAACAGATAACAAACAACGGCTTATCTGCTGCTCCTAAAATCACCAAAAATAGAAAATATTTTTAAAAATGTGTGATTGAACAACAGTATACAAAGTGCTGTAATGAATCAGAGAATTACTTGCCCATAATATGGCTGACGCTCTCATGCTCATGCCTCTGTTGAAGATCTTTTAACTCCTCTGACCACATCTATGAAAAATACTGTTGAAAAAGCATGCAAATACAGTGTGGGTTCGTTAATGCTTTACGATATAATATGTAAACCGGGCTGCTTGTAGAAACAGACAATGCTGAAAGGCAGTATTTCATGTTAAACTGCAGTTCTTTAAAGGTGCATTAACCAGTATGGCGTGTTTGGTTAATAGCTTTGGGGACATAACACCACTTCCTGTTACGCAGAATGGTGTATAACCAAGAGTGCGTAAACAAGTCCACACTGTACAAGCAGTTACCTTACTTTATACGAACATGCATGTTTGGTCAGTGGGCTGATGCTTCGTTCATCTTTAGATTTCTTCCAACATCGAATCGGGAACTTAGGTTTCTTATTCTACAATGATGCCGTAATGGGTATGGGCCAGCATGACAACCGGCAGATTGTAATGACCTGGAAATGCTGGTCAAAAGAGATGTGCATCTTACCAGAAGGCCGAAACCAGTTGTTATCTGAACGCCATAGAACTTAATGCCAACAATTCCCAGATGATCCACACCTGTCTCTCTTGGCTCCATGAATTTCACCACAATAAACTGCAAAAGCATTAATTACAAAACAATCATCACTAAGTAAATAATAAACTAATTACTAAATTTATCAATAGCTTAATTAAAAATATAATGAAACAGAAATGAACATGCGTCTGTCTGTCTTCAAGTGTCACTTCTCACTGCGTCATTCGCCAGATGGCGACAAACAGAGGTCCACGCTAAACTCCGAAGGCGTTTCGCGTGCGTCAATCGCCGAAGGCGATTCGCGTGCGGCATTCGATAAACGGCGACAAACAGCGAACCACCGAAGGTGGTCCGTACCTTAGTTAGAGGATGACGTCAATCGCCGAAGGCGATTCGCGTGTGTCATTCGATAGACGGCGACAAACAGCGAACCACCGAACAGTGTTTAATCTAGTCCCCTTGCTGTCGGGAGGGAATTGAGGGTTCTCGGGGGTCCAAATATCCAACATATTCCCAAAAAAGTTGACGACCGGGGGGAGGGTAGTAACGAGTATCTCCCAAGAAAATTTTCTTGACCGGGGGTAGTGACGAGTATTTTCCCAAGAAAATTTTCGAGAAGGGGGATAGTAACAGATGTTTTCCCCAAGATTTTTCGAGGGGGGTAGTAACGGGTGTTAGACCTTAAATCCTGGGGGGAATTTTCTTTGTGTACAAAATTTTATCTCTTCCATTTTCCTCGGAGGGGGGGAACTCGATCTTGGGGGGGAAACTTCCCCCCAGAGACGTCTAGATTAAACACTGACCACCGAAGGTGGTCAGTACCTTAGTTAGAGGATGACGTCAATCGCCGAAGGCGATTCGCGTTCGTCATTCGATAGACGGCGACAAACAGCGAACCACCGAAGGTGGTCAGTACCTTAGTTAGAGGACCAGGTCAATCGCCGAATGGAGGGGAGCAGAGAAGGAGGGGAGAGAGACGGAGGGAGGAGAGCGGAAAAGAGGAAAGGGGACAAGAGGGGATGGGAGAGGAAGAGGTAAAGGAAGGAGATGGAGGGAAGGGGAGGGTCAGGGAAGGAGGGGAGTTCAAGGGATGGGAGGGAAGGAGGGGACAGAGGGAAGGGGAGGGTAAGGGAAGGGAGGGGATTTTGGCCGGAGAAGGAGAGGGCAGGGAAGGGGAGGGGAAATGAGGGAGGGGAGAGGGAGGAGGAGAGGAGGAGAGGAATGGAGGGGACAAAGGGAAGGGTAATGGAAGGAGGAAAGTTTTTGGGAGGGAGGGGAAGGAGTAAAGAGGGAAGAAGGGAGGGAAGGGAAGGGAGTATTAGGAGGAGGGGAGGCGAGAGGAGGAGAGAGAAGGCGAAATACGGTCGGCCGAGACTGGCGCAGCCAGCGGGTAGTCACCGTTAGAGGTCGCATGATTTCTTTTGTTCCTCAGTATATTAAATCCGTCGCCAGGTGGCACTCCGATCATGCGATTTTAATTGGAGTTTTATTGCAAACTCCCTAAACTTAACCGTCTTAGGACGGGCAAACATCTAGTCAACTAATAATTAGCACAAAAAAAGACTCATAAACTAATGCAAGCTTACTTAGTACAGAATAATTAGTGAAATAAGTGATTGATTGATTGTAATAAGATACTTTTAAAAATAAACAAAAGTTTAGATACTACCAACTGTCATCACATTACTGTAAACTCAGGGATATTGAGTGTAGATGATTCTGCCCAAGTAATTCTACTTTTCTGTATATAAATCTCTCTTCTTATTATCATTCAGTATAATTCAGGCTAGCATGGTGACTGCCTTTCATTAGTTCATCCTGAAATGGTACCATATAAATCTCAAATTATACTACCATACATTACTTTGAGATCCTTCCAGCGGAGGATGGTACCCTTAAGATATGCTGTGGATGAGCCATGCATTAAACGTAATGCATGATACAATTGTACGCAATTGATGACCTCCTTACTTTGCCAATGACCGTGTTATCTAGCACGACATCAACTTCATCCCTGAAAGAAAGAAATTTCAATCACCTCAGTTTAGACAACCTTCATTTAATTTACTACCTAGCTCACGACCAACTTACAATTTCTTAGACATTGATGAATCCATTAATTGAATGAATAAATTTCTAGCAATGAGACTTTGTATCACTGACTTGCCTACAAACTAGACAGATCACGAAAAATGCAAAATACTGAATGAAATGAATTAATAAATTTAACGTAAGCAAACCTGTGTCTTTAAATGATTGAACTGCTTAATAATTTTCCTTATTTCTAAGAGACAAGTAACCCAAATATACCTGTCCTTAGTTGAGAAGTACGCCACCGGGTCATTAGTTACGTGGCTTCCGTTAATCAACCTTCAAAATAAAATCAATATTAACAATGATCACTACTGTAATTGGCTTCACCTAGAAACTGATCATAATCGTAACCTCACAATTTTTAAACGCACTACTCTAAAGCAGTGTTTCTTAACCAGTGCTCGACCGAACCCCTGGGGTTCGGTGAGCCAGTGCCAGGGGTTCGGCAGAGGTCCTCTGAAATATATACATATTCAGGGTCAGTGAGTGTGAGTGAAAAATCATTTGCTATTTTATTTTTCGACTTTACTTAATAACTGTTAACTGTTAGTAGTTCATGTATTGAATGTATTAATATTGTATCACATTTTGTTACAATTTTTTATTTCCTTTTGTTCCCATTAGTTAAAAAAATTATTGTTCAAACTTGAGGGGTTCTGTGAATCAGTTAAATCTAAGAACCACTACTCTAAAGCTAAGCACAGGGCACCAGCTTATTCATGAGCACTGAATCACAAGATGCTGATCTAATCCAATCTGATACAATTATGACTCTAGCGATCAGCTAAATCTTTACTTGATGACTTCACTGACAAATATATAAATTCTATGAAAACTACGATGACTATTACTACTACCACCACCACCACTACAAGCACCACCACCATCACCACCACCACCACTACTAATATCATTATATTATTATATATAAAGATTTTTAAAGCACGTTAATATAACTAAATACACTACAAGTGTGCCATATTTAACAGTGATCTACACCTCGAAAAACAAGACCTGAATCACAATATACTGATCAAAGTGCCAATTGGTCTTTTGATAACTTCAATCGATCAGCGGAATTACTGGCAATTTCAATGACTCAATTCGACTTGTTGATTTAATGATGACTTGATTGATTCACCTTTTTGAAATCTGACTCTTGTAGCTAGACTCCATCCAATTGTCATACATGGAAAACCTTTCCAGTTTTTTCTTCAAATCGGATTCTGAATCAACAGGCCTGTAAAGACAAAACAGACACTCACCACCCATCACTCAATTCCTAAATAATTATAATCAGTGCTTCAGTCACTGAAACAAATAACGACTCAGTCATTCACTGTTTTACTGAAACAATCCAAAATATCTACTATTTAAAAAGCTGTCTGAAGCATCAGACAAAAATATAGCCAAAACACTCATTGACATAACTAGCTGATAATAACATTAGACTAACCATTCGGCCAACACAAATATGAATCCAAAACTGGGCGCTGACTTCTCACTATCAACCTAAACAGTAGAAAATAAACATTCAGAAATGGTTTGGAAACTAGAAAACAAGTTTTAGTTTTAGAAAAGTATAGCAGCTCCGGATTCTGAGCAACACTTAACAGTCGCAATGAAAGCTTTTGATATTAAGTGATGTGCGACAATATGACAGTGATGATGAAAATGACGATAATGATCCTGATAATAATAATAATATTCTTCTTTTGTAATACAAACTGAAAAGTATAAAGCAAGATTTACATGATATAGTAGTAACAGATGATAAGAAGTTTGACAGGAGTCGAATTTAACTGTATGGCAGCCATGCATGTCGCCCATCTGTCCTACTACTCATTTTACCAACTGGCAAATGGAAGGTTTAAGTCAACTTAAAGGGTGTCGCGGGAATCGATACCGCTTCCTACTTGATGTCCTGCTCTACACACCAGTGATGTTACCATTCATCATGGCTCGTTATGCTCCACAGTGCAAGCGAAGTTCCTTGTTCCATGTGCACGGACTGCTATCGAACAGTAACGCGCCTTCTCTGTGGCTGGCCTGGTGACCTGGAATGGGCTTCCAGTGGCGCTGCGTCTGACCCCAATAGGACACTCTGCTCAGTTCTTCTCTCGCCTTTAGACTTTCTTGAAGAGGCACTATATAAAACTGCTGTAATAATGATAATAATAATAATCTATCTATGATTGTGATTAAATTCAAAGTATTACAATAAAAGTGCTGCTCAAAGCAAACCTTTATTTTGATTTTCGTAAATTCTGCCCATTCTGAACACTCAAACAGAAAGTTTACTTTTGTCTCACCAAGTCTTGTTGAAAAAGCTAAAACAGTACAAACAAGTATTTAACCAGTTGACCATGAAAGCAACAAGTGAAACTGAAACTGGAGCTAAAATCTAAGTTGAAAGTGCATATGGAAACTACATTTATAACAGAAACAGAAAGTGAAAGAGAAAGTTGACTTACCGGACTGTTTCCAGTTAGTTTCAAGTACACTGTGTGGACTTTGATTTGCAGCTCCTTCTGCATCACAGCCCAAAAAATCCACCTTTAAATACCGAGCTAAGATAAAGAACAATTCATTGAATTGAATATGAGCCCTTTATTATTACGATAATGATGATGATGATGAGTTATCTGTCCGAAGGCAGGTCCATTGACTTTCATATCACCCAGAGATGAGATGAGCAAAGTGGTTTTCCGTTGCCTTCCTCACAGACAATTGTCGGTGAGCACCTTGTCCAGCAGGGCCAGCCCTAGCCCAAATGGTGCCCCAGGCAAATCATACATTCGGCGCCCTCTTATCCCCACTCCAATGTCCACCCCACGTCACAACCCAGTGATGAACCAGCCAGAACATTACGCTCAACTGAGTTATTTATTATTATTTCCAATTAGTACACTTAAACCGGATAATTTGAATTTTTGGGAATTTTAAAAAGCAAAAACACTTCGAGTAACAGAATAACTCGAATTACCGAAAAAGAAAAAAATATTTATTAAAAGAATTTGTTGAAATAATCGTACATCTTTTTCTGCCTGCTGCCTTTTCCATCAGGTTTCAGTTTATCAAACACAATAAAGCAAATACCTGCAATATTAGAAAGTACTAGCTCGTCCCTGGGCACTAACACTAACAGCTAAAGTACTTTCAGTTTTGTTGAAATATAGGGTGACTCGATTATTAGGTCGAGAACGATTTAGAATGCAGACAAATATATGTTATACACAATATAATATGGAAAGTTGTATACTGGAGGAAAGGTTGTTCACAGAGGCGCGTTTACCAGTAGGCGCATTAGGCGCGCGCCTAGGGCCCCCAAATCTTGAAGGGGCCCCCAAACGAATGAAAATATTTTTTCAATAATAAAAAGACATTTTTAAATTTAGATTAATGTAAATATATTTGTTTGTATTTTGTACAGCTTGGAATTCACTTAATTTCATAAAAGTAATTATTATTGTAATTTTAATAGTATAGTTTGTCTAATTATTTATAATTGCTTTGTTCATTATGGGTAGCAATTGGGCTAAAAGTTCACTTTTTGTGTAAAATAACATCAAGCTTATTAGCAACAAGCAGAAACCAGCGTCTGCTGCAGTTTATATTTAAGCCTACGTAGGCTACGTGTGGAAACCTTTTAGTCTGATAATTCTGACATTTTATAGTGTTTAAAACGTTTATTAGTATTGATAACCAGTAAGTAATAGTAATCGAAATTTTAGTAATATTAAATATTTATTAACATCTGACGCAATGAAACGTTGCTAATTTTCTGGAGCTGCATAACGAAATAAAATAGCTCTAATGACAATATTTTGGAATTAGTTGAAATCAATCAATCAATCAAGTTTCGTTTATCAAAATAAGTTGACAACAACGCAACTTATACAAATAATAAATGCTGCAAAGAATAAATCCCACCAGCAAATTTCTGCACGATCAAAGGCCATGTTCGTCGAATTTTAATTATTTAATTCTTTAATTATTTAACAATATTGCTCAAAAGTCAGAGAAAATTTCCCAAAAATAGAGACGGAGGCAAAACTGAAACTTGGTATTGAAAGCGATTATGACATGAAGACGAACAGCCGCAGAAAGCGTCAAAGAAAACGTACTTTGTTTTTTGACAAAACTGCCAAGAATGACTTCATAATATTGAGAGGTCGAGAAAAATTCATTGTTGGACCCTTAAACGTCGTGTGTGACAAAAGCGGCTTCAATTTCAACTTAGTAGGTTTTTACACATGATAGGCTAAACACCACCAGAGTTTCAGACTTCGAAGTTCAGAAGGGCCCAAAAAATGTTTGCGCCTAGGGCCCCGTTTTCTGTAAACGCGCCTCTGGTTGTTCAAATGAGAATGTTACGCAAAAAAATTAGATCAGTAGCTCACTTATTAAAAAGTTTAGCGCCAAAATCAGTGACGTCATCAAATTCGTGCCAAGCAAACGTAAACAAGCAGCGGAATCGATATCACGGTGGTCTAAAGTCCGTGCTGACTGCTGCCGCTCAAAAACTGATCAGTCTAAATATAGGTGAGGACAGAGTTTGCGAAAATTACCACGTAGGCCTACCTAACAGTAAGAACGACGTTGTGTGGGGATCACAAGAAAGTTCTGTTCCGTGCTCTCCACAGGTGAAGTTCAGTCCCTCAGTTCTGGTGTGGGGAGGCATGACATCTCTTGGATTAACAAAACTTCATATCATTCCAAATAAAAGTTTGAAGGGCGATTCATCACTGAACATAACACGCGACCAATCAATATCCTTAAACTTCTTCGCGAAGTTTACTCGGCGAACTTTGTAAGCATCAGTTAACTTTGGGACTTTTTGTCTCTTGAAACTCTTCCATTTCAGCGTCGTCCGCATATAACGCCTGATTGTCTCTTTGCTTCCAGCAAGGCGTTTGTCTTTTAACCGACGTTCTAATTTTCGCAAACTCTGTCCTCGCCTATATTTAGACTGTTTGATCAGTTTTTGAGCGGCAGCAGTCAGCACGGACTTTCGACCACCGTGATATCGATTCCGCTGCTTGTTTACATTTGCTTGGCACGAATTTGATGACGTCACGGATATTGGCGCTAAACTTTTAATAAGTGAGCTAGTGATCTAATTTTTTTGCGTAACATTCTCATTTGAACAACCTATCCTCCAGTATACAACTTTCCATATTATATTGTGTATAACATATATTTGTCTGCATTCAAAATCGTTCTCGACCTATCGAGTCACCCTATAGTTGGAAAACCTTCCTAAAGTTTTGCTTTTTTTACTAACTTGTGTTTCTCGTTTTTTTTCCTTACAGTTCTGAGCACCTGATAACTTTTGACGCTTCATAGGGTTTGACATACTCTTAAAATTAAAATTTTAATTTAATAAGATCAAAACTCTAAAGTGATTGGTTAAACCGGGCTTATAACCGTCGGAAATTATATTCACCCGTAAGCAGTTGGCCGAATCTCATCCAACTTCCATTGCGCCAATTGTCGCCCAACTTCTATTGTGCATTGATCAATTTTCACCAAACTTCTATTGCGACGTTATTAATTCTCATCCAACTTCTACTGCAATGTAATTTTGTGTCATCTGTTCAAAAAACGTGTTCATATTTATTCCCACGTCATCAGGTTGTTATTATATAAAGCAAATATTTAACAATAAAACCGACGCTAAAACCCAGTCGAAAGATGTCACTGTGTAGTCTATGTCAGTAGGCTAAAGGCCTACATAGTCGGTCTATTACAGACACAAACTACAGAGTACAGACACGCGTAAAATAATTGAATTTTAATAGATAAAATAAAATTTGTGTGGTGTCTGAAATTGAAGTACTTGAAATGGTAAAATGAAGTCAATAATTACTTTAAATTTGCTCCATAAGCAAAAGTTTTGATTTAATCTGAAAACAATTATTTTCGAAAATGGCGCCCCCCTCCTAGATTGTGGCACCCCAGGCAACTGCCTGCTTTGCCTGTGCCTAAGGCCGGCCCTGTTGTCCAGGGTCGCTACACAGTGGCTTGAGGTAAATTCGAACCTGTGACCCTCTAGTTAAAAGGCACATACACCACCATGTCCCATCATTTATTATTATAACCTTCCATTATTCCAACACTCTTCCACCCATAATTTTCACCAATAATTATGGTCTGTATCAAAAAGGTAATATTGAATCCTATGACACACTCATGTATATCGACAGTAAAAGAAGTCTAAGCAAGTGGTTCCAAAAAATTCCCTTACACAGTCCCTTACACTACCTGAGAGGCATGTAGTGTTACTCCTTCATTTTTCTTAGCCTTGGCATATGAACATGGGTGGTCAGCTACTTTTCCTTGCCGTCTGGTCTTCCCATCAAAGATAGACAGTGTACTCCTTATAACTGAGTTGGCCTGAGGGTGCAGGTGAAGCATAAATCTCGAAAACCAAATTTCTATCCTGAAGAGGATTTCAATCCCAACCCTTCGGCTGACAATCTAGCATGCTAACCATTCGACCAAGACCATCAAGCAGTCCTGAAGTGACAAAACTATCTTTACATATCTTAGACATACATCTATAACGGCTTGAAATTTTTGGATAAACATAGGGCAAAGCCCGGCAAACATTAAAAATTGAAATCTGTGAAATTCAGGACTAAGTACTCACTGCTTTTCTGAAGAAGTCTCTTTCTCACTTGGTCTATGTTTGAAAGCAAATTGCTGCAGTCAATCTGCACAGTTGAAACTAAAAAATAAACCACCATTTGAAATATCGAATAAATTTTCCAGCAGTATTAACAGTTGAATTTATAAGCCAATAAATATTAAATAAACTATTGCACATGTTTAAATCACAGACTACTTAGAAATAGTTGGCCAACCCTTTAGTTCTGTCAGGAATTGAAGAATTTCGGACATGCTACCACAGGCCAAGTGGAAAGACAAGGAATGCTCCAGTAGCTCTGCCTTCCTATAAGGAAATAAAATACACCCCGTAAAACAAAGTTTTTTACTATATCCATCTAGTATCCTATAAGTTGAAGCCAACCTCCAAATATATAGTCCCCCGCGTTCATTTTAGGACATAGCGTGCGTTTAAAGCAGCGCACCCGTTTTTGTTGCGGCCAATGACAACGCTGCGTATCGGAAAAGGGGATTCCCCGATTCAGAGTCCCCGATTCTATAAGTGGAAAGAAACATAGAATGAAGTGCTCCAGGGTAGTCTATCTGCCAAGTTTCAGGACTGATTGTAAGTGATCGAATTAGTCGTCGAGATTTGACTTTTTCATGATGGCTCAAACAAACAAACAAACAAGATTTCCGTAAGTTAAACTAGATGGATAAAAAACAGAATTTCACTTCATGATGGGCAACAAATACACAAATCATATACCACATATCATTGATTTCATACACATCCAAATACTAACTGACTGCTTTTCTAGATGTTGATCTCATTCGTGCAACATCAGCTGATGCCCTGTACATTAGACACTGGAGTTATAGAAGTGTCCCAAGTAAGAGTAATAATAATAATACTACCTCAGGGCAAATAATAATATTAAAAATAATGACGATGATTTAACACATTAAACTTTTAACTGGACTGACAAATAATAATAATAACAACAATAATAATAATCCATTATCATGGCACAAAGTATTCTTCACAGCTCAGATTTAAATAATTATAATAATAACACTTCACCAGAAACTATTGTGAACATTTTATCTGCCTTAGAAAAACTTTAAAAAAGAATAATTTAACTATTAAGACAATCAAACAGTGTTGATTTTTTAAAACTACTTACTCTGGAAACAGCTGAATCAATGTAACCATTTCATGTAAACAGTCCAAATTCAGAAATGGTGGCCGCTCCTCAGAGTCATGATGTAGAGACAACGGTAACAGTTGACTCACCATTGTTCTACAGAAACATCAGAAAATGTCTGTCCAACTCATCCTATTAAGGTTTTAAGCCTTTGTGTCATCTCAGATTATATGGGTTTGTTTTCTGGTATTTAAGCATATCTCAACCACATACAAAATTTGAGCACTTGTCTTACAATACAACAGAATACAGTACAACTACATTTTACTTTGCCCTCCTTCCAAAAGTTCTGAAGTTCACACAACCACATGATAGAACATCAATGGCACAGAGCAAATTTTGAGTTTGAAGGGGACTTTGCTCAAGGTCCTCACACATTGATTACCTGAGTGGAGGCTCAACTCACTGTCCGCACTACAGGCCAAAACCTCTACTCATGTAACTAAGTATGTAAGTAAGTAGCCTTTACTTGCATCTAACAAGAGCAAATGCATTACATTATGTAATGTACTGTAATGCAATGTAACAAGACATTTATAAAGCCCCACTTAAGAGTCTCTCAGAAGCGCTCAATGGGTACATACATATTTTGAAACATACTACAACAGAAACAAATTATAAAGTCCCATATAACTAAAGATACAGCGATTAATGCAACTACATTCTGAAAGTAGCTGCAAAATATCCAAAAGGCAACTTGCTAGTTACAATGCTATACATATGTGGACGTTTACATGAAAAGGGTCCAGATTGTCGGTTTGGAGTTATTGGCATTTTAAAAATATTCAGATTGAGATTGAAATAGAGTAAATCTGCATACTATCCAGCACATGTTTGGCTATTTGGAATACATGTGCATAAACTCGCGACCGCTCTTTACTTGCCAGGTATTGAGCACTTCAAATGGGAGGGGTTTAAGATGATGATGGTAACACTCTAACACGAAGAGCAGAAGATCAGCACGTACGCGGGATCGCTTCCCGCTACCCTCACAAAGGTCGACTCAGCCTTTCATTAGACAGATGGCATTGGTAAAATGAGCAGCAGGACATGATGGGCGCCTTGCATGACTGCCAAACAGTTAAACGACGCCTGTAAATTACTTGTGATCATCCGTTTATACTATGAATTGTAATCAAAGTGTGGCGTGTCAGTTTGAAATAATAAATGAAGATAAATTCTATACATACAATTATTCTACAAAATTGTACAACATTGTACAAAGTTTTATCTTAACTACCTTGTGTGAGTTAGAGCAGTACTCAGAAGCTCTGGAGCCAGAGGCAGACAAGCCCTGGCCGTCGCAGTAACGAGTTGCATGTAATACAGAACCAGAGCTTCACCCGCATGCGCCTTGTCTTGCTGTTTTTTCATCTCCTCTGGCAGCAGGTCATCCCCACTGACAAAATAAATCCATTTAACATGAACAACGTCAGTGGCATTTCTACACAACAGCAATTACAGTTGACATGACATAAAATTGGTTCCTCACATCAGCGAATTTAATCTTGCATCAATGGGATTTCTCCATTACACTACATAACTGTGGTTATATGTTACCAGTGCTTTGACAGGGTTAACCCAATAAGTGGAAGGAGTTTCTTTATTTCACAAACATGGGTTTTCAAAATGATGTTAATTTGGTTTCTACATCACAGGAGTTTCTACTTTACATCAATGGGATTTATATGAAGTCATTGGAGTCTCCAGATTACTTCGATGGGGTGTTAACCTTACATTAATGGGGTTTCTACCATAGATCAATCAGGTTTCTACATTACATCAGAGGTTTGTATTATTGTATATTAAGGCAATGAAGTTTCTACCCTACATGAGTGAGGTTTCACAGTTACACTTCTGTTTTCTAGTTGACTTTATTTTGTTTTCCTAATTATTGTTTCTTCATCGCAATTATTTCTAACTTTGTATGTAAAGCGCCGAGGGCAATTTACCCAAATGGAGCTTCTCATCATCATCATCATCTGTGGTGTGCTCCTCTCCAGACTGTTGCCGTTTCCAAGATGTTTAGCCAGCCGTCTTGATTCTGGGCTCTTCTCCAGGACGTGTGCAACCCAAACTTCAGTGGAATCAGATCAGATTCCACTGTTCTTGTCCATATGTGGCGAGGGCGCCCAGCAGGTCTTTTCCAACCTCTCAGAGGACAGTCCCTATTCTGGGCTCTTCTCCAAGCTGCTGGGTTTCTCTAATTGGGTTTCTACCTTACAGTAATGGGGTTTCTACCTTGTTTTGATTGAGTATTTACCATCCATCAATGGGGTTGGTACCTACATCAGTGGGGTTTTGACATTACAACGCTGGGGTTTGTACCTTACATCAATGAAGTTTCTATCTTCTACCTATGCAGTTTGTAGCTTACAATGATTGCATTCGAGTTGTAAGCAAGGTCGATTTTAAGCAAAGTTGATTTTAAGCAAGCTTGATTTTAGTGACAAGTCAATTTCTTTCTTCAAAACCTTTGGAATGCACGCATATGGGAAACTGAAACAAGTCCAACCTACACATTTTTAAGTGAAACTGAAGACAAATTGAACCAACCTCACGCTGTCCTGCATCTTGAGAACTGGTTTCGTTTGTGCTTTCAATGAAGCCTTTGTCTGCATATCTGTTCTATCTTTAAGACCTGCTCCACGTATAATTATTATTAAACTGTTATTATTATAATTATCATTATTATCATCACTTATTTATCAAGTGCCACTAACTAATGACCAAGCATTCATCGATAGTTCTGAGCAATTGTGATTCATGAGAAAGGACTTGCTCAAGGTCCTTACACAGTGACCATCTCAGAAGAAGCTCAAACCTGTACTCTGCACATTACAAGGCAAGTGATCTAACCAATGGGCTAAATATAAAGTCTCAGAGTAAATTACTGCACCATAAATAAGTGTAAAGTTGAGAATGTATTATGCAATGCAAAGCAAATACGTAATGCTTCTGCTGAGCACAAAATTCTAGTTTTTACCATGCACAGTTGCCCTTCTTGAAGTTGATGACTCAAGACAAACTTATTCGTATTAGCTGACTGATATTAACCAAATGGTGCACCAGAAATGCCATGTTACAGCTTGTATCATTTGTCATATCTTGTTGATGCAAGGTAACCAACTAGTCAGATTCCTAGGCCTGTAACACAGAGTATGGGTTCAAGCCTTCCAAAGACGGTTACTGTCTGGGGACCTTGAGCAAGTCCTTAACTAACAATGGCTCAGCACCATTGAGTGGTCTTGCTTGGTCATGGCAGATAATGACGACTGAGATAATGGCACTTAATAAATGCCTAATAATAATTAAAAATAAATAATATTGTATAAATATCAACCAGAGCAGAAAGACTTTTAAGAATCCATATTTCACTGCTCATGGGATGATCTTCCATTAAATCTTTGATTACAATTACAATTACAAAACAAGGCCTGGCCAACTGCATCATATGCTACAGCTAAGTCAATGAAAGAATTCCAACCCCAGACTTTAATTCTCTAATGCAACTGACTTAAAGATCTTAGTCAAACTCCAATTCAGGCGTCAGGTGAAAGCATTTTAAGAAACTATTTTTCAAATCCGACACCGAGGCATCATTTTCTTACTAGGAAATTCCAAACTTCTAATCCTGCTCTCGACGATCCTCTCTCTCAGTTCACAAGCACCTTCAAATAATTCGATTGTGCGACAGTTAACTGCAGAACCGGAAAAGCGATTCCGTAACAGATACTAAAAATAGAATTTACAACAACAGTAAAATTTTATGACTTCATTCATTTATTCTTTCATTCATTCAATTACAGCATTTATATAGCACCTCTTCAAGATATCTACTCAGATGTGCAAGTACCCCAACCACAGCAGAAAAGAACATTTTTCACGTGTTTATAAAAAACCAATAAAGCATTCAAGCTCATTGTAGATCTATAGTATTTCTATGTACTTCAAATTTTTGGCTATTAACATACCCTCACAAATTAGCCAACTTTAGAACCTCTAACAGCTAAACAAATACTCACGAATTAAACTAGTGTGTTGCAAAATCTAATATGCTTATCTGTAATGTTGGTATCAATAAAACTAACGTCATTAATGTTAAGCTTTTCTTTTCTGTTTCCCAAAGATTGACATTTTGCAGATAAAAAATTTAATAAGCAAGAAGTTGTCTTACATCCAAAATCCTTAAACCATGCTGTTTGAAACTATCCTTGTGATCAGTGTAAACATCCACAAATCCTAGAAGCAGAAACACCTTTCAGATAAATTATTAAACAATAGAAGAATCATTAAGAACTACTGATAGTTATGACAATAAAAACAACAAAGTTCACATCTGTAAAATAAATTTCAGTGCACTTGGTACATAGAGTTTTCTACTGTAGTTAAAATACAATAATTAAGTGTTACAATTATGGAAAACATAACATAATAAATTGCAGCTAAGATCTTTTCATTTTAAAGTAAATTTTCAGAGATCTTGAGTTCAGGTGGAATCACAGAAAAGAGAGGCAGAATTTCACTGACCCGGTATCCAGGAGCAGCCTTCAAATTTCTTGAGAACCGAATTCAGATCATCATTCAGCATTATCTTTTTGTTCTTCTTCAGTTCTTGTAAAACAAGAATGGTGTCAATTGAACCATGGCCCTCATAATCAAGAAGGTTAAATACCTACAAATATGTAAATGCAACATTAGATATTTAGAAAAAAGTTATGTCAGTAGATTAATATTCAGAAAATATTATGTCAAGATATTCCAGGCAGCCATGTTCACTGGGCTCATAAAGGGATGCCACAGTTGTCAACTGATGACCAATTGTGGGCCTAATGTGAGTCCTACCTGTTTATTCACTGGTACCACTTACTAATTTGTTCATTCATCCATCTGTTCATCCAATATGCATTCACTCATCTGTTCATTCATGAATTTATTCGCCCATTCATCTTAGGAAGCTGCGTTAATTCGATATTCTTTGATTTTTGATTCATCCATCAATTCATTTGAGGATGCATTCATTACAGCACTGTTATCTATTATGAGAGTCTACACAAATTTAACAGATACAGAAGACAAAGTCACAGACAAGTGTTCAAACGAAAGTCCATGCTCTAGAGAACTCAATTAAGAAACTGCTCTTCAAACCTGCATCAGGTCAGCCTGGCAGCCCTGGCTGAGATCCAAGGACTTCAACATGTTACAGAATCGAGAGAAACTTATCGCCCGAGCCTGCAATATAAAGGAAAAGACCCACAAAATGAAAAAAAAAATAATTTAACACCTTTAAATACTGCAATAACACTGAATATTTTCATCAATTCAATTCTATCTTCAAGTTTTACACTTAAACAACTTGGCTTTAATTGTGGCTTAAACCAACAGGACTGAGATACAAAGATAAAAGAATTTTTTAATACAGCGATTTCTATGATTGTGCCAATACAAATGTTGTCAGCTTTCTCTCAAACTGCCTATAGTTAGTTAACACTAAAGCCGTTGGTTTTCTATTGAAATACACTGTGTCCACGATAAAGTAGATACTAGACTTTGTGAAATATCTTGGTCATTTTAGTACTTGTACTAAATTTGGACACATGAACTTCAGTCTATTCTATCTATACCCTGCAAATTTTATTACAATTGATGCAACGGTTACGAGGCGCCCTTATGAAATTGCGGTGGTTCAGGAACCAAGTTTCAACACGTAAAACGCGCGATAGATGCGACATTGCGTGCGCGGCTGATCATCCTGATCATCCTGACTCAGCACCAGTTCTTCGACAGCATATTTGTTTGCGTTCGTAACGTCCGATCTCGTGATTTTCTTGCAACTGATCCGGTTGTGGCAGTCTTTTTTAGCGGCTTGCTGACACCAGCTAGGGACCAATTTTTCATTGAAATTCTGTAATGAGTCTCCTTGCGCTATACCCCCGTCTCTCTCAACTCCTTGATTAAAATCTTGTCCTCTGCACTAAAACCATTTCTTTACAAACAAGTGTATACTGTTACGTAAAACAGGTATCGTAGTGTAACTGTTTCCGAAAATGACGCTTATAAACAACAGTCTCAGCACCTGCGGTAGCCAAAAAAATGACGTCATTCTATGCGTTTTCGTGTTGGTAACCTGACCCACCGGGAATTTCATAAGGGTGTATCCTCGTAACCGTTGCATCAATTGTAATAAAATTTGCAGGGTATAGATAGAATAGACTGAAGTTCATGTGTACCAAATTTAGTACCTATAGTAAAACAAATGACCAAGATATTTTACAAAGTCTAGTGATCTAAAGTTACACTGTTATATACTATTGCATCATTTGAAGCGACCATGTGCTTTCATCTTTTATTGCCTTATATGCATTCTTGTTTGCACAGTATTGGCATTTCTTTAACACTATTAAAGCTTGCTTGCTGCCTGTCTCACTGTCTATCTGTCTCCCCACCTGCCTGTTTACTTTCATGGAACTTGACAACAGAATAAGACTCTCCCAAGCTCATTAGCATATTCTACATAAGTGATTATTCTGGATGCAATACTTTAGAAAAGCATCAATATGTCTTTCTAGCTATTAAAGCTTGCTTGCCTGCCTGCCTGTCCATCCGGCCACCCACTGCATGCCTGCCTACTTACCGTACTTAGATGGCATTTTAACAACAGAACAAGACTCTCACAAACTCAATAAATAACGTTACATATAAGATATACAAGTAGTTATTCTACATGCAATATGTGAGAAATGATGTATTTTGAGATGCCCACATCAGTCTCATCTTCCAGATCTTCCAGTACGGATTTCAAATCCTCGTAGCAGCGCTCATAAGCTGTTTTCTTAGCATCTCTGGAGATAACATAAAACACATGCACTAGTCGGTTGGGTAAATTTCTATGCTAAGTTATAGCAATTGGCTAGTTTGATTTTATATAATGGATTAAAATTACTGGATGGGTTGAATTTGCAGGAATGGGTTAAATTTATCAGTTTCATTGAAGTTATTTGCTGGGTAAATTTATATATGATATGCAGGATTTACTGCCTGAGTTAGAGTAACTGACTGGGCTAATTTATCAAATGGATTTAATTTATTAGCCTGGTTAAATTTACTGCAATTGGTTAAGTTAATTGGCTGTGGTAAAATATCTGGCTGGGCTAGAAAATACTGCACTTGCTGAGCTGCAAAGGTTATTACTTATATAATTTTATTTATTTTTAAGGTAATTTATATAGCAGCGCTCCAAATAATCTGTGATAGCCTAAGACAACAAGGCACTAATTGGGTTCAGCTGGAAAAAATAGAGACATCTAGGAATTAAAATTCCTACCTGTGTGTTTGAAGACACTTAATTTATTTAGTGCTTAATAAAAGTGCTACACACATGGCTACCTAACTGATCAAAGCAAGAGTGTTATATGGAGGCAGAAACAGGATCAAAAGAAATGGCACATGAAATTAAATACTGTTCAAAGAGGATGTAGCTGTAGTTGGTTGTCACTTTGTCATGGATTCACAAGTGATCCCATGTGCTACCCAGCTTCAGCTGTCTTAGGGGCGACGACAGATTGTTCCATTTGCAAGCACCATAATAATGCAATGCTGCCTTCGTAAAGATTGGGTTATAATGCTGCAATGCTCTATATTCTTATATAAGAGATCTGAATCAATCTTAGGCTAGCATTGTCTGTACACAGGACCTTAAGTTGTGTTGCAGCCATTGAAATGGGCAGCGGTAATTGTAATTGTAATTAGCGTCGGTGGTGCAGGATCTCACTCTATTAATTTGTTGGAAAATCAGCAAGGTCAAGGCCATATGGTAGCTATGAAAAATGTGGACATTTACATTTAACTTAACTTTCCTATAACCCCATGTATCAGATAGTGGTGTGTCTACCTGTTTCATACCAATAAAATTATCATATTTCAATTCATGTTTTCATCTTCTCCCTGAAATGTTTGCTATAATCTCTTGGGAACATAATGGCTGGGCTCGGACGACTTCAAGTAATAATAATAATCTTCGTTTAACATTTTTAAACTGACAATTATGCAGTATGATTACAATTTAGTATGAATGGATGATCACAAGTTATTACAGGTTATTATAGACATCATAAACCAGTGCTGCATAGATTCTCCCAACTGAATCATATGAACAGTGAAATTTTAGGATTTTGAAGTGGCATTACATACATTTATTACTCCTGTTGAACGTCATTACCACTTCAAAGAAATGAACTCAAAGAGAATCACTAAAAACAAAACCAGGAAAAAAAGCTGCCGCAAATTACCCTAAGGTTGAAGCAATGAGGTAGATATCTTCAAAACGGAAGAGATGACTAAAATCAGTTTCACTGCCAAAGTCAATATCTAAAACAAAATAGCAAACAGGGAGACCTCAAACACTATGCAATAGAAAACAAAAGAACACAATATAATTGAAAGTTTATAATGCAGCCTTAATAAATAAAAAGTTGTATAAGCTGAATAAGTTGCCTAACAACAAGGAACATGAACTCCTCAGCGAGCCTCTCTTTGCCTCGTTTTTCGCAAGCACTTCAAGACCATTCTGTTCAATCATGTTTTCATTGCAATAGGCCAGGAGCACCCTGATGTCTCCCTTGAAGTGGTGTAATAAAAATTTGCAATTCCAATTACAAATAAGCAGTCCAGAACAACACACTGAGGCCCAATGGTAGGTAACACTACAGCAGGGATGGCGAACCTATGCACGTGTGCCCAAAGTGGCAAGCACTCAACTTTTTGGTCACGTGGAATTTGGAGCCTCCTCCAAAATTTGAAACGTAGAAATACAAAATCACTAAAAGAATCCACATGTGCTTTTATGAAGGACTTTATCGTAACATCATTCTAAAAAAATCTTTGAAATAATGTCAATTGAAACCTACATGGGAAAACAATTATATGCTGCAAAATCTGAGGGGCATGCAACGGTATTTTTATAAATGTTTTAAAGGCATTTTGGCAAGCACCTTTAAAAAGGTTCGCCATCCCTGCCCTACAGTCTCATCCTGCGAGTGAAAAAGGTAATATTGGTAAGGGAGTATAAACCGCATTAAGGCTAGTGCAGGCCCGGGTGCTGTGATATTGTGATTACCTTCCAAAGGCCCCCTCTGACAACTACCGGTTCACCACGCACATGTCTGTAACATGCTTACTAGTGTGTAGTTACTGCCTAAAGACACTATGCACAATTAACGTTACATTACCATATGGACAGTTGGACACGCAATGATTAGTGTCAGGTAAACAACTATAAGTAGACCTAATTAAATTAATTGTGACTTCGTATACTTATTTATGTCGAATAACTATAAATAATTAAATTAATTATTACCTCGTATTTAGCCTATTTATGTAGCAGCATTTTCGCTAGATTTAACAGTAAGCTAATAACAAGCATATTAAAAAAATTCTTCACTTCCAGTTCCGAAAATGCGGGCCCCTCAAACTGCGGGCCTGGGTGCTGCAGCACCCTTAGCACCACGCTTAATGCGGCCCTGCATGAGATACAGATCCACATTTGCAGGACCAGTAAGTGTGAATGAAATAATAATGCTTATTTAAGAGAGGATCAATTACCATCAACATAGCAAATACTGCTAAATAATACAATGTTAACATGTCTACATATTCACAAAGCAACTCTCACTAGCATTTCGATTTAAAAACAAATAAATAAATAAATATAGTTTTGCATATTGTAATACAAACTCTTTTAAGGACCCAATATAATACAGCAAAGCAACATAATTTATACCACCTGTGATTGGTTTTGCTCTTTGAGCAACGCTATATAAATGTTCAATTGTAATTACAATTACATTTATATATCAACTTATACTAACCCTTCAGTATCATATGAAGTGAATATATGGCTCACCTGATTCATCCATTTCAGTTTCTTCATCTTTTTCAGTCTATAGTTAAAACAATTAAGATCATGGAATACTCATTCGATGAATCGCTACTAACACATGAAATTCTACTACTTCTACATTAATTATAATGTTTTGTTATAATTATATCAATCTTTTAGTCTGCTTAACAATGGTAGAACAAAACAAGAACAATATGAAACCAGATCAGGACAGCAGATCAGCCTGTAATGTTATGCAACAGGTTTGCAGCAAACTCACTTACAAATCTGATAACAGCATTATCATTCACAAGACATTTCCAGAGAAATCAGTCTTCATATTGCATAATTATGGTTATACTGTGACATCAGATTACATGCCCCATTTGAGATTAGGGAGTTGAACCAACCACAGTTGAATAGCATAATCCTCAATGTCAACCGCAGTGCTGGTAAAACAGAGGCAACAAACAGTCAAGAACATCTTGTTGCAAGTCTTACACAACTTAATAGTCACACTTTACCATCATTTTTGCCGCTGATCCTGATATAATGCATCATATTGCTGCTGTCATTTTATTTGCCTGACACAGATTAAGACATTTACACATCAACATTATATCCCAACAGAAACGATTATTTGCAAACTGAAGATAAATGTGCGTGTGTGCGCGCGCGCGTGTATTGGTGTGTGCGTGCGTGTGCAGATACATGTACAATATTATATCAATCAATCTATCAATCATTTATTTCTGTAAGTTGTAACCATCAGAAGAGAAGAAAAACAAATGAAACAATAAGGCAACGGTTTGCAATGTACTGGCTACATTGAGGGGGTCCGGTGGCGCGTTGGATAACATCTGGCCAAGAGAGCGAGAGGTACCGAGTTCGAGCCCCCGTAGGGCGGATATGCTTTGTAGGCTGCTATTAGCGCCGTGTATTGCAGGCTGTCTGTTCTGTTTGTAGTTAACTAGTTAAGATTGTTTCAATTGCATAACATGTAAATGTACAGCGCAGTGCGTTTGTCAGGCGCTTAATTAAAGAAAAGATATTATTATTATTATTATTACACGGAGGCCCATGTACAAATTCCTCTAACCGATTTAACAATGATTGCTGGTCCTTACACAGCAAAAAACACGCGTTGTCTGCTCACCTCTGCATTCTCATATATATTTTGGTCAGCGGCTCCAGAGGGTGGATGACTGATCCCCGTTGTTGCTTGTGCGTTCCCCATGTCAGGTTCCGACTGTGCATACGAAACTTTGAAATGGCAAACCACTATTACTACTGTAAGCGTCTTTTAACCGGACTTCCTTAAATAGAAATTGGTTCAAATCTATTTTCATCTCTGACTCATTAATAAGCAAACATAATAAACATGATCACAAAACTGTCCCAATAATATTATATGATACCAAAGACTATAATAATATTCGAACGGGACTCCCTCGTTGATGACTGCGCCATTGGATGAAACCGAAACCAACCGTTACCAACCATAGACATCTTATATAAGTTACCAACGGCTGTATTAGTAAGTAAGTGTGTTTTTATTAAACGCAAGCCATCGCTCGGCGCTTTATATCAAAAAAGTTTAAAATAATTGCGATAAAGATACGGTAATTAGGAGAACAAAATAAAATCAATCACAAAACAGAAATCTAACTGGACAACATACTAGCCCAGAAACAGCGCCTAGTGCTGGAATAAAATCTGGGTAGACAAGGCCGTAGCCAGGATTTTGTTTCGGGGTGTTTAGGCCTACTCGTCCTTGAACAAGCCGACAAGCAATCGAGTCAACCGCGTATTAAGGGGTTTGGAGGAGCGTCGTGAGGTCTCATGGCGGGTTCGGGCGGCCTATACATTACACACATGGGGCGCGGTGGTTTGGGGTATGTTCGGTGCCTTGCAGCTGGAGGGTTGCGGGTTCGAATCCACCTCAAAGTCGCCGCGTAGGGACCTGGGCAAGTCCTTCACTCGCAATTGCTCATGCGCTTCGGGGTAAAACTCCGATTCCACGTTCGCGCACTGTAGTCAGGGAGCGCCTCTGAATGGAAAATCTGGTAGGGGCGCTATAACAAGTGTTCAAATACAAAATAGGCCTACGTACAATACTGTAGTACAGTGAGTCAGCAGGCAGGGTTTTTGAGAGGGATTTTGTAAGATGGTTCAAGACTATTTTCGGGCCCTTTTATGAAGTATGGACCTTCCTGTTTTTGTCTTTATAATAGGCCTAGGCCTACATGTAAGTCTCAGTGCAACATTGTAAATTAATGTTATACTACAATGCAACATTTAGGCCTATTAGATAACAGTGTAAGTCTTATATTCTGCTGTCAGTGAGTGCCTTTACTTCAGTCAGAAGTTAAAATGTATTAAGCCTCGATTTAAAGAAAAACATGGGGAGGCACAACAACTATCACCCAGCGACAAACAAGAAGTTCCTGCTTTTAAAAAGGCTTAATATGCTTATTAACTTTAAAAGGAGCTTTTCCGGCTTTTTCAATAAAATTTTGTGTGTCTGTCTGTGTGTCTGTCTGTGTCTGTCTGCCTGTGTGACAGTGTGTCTGTCTGTCTATCTATCTGTCTGTCTGTGTGTCTGTCTGTGTCTGTGTCTGCCTGTAAGTCCAGCTTAAGCTTACTACTTAGGCTACTAGTAGCCTATTGTATCAATTTACCTAAAGCTGAAACTCTATAGGGCTAGCCTGCTAGGCCTACTAATTTACTTTATTAAGCCATCTAGCTAATAATTATGCGCTCCGGTCAGTTCCGTCAATATCACCCAATTAAAGTAACGCTTCAAATCACGTGGTTAAAAGCTTTTCTAAACAGAGAGCACAGTCACCTAGGGGAGCATTCAATTGAACAAGCGCTTTTAAAATAAGAGGAATATGCTATTACTCTGGAATGAAGAGTTCGATTAAAGAAGAGAATGACAGGGGACCAAGCAAGCGATGCTGGACTCAATCTGCAAGAAGAAACTAAGAGGGCGTTGTTTGAGTGCATTGATTGCTTTCATTCTTAAATCCAGATCAGATGAACAGCCATCCAAGAAGCAGCCATGTTTGAGGCTGTTAAAGCGAATATAAGGTCTAATATTATAGTCTAGCTGATATCTGTCACTGAAGAAGAGTTGAAGGTCCCCATTCCAAAATTGACCACTTTCTATGATGAAGTGTCTGAGAGTGCACTTTTAATAGAAATACCAATTAAGGCTGAGAATTGAGGCATCCGAAAGCAGCAGAGATTAATCTGGAAGAAGCCAAGGATTGTGCAACATTAGACGTTTTTGACGTTCATAGCTGAATGGAACTTCACACAATCTCTCCAACCCTTTCACTAAGCTTAACATTGTTTCTGACGTTGTGTAATATGTGTATCTGTCGCTTCATGAGAGAAAAGCTTTTCAAAGCTGACACTTAGTCTTATAAAGAACTGTTTGCGATCTACCGTGGGACATAGTCCCCGGAGTCGCTAACAGAAACGTTAGCGACTGACTTGGAGAGTTAGCGACTGACTTAGCGACTGACTTGACCAAGTCACTTAATTGCTTTATCGACTGACTAAGTCGCTTAGGCTTATCGACTGATTTAACGACTTGATATTGACTTCTCGGGTAGGCTACATGACTACATGTATGTGTCACCCAGACTTACTAGGGGTTCCGGACAATTCCCCCGGTCAATTCCCCCGGTCAATATATATATAATAATAATTATAAAATAATTACATATATTTTATATTATTATATAATTATATTTGTGCATATAAATTATATAATATATAATTAAATTAATATAATTAATTATAACTATAATATAATTAATTATAATAATATTTATTAATTATTATAGTAATATAATTATTAAAATAATATATAATATGTAATAATAATTAATATCACTAATAAATATATTAATTATTTATTAAAATTATATGTATAATATATAATATTAATATATTATATTAATTATTATAATTATATAATTATTATATAATATATAATTATTAAATTATATATATAATATAATATATACACATATACATAGGTATTTATATAATTATATTAATATTTAATAATCTATAAAAATATATATTAAAATTATTAATATCATATAATTTTATAATAATTAATTA
Source organism: Aporrectodea caliginosa (assembly GCA_020284085.1). Classification (NCBI taxonomy): domain Eukaryota; kingdom Metazoa; phylum Annelida; class Clitellata; order Crassiclitellata; family Lumbricidae; genus Aporrectodea; species Aporrectodea caliginosa. Next base: position 350,413 of record JACEVL010000460.1, read on the forward strand.
TATTGTTAATGATTAATTAGGGAAGGAGGGAGGGAGGGAGGAGGGAGGGAGGAGGAGGGAGGGAGAGAGAGAGAGAGAGAGAGAGAGAGAGAGAGAGAGAGAGAGAGAGAGAGAGAGAGAGAGAGAGAGAGAGAGAGAGAGAGAGAGAGAGAGAGAGAGAGAGAGAGAGAGAGAGAGAGAGAGATGAAGGCAATGATCCAGAAAGGAAAGTCTCACGCAATGTGAAGGGAAGGGCATTCCAAAAAGAGGGCCCAAATCCGCCCCAATGATGGCAAAGGATCGAGTTTGAGCAATCGTGGTCCTAGCTCGTGGGACAAACAAACAAGTCAGACCGGTCCACAGATCGGAGAGGCCGATGAGAAGATGCAGAAAGAGGAGGACGAATGACGTCCCTGAGGTATTTTGGAGCAAGTCCCAGTTTGGATTTGAGGACCAAAACAAGGACTTTAAACTGAATGCGGTCAGAGAGAGGAAGCCAATGCAGTTGGTTGACCATGAAAGATGATATATGGGAGTAGGCCTATTTAGGAAGGTGAGCAATCAATCGAGCAGCAGCCTTGAGAACAGATTGAATAGGGGATAGACGGACCTTGGGAAGACCAATATCCTAAGTAGGGAATTGCAATAATCAATTCTGGAACAGACAAAAGCATGGATAATGGATGCCATGGTAGAGAGGGAAACAGATCTGCGAATAACCCTGAGACGCCGGAGGTGAAAGTAAGAGGATCGTGTAAGGTTGGTTACATGAGCAGAAAAAGTGAGAGCGCTGTCCAAAGTGACACCTAAGTCACGCACACAAGTAGAGAACGTAAATTTGGGAAAGTTTTCAGAGAGAAGCGAAAAGTCAATTTTCAGAAGTTGTTGGGGTGTGCCAAGCCAAATAAGTTGAGTTTTGGAAGAGTTTAGCGAAAGGCGATTGGAAGACATCCACAAATGCAAGTCATGGGAAAGGGCTTCAATACGGCGAGCTAAAGTGAGTTGAGTAGACGCAGGACCATGAACATTATGCCTGAACGTCATCAGCAAAAAGGTGACAGGTAGCAGAATAATTTGTAAACAAAGAGGGAATATCAGCCGTGTACAGAATAAAAAGAAGGGGTCCAAGCACTGATCCCTGAGGAACTCCTAGAAGGACAGGCACCCAGTTAGACCTGGGATTACCAGCTATAGCCTAACCATTTGGGTGCGACCAGACAGGTAGGATTGAGGCCAGAGAAGATGGACTCCCTTAAGACCATAGGAGGATTCAATAAGTCACCGCCAGGAGGATAAACGCAATGTAGTTAACTGGGTCAGGTAAGGACGTGATCAGTTAGGTCTACACTGGAGTGCCCTTCACATAAGATGGTCTGAAGTTAGGAGATATGATGCAGTAATGTGTTTCTTGATACATGCAAACATTAATTTGACGAGACGCTCAAGAATCCTTGAAATTTTATTGAAGTTGGAGATGGGTCTAAAGGCTGATAGGCTGCCGTGTCCAGTTGCCCTTAACATGCACACACGTGTACAGTAGTTGGTGGGCATTTCTCACTTGTAACCCTAATACAATATCTTTCACTATATAGTAAGTCGTGCATTTTGATCCCTTATTCATAGGATGCCACAGTATATAATTGCTGCCTTTTGCAACACTAAATATTGTAGGCTACAGTAACTATAGTCCATTTCTCTGGCTTAGGCTGCCTCTAGTTTATGTGACCCTTCCCTTTATTGCCCTTCATTTAACAAACCATTGAAGATTTTATGGGCGGTAATTGTTCGTGATAACCATAGCAACGACGACAACAATGACAGAGATGATGCGCGTATATCCAAGAGTTAATTACACTTATAATTTATTATAGCCTATAATTTTATATGCATGTGCTTGAAATGTTACATGCACGATACTGTTAGTTATTTCTTTTGTTGTTTAGCTTACAGTAGGCCTAATTAGGCCTACACACAGGGCCTAAAATAGTGTGTTTTCTGATACAAAGTGTGCAGTTGACCTGGTCGAGTGTAAACTATGCCGTTGACTTGTGGGTAGTGCATAGCATTAGCCCACAGTGTGTAAGGCCTATAGGCTAGTTTGAATTTCTATGAGATAAATTAAAATCAGTCCAATATCTTAAATTCAGCTGACCAGTTCAAGCATGGTTTGACAGTCTGTTTGAGTAAGAGCGTGCTGTAAAGATTTCTGAGTAGCCTACCTTTAGGCATTGGTGTATACACATATATGAAAAAATCGGACCTAGGCCGATATTAGCAGCTCTGAGATGACTAGGCCTAATAACTTCATTCCATAATTTCCACTCATCATGCAGTTAATTATTGCGCACACGAGACCGCAAAAGATGAACTTTTATTAGTCGCTCGATCCTATACTCTTTCTTACCGTAGGCCTACATTCTGCATAATGGCCAGATCTATCGTGCACTGACAACTAGGCTACTAGCCCAGCATTGCAGGCCATCAAATGAATTTGTATACATTGGTTGCGACTACACCAGATTTATTATCGTTGCTTGTCAAAGGGGAACACGACGCAATTGACAAAATGCATATGAAAATTGAAAGAAGTCACAAAACAAGGTCAATATGGGTCGTCTATGCTGAGTCGGTGCGCTTAGAAATCTCCTTACATGCAGACTCGCTACCCAGCAAACACGACCGCACGGGTCCCGTGTGTGTTTTAGCCGGTTTATCCGGTACGGTTTTCTGACGGTTTTTGTCAACGGTTTGCGTACGGGAACCGTCTGGTGTAACCCCGAGTCGTAGCGCCTTCTAGCGGTATTCGTATTCATACCGCCATTTTGTAAGCGATAGTTGAATGCGTAAGATATCGATTTGTTTGTGTGAAAAGTAAGATTATGCTATTATTTATTATACTAATGAACCAATATCTATATATCTACAGTTTATGCAGAGGCTGCATCTAATTTGTGGTCAGGATACGTATAGTCGCGACGGAGATTGGGTTAGGATTATGGACTGAACGTGTTAGGGTTAGCGTGTAACACAGGGATGGCGAACTTCTAGCACGCGTGCCCAATGTGGCACTCAAATTTGTTGGACACGGAATTTGGAGCGTCCCCCAAAAGTTCAAACTTAGAAATAGAAAATCACTGTAGGAATTCACATTTTCTTGTATAAAGGACTTTATTGTAACACCAATCTAAAACCATCTTTGAAATAATGTCTTTTCATTCATTTTTTAAAATTACGTTTTGTCAGTTACAAGTTACAACCTGCATGAGAAAAACAATTATAGACTGCAAAATTCCGAGGGCACGCGACAGTATTTTTAAAAATGTTTTAGTTGTATTTTGACACGCACCTTTAAAAAAGGTTCGCCATCCATGGTATAATATGTACCTGCTTCCGACTGGTTCCTGCATTGCCTGTACGTGTTTCCGTCAGTGTTTAGGGCGACCCTTTATATGAAATTTTTATGTTTTTTAAGATAACGGCCATAGTACAATAAATGCATTTTGCCAGCTACCGTGCCAATCCATGTCAAATTCTTTTAAAACCCCCTATTTGTTATGCATCATTAGTCTTTACTTTTGCATATCAGTCATTTAAGTTTTGTGTGTTTTGTTGTATTTGCAGGTGACGTGATTAATTTCTGGCCAGTTTTATGCAAAAGAAAACGTTTATTTACTAGTAAAAAGTAATTGTTTTGCTAGACTACTCTTGGCTAAAAGTTGTGGCTTATAATTTTTTAAATAATTAATAAAATATTTAAATCTATACAGCATTTAATTTTAAAAACATTACTAAGGATTCTGTATGGTCTGGTATGGGAGGAGGTCCATGGGGTGACGCCATGAGTTCCCCACTGCAGCATACAATAATCTTAAATTTTTTTTAAAAACTGACTAAATTTTAACTGTGCAGGAATGCTGCACTATTTCGTAACAAATGTAGGTCAATCTTAGTTGAACATAACTTTAATTATGAAGTAATCATATAAATACATGATCATAATCATAAATACATGATCACGTAATGATAAGTCATTCTGTGTGTTTTGTTTGCTGATCAGAACACAAAAGCCTGTACACAGCTCCTTGTCAAGCGATGAAGAGGATGCCTCAAAGGAGCTATGATACACATACCAAATGGTTCACGGACAAAAGGTTCACGATGCCAAAAGGTTCACGACACAAGGTTCACGACAAAAAACGTAGGTTGACGACAATAGGTTGACATAAGATAATTTAGCAACCTAAACTACGGGTTTGCCATTATAAGTAGGCCTATACTACGATTAGATTACTTATTTTAAATGTGCCTCTGATTTTTTGATAAGCTACTTGTTGTGAACCTCTTGTCGTCAACCTTTTGTCCGTGAACCTTTTGTCGGTGAACCATTTGCGGTGAACCAGATACACAGATCGACCAAAGTATGAACTTTTATTATTCTCGTTATTTATAATAATATTATCATTACTTGCAGTCAACAGAGTAAGTTATGTTTCTTGATGTCAGCAAGTATCATCCAGTTTTATTTGATATCAGTCAACACATAATTATGTCTTGTGCTAAAATGCATTGATGATTAAGAATTAATTAGCTATCTTTAGTGGCAATACATTTGATTTGTTATAAAGAATAATTGTGTTGCTTCGTTTCTATAAGTTTTCAATGATTCAGTAGTTGTATGATCATATCGTGAATGTGTAAGTAAATTATCAAATTGTTGTTACTGCTGTTTGCCACAGATGATAAGCTGATATTAAGTCTGTTAAGTGTGTTGACACATAGTACCAATAAAGAGTGAATTAGCCTATTAATTCATAAATGATAAATATCAATTTAGGGTGCTAACACTGAAGAATGCCAAAGGTGTTTTGCATTGTGATCAAAAGTGTCAACACAATTTTGTGTTACAGCTAATCACTTACTGATAATACATACATGTTACTGTGGAATTTGTATATCACCAACGTCACAAGTGAATCGGAGGTGATTTGCTTGACAACAAAATTTACTTATTTGTTTTTGGAGATATCTCATTTGGGTCTTATTTAGATCTTGCACAGTGCTGCTTAATATCCCTATGCATATTACAATGTGTTTTGAAGATTGTTTTGGTCACCGTATTGTTCATAAATGAAGTATGATGGTTATCTGTGTAGACTTGATTTTGTAGGTGGCGATCTGGATAGCAGACTGATCTGATGATAAAGATATTGGCCAGTCTGGAGGACCTGCAACAAACTCAGAAACTACATTCATCTATGCTGCTGTCGATTTCAAGGCAACTGAATGCAGCAGGTGGACTTGTGGCAATGGAGCTGCCTGAGGGCGTGCAATTTCCCATCGAAACTGAGGATCTGACGAGCGTGGAGGACAAGGTGCTTGACACTTCAACGATAAAAGTATTGGTGAGTCATTTTACTGTTTAAATGGTTTTTAAAGCCTCTTGTATGATTCGCTGTTAATTTCTGGGCATGCAGTTTTTATCTTCCTGTTTATAGGTTGTATTAAATTCTGTTTCTTTGTGTCCATAAAGTTAGATGATGTGTACAGGGCTGCCGTCAGAAATTCCGGGCCCCTAGGCAGAGCAGTCACGGGCCCTAACTATCCTTTGACTTTATGAGAAATTTAAAAAAAAACTAATAATAATAGTGCGGGTACAACCCTACAAAATTATATTTAGATATGCAACTATTGTAGTTAAGTGTCCGTAATATTATATTTTAAGAGGCATAAATCATAAACTTTGTATAAATGATTATAATGTTTTTCATACGTTGATTGCTGGGCCCAGCCCGGGCCCCTAAAAGTCGCCGGGCCCCTGGGTTTTTGCCCCCTGCCTCCCCCCTCTCGGCAGGCCTGGATGTGTACATAAGTTATTTGTGTTGATGGCAAATATTTATAAAGAAAAATATCGACATTTAAGTTAAAGACCAGCATGTTTATAAATTTTTTGTCAAATTGCAATATATGAAGACTTTTCAATGTCTCTTGTTAGGATAGAACTGCTTTGATTTGCTTCTTCTTTTTAATTGTTTAGATACAAGTACTCGTGAATAATGATGGGGACTATTTATGCTTGTCTCAAATAAAAAATTCAATATTCTGCCAACCGTGCTTTATTTAGTGCTAAACCTTTAAAACCATATTGCATTTTTGAGGCTAAGAGAGAGTCGAGATTGTTTTGACTTTTCTGAACTCGAACATTGTAAATTAGACAATCCAGGCAGTGTCTGTAAATATTGCCATTTAATATTAGACAGAAATGTTGGAATAATATCATTTTACAATACAAATCCGAGCACGTCAAATTATTGTTCTTTGTAACTTGTTATTTTTAATCTAAATGTTTCATATTTGAAAATTCAGGTGCTGTAAAGCAAAATATTGCTACCAAGGACAGTATGAAGAAACTGGTTGTGGACGAGTTGGCTGTGTGGTTTGGTAACGCTAGGGATCGTAGCACTGGAGGTCACCGGCTGTTGAAATCGGTACAATTCAAAGAGACCAAGTCGGAGTCAATCACCACCGATCAGAAGTTGACCAATACTGCTGATGACATTGTTGACAAAAAATTTAATGATATTGCAGAGCAGACTGATTATTTTTCCTTTATTAAATTGATGTGTCATTTAAAGCTATTGTTGATTATTTATTGTTTTCAGTGTTGTATGTAATTCAATCATAATTGCAATTACATGCTTGTACATGTATTTGAATTACAATTACTTGATTGTGTAGGAATTAAGTTACAATTATATTTTGATTGTAATTTAATTACCAATTAATTTTCAATTATTACTCTAAAATTTGCAAATGATTTAGATTTTTTCTATAACTTTTAATTTACTCTCTTTTTAAAACTGAAACATCCAGTCAATTAAAGGGGTGGCCCTGCTCAACCCGGCAGGCTGGCATTGTTGCCGACTTTATCAAAGTAATTCGTAATTTACACTTCAGATTACATGAATATTGTAATTGAATTACAATTACTGGACTTAAAAAGTAATTCAATTACAATTACAGAAATTGTAATTCAATTACATGTATTTCAATTACTGAACAACCTGATTGCTTTAGCTATTTAGCACAGCTTACTGTACTATGTAGCTAAAGCAATCACTGCATTTCAGTAATTGAAATACATGTAATTGAATTACAATTTCTGTAATTGTAATTGAATTACTTTTTAAGTCCAGTAATTGTAATTCAATTACAATATTCATGTAATTTGAAGTGTAATGAACTGTAAAATGCATACTGGAATAGAACTGGAATCACTTTTGAGTCATCTGGGAATGAACTGGGATGCCCGGCGGGCTATCCCGTATGGGTCCCGTCTCAAAACCGCGGACAAAAACCGCCGGTATCCCGCCGGGTATCCCGTCCGGTTCCCGTATGACAACCCGTATGGGAACCGTCTGGTTCCCGTGTGACTGTGTTGGCTGGGTAGTCACGCAAGCGGCTGAATTTTTGCGTTTAAAAGGCTAAACACGATCCTCCTTTGCGTACTTCTTCATTCAACGAACCACGAATGATTCGTATACAGGCCAAACACAATGCAACCAACAATGCACAGCACACTCATGACGTATGCCCAGTGGCGTAGCCAGACTTAAATTCAAGAGGAGGCAACTTCACAGACTTTCTTTAAAAACTCCGATGACCTTTTTTTTGACCTCGAACACAGGCGCCTTTTTTACAGTGTTTAATCTAGTCCCCTTGCTGTCGGGGGGAATCGAGGGTTCTGGGGGTATCCAGCTTATTTAAAAAGTTGACGACTGGGGGGGGGTAGTAACGAGTGTTTCCAAGAACAAGCGTTCAAAAATTTTCGAGGGGGTAGTAACGGGAGTTTTCCAAGGATTTTCGAGTGACGGGCGTTTTCCAACACAATATTCCCAGTAAATCCTGCCGGAATTATCCCTAAATTTACTACATTTCACTTTCTCTACAAAATTACATGTCTTTCATTTGCCTTTTTTAGACTTTCTTAAAAAACTCCGATGACCTTTTTTTTTAGTCATTTGACCTTTTTCCTTCCACTTTACCACTTGACCCTTGACCTCGAACACAGGCGAGGCACGACACTTCAATTCAAGAGGAGGCAACTTGCCAAAATCCTGGTCATTTGCGTCGTTGATCAATTGAAACTCCACTATATGGAAAAACCAAGAGGAGGCAATTGCCTCCTCCTGCCTTCATGTAGCTACGCCTATGCGTATGCCTGAGTTTGATGACTAATAGACCACAGACGCGAGCACAGATAGGGCCTACAGAAAACAGTTTACACATTAGATATATGGCATAATGTCAAACGTTTGTCAATAGCGACCGTATGGCCTCGACCCTCAGTGCATTGATCGGGTTGGATCCTTCACCACCTCTGCCCCTTTGATTTGGCGCTATATAGGCCTATGATTATTTTGAGGTTACAATGTATAGGCCTAGAGCCATAACTAATAGGCCTACATCCAACTATGAAGGTATAACCCCTGTGCTTAAAATCTTTGCATTGGTTTTCTCTTCAGCAAAGAATTCGTTTCAAACTGGGGCTCATAGTTTATTAAATTTTGAACTCTAGCCAACCACAATATTTAAAATCAGTTCTTATTCCGCAGACATATCATTATTCAACGAGGTCATCTGTTTAGGGTATCTTTGTCTGGCCATGCCTAAATCAAGAACTGTTCTTGGTGAACGAGCTTTTTCGGTTGCTGGACCTACTTTTTGGAACTCTCTTCCTGTGTATGTGCACTGTGCCCAGTCGCTTGCGTCATTTCGTTCTCGGCTGCAAACTTATCTCTTTCAAATTGCTTATCCACCTTAGGCTGCCTCTCTGTCTCTTACGGTCGGACTGATTTTCTGGATGTTGAGCTGATTATGGCTTGGGATTGGTGCGCCATCGGTTCATGCCTTGTGCATTAGACACCGGCGCAATAGAAGTTTCTAATTACATTACATTGCAGTTAAACAAAGACTATCATCATAAATTGCATTAGGCCCATGCATAGTAAATAATGAATCACGTAGGTCTACATGTAGCCTACATGTAGGCCAATAAGTTGAGTAGTAATAATAATTCTACTTATAAAAGAACGTAACAATACAACACAATACAACACAACACAATATACTGGGGCGCGGTGGTATAGGGGTATGTTCGGTGCCTTGCAGCTGGAGGGTTGCGGGTTCGAATCCACCTCAAAGCCGCCGCGTAGGGACCCTGGGCAAGTCCTTCACTCGCAATAATATTGCTCATGCGCTTCGGCGTGAAACTCCGATTCAGCGTCCGCGCAGTAGTCGGGAGCGCCTCTGAATGGGCAATCTGGTAGGGGCGCTATAACAAGTGTTCAAATACAATACAATACAATACAATACAGTAAGTGTGTGGAAACCACTCAAGGCCTTAATTTCTTGTCGATGTGCCTCTTGGACTTTAATGGAACTGCAGTTATGGGCAAACTGGCAGAATTTATTTGGAAAGATAAAATTTCCGGATATTTCATCTGCTACTGACTTAAAATCTTCGTAATTCCTTTAATAGCCCTGCCATCCAGGGGTCCAGTTTAGAGACTGCTTAGTAAAGCAGCACACATTATAGCCAAGCAAAGGAATCGCTGATCCGATGAAACTTTCGAACAGTTGCTGTTATTCAAAGTTAACAAGAACTACAAATGGAAGGTTACTATTATTAGAGGATTTCCAGCTTTCTCGATAATTATATGTAAGTGACACTTATACAGTTATACTAGCAATATAGTTTTTAAATAATCACGCAGTATTGGTAATAGTCCTCATCTATTTACTGTTTTAAATACAATTTCAATAGTTTTATTCATGTACAATTTTCTATTCTAGCCAACCTAACTATTTACCCCAACACTGACTAATAGTTATCACAGTGTTAGCTGTCGACTTGACAAATGTTCTAAGGCAATTGAACAAAACCAAACATCAACAACCGTTTCACTAGATACGTTACTACAGACAACGAATGCAGCTATTTTTCCTCATCAAATCACACGTTCAAAAAAATTGAAAAAATATACAAACCCACAAAAAGTTTAACCCTTATGTCTGAAGACCAATCCGAGATGACAGGAAATTATTGATGAAATATCAATTCATAAGTTAATTCAATTCCTAAATATAAACTTCAAAAGCAAGTATGTAACTGGTAAATGCAAAGAAAGGGACACCTTCAATTGGGACAAACGAAAATTTTATCAAAACCACACGGTGAGTTTAAACATGGCTACAACTATTAGAGCACACATCGGTTACAATACGTCTGGATTAGTACACTTGAGTACTAGTATCTAGGATAGCTCAGGTAAATGAACAACATTTTTTTTAAGTTAGTAAGCACAACTCCAGTTGTAAGCAAAGACTGCTATGGATATGAAAATCCCCATTCCTCCATAATAGATTGTTCGACGAATTTGCTCTGTCACTGTTGAATGTACTTGAATGAGCTTCCCTAAGGTTTCACTCTTTGAAAGAAAAAATATCAATTCAATATTAATTTTTTTAAATAAAAATATGAAGTCGTTTATTCAATCAAATTAAACAGCTTTCAGGTATTTTGTAAATGTGCAAGACTATTATACTCTGCTAACTTAATGAAACCAAATTATACCCATCAGCAACACTTAATTTTAGCACTTTTTGAGGTGCTACACTTATGTACAGACAGTGGCGTAACAACCTAGCCGGGGGCCCTTGGACACTATAAGCTTGGGGCCCTTACCAATTAACGAGACTTAAGAGAGAAAATAATTAGATAGGCCTAGATATTTAGAACTGCAGTTAAATAAAAAAAAGTATTAAACGTTATCATCAATAATACATAATTCAAGGCACATTAATAGTTCAAGACAAAACAAGAATACAACTGAAATGCATTGACCAATTTGGCCTGTCGCTTATAGACTAATTATATCCACAACAGCTGTAGCTACAGCACTTGTACGTTTCATGGGATTCATGGCTGATTATGATAATTTTCTTTTAAGAATTTAGGTATTATAATTATTTAAAAGTAAACGAATGAATAAAGCAACTGTATCATGAACATGAAGGAATAGTTTCATATCAGGTCGAGCAACAAGAAGACTGGAGTCTACAGTCATATAAGCATGTAGTGTGTACAGGCCACATGGCTTGACACTGACAGAGACGGATTGTGACAGAGACAGAGCGCGCGCGAGAGAGCGAGATAGGGAGTAAGAGAGCGAGTGAGAGAGAGAAAGAGATATGAACAAGGCAGATATTTTTCCAGGCATATTTCTTAGCGCTCGAGCTGAGTGATCTACCGGTTAGGGGAATACAGTTGCTGTAAACCTGAAAGGGAGAATCATGCCTTGCACAAGCTGGAATAAACATGTCGTCATGTACAACTAAGTGTTCACTTCTACTGTGGTCACATGGTCCGAAACGTCAGGTGACCTATAAGTCTGTGGACTTTTGTATCATGTACATGTATCATGAAGCAACCGGCATAATTATACAGGCTATAGTTCAGACTGCAGACTCTACAGTCTACACTACAGTCTGAACTATTAAAACGGAAACGTACATCAATTTTTTAGTTAAAAAGCTTGGGCCTTGAACCTCGGGGCCTGGACATAGTCCACCCTCGTTATAAGGCTGTTGCACCACTGTGTACAGATTGCATAAATATAATTATAAATGCATGTAATAATAATAATAATAATAATAATAATAATAATAATAATAATATCTTTTCTTTAATAAGCGCCTGACAAACGCACTGCGCTGTACATTTACATGTTATGCAATTTAAATCTTAACTACTAACAGAACAGACAGACACTGTATACAGCGTACATAAATTGATACAGAACACCTGCATACAGTCAGATTGATATCTAGTTACAAGAGTTTTCTCTGAGTTGCAACTGTGAAGTATCACTATTTGTTAAAACTTCTAGATCAGCGGTTTTCAAACTTTATTTTTATTGTACCCCCAGGTGAAAAATTTAATTTTGGCGTACCCCCAACAAGGTCAGATCAAAAACAACATGCGAGCGTGAAGTCCCCTTGCAATTATCAACTCCTTTTAATCATTGGTACAAACCGGGTATTAGTTATAGGTAGAAAATTTTAAAAGTAATATAATTTTAACTTAAGAATGTAGTCATATCAACAAAAACGAAAAATAAAATCACTGATAGAAAGTGTTAATGTGAGCAGTGGGCTTGTTTTGATAAGCACAGATTTACCATATCCGGTTTAATATTAATTTTGTCAATTTCAAACGCAACTCTGGTTCGATTTCAAGCTTTGTTCTGTATTTGTTTTTGATCGCAAGCATAGCTGAAAAAACTGTTTCACACAGATATGACATTCTGAAAGGAATCAAAAATTTTAAAGCTCGGCCAGAAATTAATCCATATTCAGCTCTTCGCTTCAGCCAAAAATCACACATGTCTTTCTTGAATTCGTTCTTCAATCCACCATAACATAATAGTTCAACAAACTGGTCTCTTTCCTGGACTGAAAAATCAGCCGGCAACAGTGCGACACTACATCCGATGGCATAAACTCATTGAAATGTACAGAAAAATAAGCGAACGGTGGACGTAGAATAGCCAGTGAAAGAAAGATGGACATGAAGTCCATAAACTTACAGATAATTTTAATTTTTTGAAATTTTTCGCGTACCCCTTAGCGAAACCTCGCGTACCCCCAGGGGTACGCGTACCACAGTTTGAAAACCCCTGTTCTAGATAACATTCTTCCAAAAAAGAATAACATTAGTTATGTTCTTTCATACTCCTTCATTAAACAGGACCAACAATGCCATCATCTTATTCTATTCCTTCTATAGTCAGCCTCATTCTCCAAAAGTACAGTTGAGAACTGGAGACATGTGGTAAATGATTATGACAAAATAATTAAAATATAAAAACTTAAGGAAAGCAAAGATGTGCAATAACCTGAGGAACGGAGCCATCTGCTTCCATGGACGTCATAAAACTTTGGATGGCATTCCACTCCTAAAACAGACACAATGCAAAATCTTAAACACAAAAATTTGGAAGGCAAATATAGTATCGATATAACTCACTGAACCTCAATATGTACATGATCATTCATCTCAATAGCCATCTTTTCTACAAGTAACCATCCATAGCTCAAATAAGGGATATTCATGTACCAGGGTGCAGTATACTTAAACTGCATAGTATGACCTGTGTTATTATTATTATTATTATTATTATTATTATTATTATTATTATTATTATTATTATTATTATTATTATTATTATTATTATTATTATTATTATAAAAACACACATAAAGTCATACAAATACCTGTAGTAAATGTACTATACTGTTTTGTATATATACGGTATTGCACCAGCACATATATGTTTTTCATTCAATATTTTTATTTCTCTTTCTGTTTTACCTAAGGAACAAACGTTTCTACAATGTTACGACATTCAAAGTGTAACCGGCTGGTCGCATTGCAACTGTGTGTTGACAAATATTTCGCATAACACCAGTGTTGTATGTGAGACTTAAAATACCAGACCAAGGCAAAGACCGTATGGTAGCAAAACTGGGACGGAGACAAATAAGCCTACACAAGATCCAAGATAGTACAAGACTGAGGTTTTTTCGAATTTATTTTACAAAGTAAAACAGACTAAATGATAAAAACAGTTAACGTAGGCCTGTAAGTTTCCCAGCTTTTCTTACTTTAAACAATAGATTGTTCTACATATTCACCTAGACGAACTATCTGTCCATATTGCAACAAGTCAAATTTATTGCACAAGAACTAAGGTCAGTTTGCATGAGAAATTACATTGAGATCGAGAATTAGTCCAAGACAATAAGTTACCGAGAACGAGGTTAAGACATCAATAGGGCCTACCTGTCTCGAGATGACTCAAGACCAAGACCGAGTCTCGAGACCATACAACCCGTTATAACACTGCACTTACAAAGTTTACAAAAACCTTCAGAATATTGGTGCAATTGCCTTTATGAGATCTGTTATAAGAAAGAAGATGACCCTAAGCAAAACATGCTGTCCTATTCGTCTCACCTTGGGATGCCTATTAATATTTTTCTTTGAATGACAAAATTATAAATTGTTATTGGTGTTCAAGATGCGACAACTACCATAGCAGTTCTGCTGGAATAGGCTACTTTACATTACAGTTACGTTCCAAGACTGTACAAATAGATTGTTATACTTAATCAGTCTTTGGCAAGCAGGCTCTACTCGTTTATATATATAAAATATTCAAGGTCCAAAAACAGTACCTAGAATATACACAGTAACAAAGACAGTTTATCAGTGTCTTCATTCAATAAAACATAATTTATAAACTCTTATCAATACTGTCTAAGTCAGCATCAAAATCAACTCATTATTATTTGATCTAATCGACCTCCAAACGTTAGCATGACTGTACGTTTCTCCGTCTGTCTACCTGCCTGTCTGCTGCTCGGTCTGTCTAACGGTATTGTGTGGTCTGGTTTCGATACACCTGTCCCTGTCCGTCTGTTCCCTGGTTTTGTCTCTTTATGTTGTCTCTTTGTCTGTATATTTCTCTGTCTGTATCTTTTAACCAAATTTGTGGTGATGATGACTGACCTTAGCCACATTCTGTGCTACGTAGAAGAGTTCTGTGAGTGCGAGTACAAGCGCCGGTTGAACTTCCGTCGAATCCTTCGTGGCTTCCATCATCTTCTGATACATCTGCCACAAACCTTTCAGAAGACTCAAATCCACTGACAGCTCCTCACATCCACGACTCCTATGCAATCAACCACCAAAACTTCAATCAGTCGACTTAAAAGATTTCACTTTTATAAACTCTTTTGCAATGTATGCAATATCAAACACAGTAATGTGATACAATCAACATAACGTATTTTGTAATGTAGAAGAAGAGCATCCTTTGAGATCGCACGAGAGGCAGCCATGCATGAGTATAAAGTGTTGGCGACTTGATTTTCTTAGCCGCGACATATGAGGGCAGGTGACTAGTCCTCTGCCTCATCGTCTAATCTTCCCACTGACAGTATATGGTCAGTGTGCATTGTACAATAGCCGAATTGGCTAGGGGTAGTGTTGGAGCAGAAATCTCGACCTGGTATTTACAGATCTTCAGATAAGAAATATACACAACAGTAAGAGGAAACCCTTCAAAGATGCCAATTTTACTGTTATTATTATTATTATTATTATTATTATTATTATTATTATTATTATTATTATTATTATTATTATTATTATTATTATTATTACTATTATTTTATTATTATTATTATGTCCTCGAGGTATACAGGATCCCTCAGGGACTTTATTATTAGGCTATTATTATTATTATTATTATTATTATTATTATTATTATTATTATTATTATTATTATTATTATTATTATTATCATTATTAGTTACTGTTATTGTTATTACTCATTTTTAAATGACACTATCTAATGACCAAGTATCAATCGATGGTGTTAAACATTTCAGACTGAAGGACTTGCTCAACTTCCCTATATGGCAATAATTGTCCTGGAGGCTTGAACCGTTCTGTCCGTGTTACAAGGCAAATGCTCCTCTAACCAATGTTGCAACAAATGCCCCACAGAGGCACACTGAGACATACATTGGTTTTTAATAGAATCAAAATGAACATAGTAACTACTTGGTCTGCAGAGATATCAGCTTGAGGAGGAGTTGGATTGCTTTCAGTCGCTTGGTCTTCACTGATCGGTTGGCCATGCCAACCAGCAACTTCCACAAGCGGCCAACGGGAAGCAATCTAAAACAGTCACTTAAATTTTACATTACATAGAGAAATAATTCTGTATTAATTATACCAACAATATATATTAGGGTGACAGCCAATATCAATGTAAGAAACAAAATTCAACATTTCTCAAACGACACCTCTCAAGTTGTTCTCCATTGGGCCAAAGATTAAAGGAACAAATTTGACTGAAATCTGAAGCTATTTAGACGTTGCACAAGACTAATTCATTTTTTGTAGTATGCTGCTTTGCGTAATATGTGTGCTTTGTGTGGTAACTGTGGTTGTTGTGTTGTGCAGACTGCAGAGCTGAAGCAATATAAAAACGTTAAGTGAGAAGTCACGAATCATTCATGAATCATGAGCTATAGAAATATTAACTAGTAGCTACTCCAACGTCTTTGTTTCAACCACACACCCTTAATATCGCTCACAAGCGTCTTACGCGTGTCAATAAACTCGAGAGTCAGTACTAAAGGAAATGTATTAAATTAATCAGTTCTGCTAATCTGCTTGTTCAGTCGGTAAGAAATAAATTTTTAGATGGCAATGGCAAGTAGTAGGCCTACAACGGATACCTCGAAAAAGAGTCGTGGTATTTGGTTGATTGATTGGTAGGCCTAGTTCATTTCATGAAGTGACTGGAAGCAAACTGCCATCAAATCGCCAGGTGTTGGGTCAGTTCTTCCATTTACACTCTCACGAAAAGCAGACCATTCAAACTAGTGCAATAACAGCAGCACGGGAAGTTCAGACGTTTTGGGAAAAAGCCAGAATTCCGATTCGTCTAGAGTGTCATGTAGTCACTAAAATAAAGAAATTACATAGCACGTGGCAAAACTTGATAAAGAGTGCAGGTCGAAGAACAGAAGCTCAAATGGCTAAAGAAGATGCATTTGTAAGCACTCTCGACGATCTCTTCGACGTAGCTCATGCTGACGCAATGACTTTGATGAAAATCCCAGAAGATAGGGAATTCCTAACTGCACAGAGAGAACCAGGACGGCGTGGAAGTATGGGTCCAGTGGACACAAAACTAGCCAAGCAAGAAAAACGACGGCATCAGAAGGAGTTGCGGAAAATCAATCTTGAAACATTGGAGGCTGATAGATTGATGACAGAGAACGCAACTGCCCAGCTCACGAGCAGTGAAGAAAGCAGTAGTGACGATGATGCTGATGATGCATGCCTGTTACTGGGCCCGTCAGCCAAGAAATCATGCCGTGGCAGACCCTCCAGCATGGTCACACCTGAAGTTGCAGCTGCACTAGATAGAACGAGGATAATACATTTATATAAAGCGCCACTCAAGAGTCTCACAGAAGCGCTCAACACGTGGCCATCAAACAGCTGCAAAAGTGCGTCTTTAAGAGTTGAGAGAAAACCATGTAACTACATGCAGCATTAGTGGCACGCACAGATGGCGGAAGAGTATTCCAGATCCGTGGCGCCGCAATCGAGAAGTCCCGACGAGCACGTGTGGTGGTTCGAAACGAAGGTACAATCAAATCATTTCGCGAGGCAGACCGGAGAGCCCGCCGACCAGTTTGAGTGCCAACTGGAAGGCACAGTTCAGCAATGTAGTCCGGAGCAGTGCCAGTCGTAGCCTTCCAAACCAGCGTAGCGATCTTGAAATTAACACGATCAGCAACTGGAAGCCAGTGTAGCTCACGCCGCATGTAGTCGGATATGTGTGAATATTTCGGCAGGTCAGCCAGAAGTCTGGCTGCTGCATTCTGAACGAGCTGAAGTTGACGAATGCGGAACTCAGGGAGGCCCAGGAGGACTCCATTACAGTAGTCAAGACGTGTGAGAACAAAAGAGTGTATTAGCACAGCCGCGGCGTTCAGCGATAGCGTCCTCCGTATAACTCGGATCTGTCTAGCTGCACTAGATAGAACGAGGATAAGCAACAGAAACGCCACGTATGTCTTGGCAGCTGCTGCTCAATCGTTGGGGCATAATCCAGCTGACATGGCGATAAACCGAGAATCTATCAGACAGGCTCGACGACGAAATCGTGAGAAAATCGCACGAGAGATACAAGCATCTTTCTCACCAGATGTTCCACTGACAGTTCATTGGGACGGAAAGTTGCTGCCTGCACTTACGTCAAAGGAAACAGTTGATCGATTAGCGGTATTGGTTTCTGGTGAAGGTACCATGAAACTTCTTGGGGTCCCAGCGATGCACAATGGAACCGGGGAAGCACAGGCGGCAGCAGTATTCAAACTTGTTGAAGAATGGAACCTCACCAACCGTCTGCAATGTATGTCATTTGATACCACGGCTAGCAACACCGGACTCGTCTCTGGTGCCTGTGTCTTGCTGGAAAATGAACTGAAGCGAAAGCTTCTCAGATTAGCATGCCGGCACCACATAGCCTACATGAGCTGATCGTTGCAAAGGTCTTCAGTTTATTAATGGAAACATCAAGTGGACCAAACATTAAACTGTTTGAGCGATTCTCAAAAACTTGGAGCTCCATTGAGAGTTCTGAGAGTGCGATGACGGATGTGTCAGTTGCTGCTTTGTTGGAACCATGGAAAGAGGATATGATTAGGTTCTGTCTTGAGCAGCTGATAGAAGTTCAGCCACGCGACGACTATAAGGAATTACTGCACCTAGCTCTTTTGTTCCTAGGTGCACCTGATGATCATCCACGAAACATCCTAGCGCCAGGGGCATTCCACAGAGCTAGGTGGATGGCGAAGTTAATTTACTGCCTGAAAATTTACCTTTTACGCTCTCAGTTTCATCTAACACCTCGCGAACTAGCGGGTCTACGTGATTTTAACATCTTAGTTGTTCAGATTTACCTGAAGGCATGGTACCGCTGTCCGTGTCCTGTCTTGGCTCCATTGAATGACCTAGAGTTGTTGAAGCAATTCGCAGCTTACGACACAAATCAGAGTGTGGCCAAGGCAGCGATGAAAAGTTTTACCAGCCATCTCTGGTACTTGAGTGAAACCTTGATAGGTTTGGCGTTCTTTGATTCACGAGTGTCTGATGAAGTTAGAGTGACAATGGTGAAGGCCATGGAGCGGAGCAGTAGCGACGAACCTCAACAGCGAATCAAAATTGATGAAAAGCACATCTCAGGAATGCAGTTGTATGATTTTTGTGACGCATAACACGAAAAAACTTTTCGAAGCTCTTCAAATCCCAATGGACTTCCTGCTGCTTCATCCAAGTACGTGGGAGGAAGATGAAGGATTCCTGACTGGCAAACGTAAGTTACAACAGCTTAAAGTGGTCAACGACGCTGCCGAACGGGGCGTTGCGTTGATTCAATCGTTTAATGCTGTTCTTACGAACCAAGAGGATCAAAAACAATATCTTCTGCAATTGGTTGAGAAGCACCGAAAGGATTATCCAGACAGCAACAAGGCAACGATTGTTCGAGGACAAGTCTAATGACTGTAAGACTGTAAGACAGTGTAAGTGTAAGACTAGTGTAAGCCACATAATTTCTTACATAAATAACACTATGCCCATTGCCAATTGCCTAATGCCTATGCCTACGGCCCTACGCCTATAATTAAAAACTTTGATCATCTTGTGCAACCAGTAAATATTGAACAACTGTCTTAAAACATTTCCAGGTTCAGTTTCAGATGCCACAGAACAAAATGGGGGGGTGTCACTTTAAAAAAATTAGAAAAAATATTTCATTGCCACCCTAATATATATCTATGTAATGACAAGTCTTCTCTTCCATTAGTTCAATATGTTTGAAAGAGAAGCTCTTCTTCCCATTAGTTACAATGGTGACGACAGTAACTATGGTGACGAGAATCACGACGACATAATTATGACGATGATAACGATGATGATCAACATGATGATGGTGACGCTGAGAATTCATTCATTCATTCTGGAGATTTATATAGCGCCCCTTCAAGAAATCTACTCAGGAGCGCTCCCAGCCCTGCCACGACAAAAGAAAACAGACTTGAGTGATTTACTCAACGGTAGCAGACGCAGCTCCAATGGTAGGTCATTCCAGATGGAGGGGCCTGCACCGAGAAAACTCGGCGCTCCCTAGCAGTCAAGCGAGCCCATGGAACTAAGCGTTGCCCCATTGTCAAATGATGAAATGGTGATGATGAGAACGATGGCATTGTGATGAAGTGGTAGATGACAACAATAATGGTGATTATAAGTAACAACAACAGTATAAAGCAAAACAAAGAGACAGTTAAAATACTGGAAAGTGTTGGAGGAGCAGGACTGCACAAGTCTTGATAACAACGGATGCATCAAAAAGAATTATTGTGTAAGAGGATTCTTTGAGATGTCTTTCAGAGACTCTAAGTTCATTTTGTCAAGAGTCTACATGAGTATTTCTGGTTTAGGAATAGGACTGACCTCGCTGACTCTGGTTTGTCGATGATGGCACACAGAGTAAGGTATCCAACTTCAAAGTGGTCAGAAAACGATACACTCCCTTTGACCTTGAACTGGAAGCTCGATGACACCAAGGTTAAGTCTGGACCACTGAGTGTGCAGTAAAGATGGTCACCTAAAATATCAACACATCAAAGACTTATTGTTCACTGCGTGCAAAAATGGATAATTACTAACAATGAAGTAGTTAACAACAGGCCTCAACCGGGTGGTAGTTGGACAACTGTTTCATCTTCGAGAAATCCCTATTTTCGCGGTTAGCTACATTTCCCTATACTTCTGTATCACTTGTACCCATTCCCGCGACCACTCATCTCAAGATCCATCATATCCCACACTGGACCTGGACTTTGGAACGACCTCCTTCATGAATTCCACAAATTCTAGGCTCCTCTACCAAAATCCTCTATCACTCCTCAAGCTTCCTCTTCTAAACACCTTGTCAAGAAACTTTAATCTATGAACTCTGCCATATTCCAACTGCCATAGTCTCTCATCCTAATCGCAGCCCACCGTTTGGTGCTCTAGAACAGCGGTTTTCAAACTTTATTTTTATTGTACCCCCAGGTGAAAAATTGAATTTTGGCGTACCCCCAACAAGGTCAGATCAAAAACAACATGCGAGCGTGAAGTCCCCTTGCAATTATCAACTCCTTTTAATCATTGGTACAAACCGGGTATTAGTTATAGGTAGAAAATTTTAAAAGTAATATAATTTTAACTTAAGAATGTAGTCATATCAACAAAAACGAAAAATAAAATCACTGATAGAAAGTGTTAATGTGAGCAGTGGGCTTGTTTTGATAAGCACAGATTTACCATATCCGGTTTAATATTAATTTTGTCAATTTCAAACGCAACTCTGGTTCGATTTCAAGCTTTGTTCTGTATTTGTTTTTGATCGCAAGCATAGCTGAAAAAACTGTTTCACACAGATATGACATTCTGAAAGGAATCAAAAATTTTAAAGCTCGGCCAGAAATTAATCCATATTCAGCTCTTCGTTTCAGCCAAAAATCACACATGTCTTTCTTGAATTCGTTCTTCAATCCACCATAACATAATAGTTCAACAAACTGGTCTCTTTCCTGGACTGAAAAATCAGCCGGCAACAGTGCGACACTACATCCGATGGCATAAACTCATTGAAATGTACAGAAAAATAAGCGAACGGTGGACGTAGAATAGCCAGTGAAAGAAAGATGGACATGAAGTCCATAAACTTACAGATAATTTTAATTTTTTGAAATTTTTCGCGTACCCCTTAGCGAAACCTCGCGTACCCCCAGGGGTACGCGTACCACAGTTTGAAAACCCCTGCTCTAGAAACCAATTGGTTTCTTTGACTCCTCTCTACGGTCTTTTGGCATCCAATATTTTTTCATTTGTTATATCTGGACAATCTGACTTAACGCAGAGTTGAAGAATAAAATGGTGCACTGCGCTTAGCTTCTTAGTAGCACTTTAGAAATTTCCGAGATAACAATAACAACCTTTGTCTCTCTCCTCCTTCCCTCGTTTCTACTCTCAATGAAATCCCTTTGTTATCACATCATTTGTGAAATTGAAATTGGCATTGTCTGAAAGCACTAAATCGATTCGACTCTATCACACCGCGCATAATAGCAAATTATCATATAGATTAGTGCGCCTCCAGCCATCCAAGCAAACAACACCAGCAAATCATGAAATGCAAAACTCTTACCATGGCTAAATACCATCAACTGTAACTGATACAGTTGTGACATACAGTACCTTTAATGGTAAAATCTTTCCAGTTCTCAGAAGAACGTCCAGAAAAGCATTTCCTGTTCTTAGTCAAGTCAGGTGAAGATGAGAACACAAGTTCCACATCACGCCGACCACAAGAGCTACACAGTGCAATATAACATAGCCACTTAAATATAAAGTCCTGTCATGTGAAGTATCGTTTAAGTACTGTACCGAAATAATCTCAAATACATGTGCAACTCAGCATTTGCATTTTACATACATGCATACAGTATATTCTAGATCTAAAGGTAAAAATTTACAATTTTCAAGGATTATCAAAGTAATTAAATGGGCAGTAGTGCTAAAGTTTTGCTCTTAAATTTTTTAAGTTATACAGCTACGCATTATGTGCTGTTGTCTTTGATTCTATTCTGGAAACATTTTCCAACTGTGTTAAACAATGCACTTGTCTAGGTGAGTTAAAATTAATATTTAAAGAGCACAATATTCTAAAATTGAATGATATTACAAAATATCAAATTGGACTATTCATGTACTGTTATCATTATGGGCTTCTTCCATCACTGTTTGATAAATATTTTCTTAAGGGTGTAGCTATCCATGGACATGATACTAGAGCATCCTGTAAATATCGAACCCCAGGGGCACGAACCAGGACTAAGCAGTTCTCAATTAAATGCTCAGGTCCACCACTTTGGGATTCTCTTCCTCCAAAATTAATAAATATATTACACATGGCTCAATTTAAAGCTCAACTGAAACATTATCTGTTGAACACATAAAAAGAATATGACTCGATAGATTGTACCTGTAGTTAAGATTGTTTAAGATGTACAACTGTGAACATTATAATCTGTTTTGTTTTTGATTTGTGTGTTTGTTTTAAATCTTGTACTGCAATGTTTTTTTATTTAGTTGTTTGGCTATGATTTAGCCCTAACATTGTTACCCCTGGTATTTAAGTTGAATTTTCTATAAGTATATGATCATAAAAATCGTCTTGCCATCAGTAAATGTAATGTGGAAAAGGGGTAGCCCTGCAATAGCGGATTATTTTATCCTTTAGGGCTGTCCTGTTGACGGCATCAGCAGATTAACTCTTTTTTTTAAATGACTGATTGTTAATTAATTGTGCTGTTGTTGATTCAATAAACGGCTGATTGATAAATAGCTGTATTTTTGTATCAACTTATTGAGGTACTTATATTACACTGCATTAAGCTTTTACACACATACATACATACATGCATGCACACAAACATACACACACACGAATACACACATACACACATACATGCATACATATATCCATACACATACAGACATACAAGTATACACAATCACATACAGACATACATGTATACACAGTATTACACATACATACACACATACATACAAATATATGCACCCAAACACATATACATAGATATACATACGTAATTACATATACACAGTAACATACGGTACATTCGTGAACACATAAATACATACTCAAGATTCTAACAATAGCATTTTAATAACAAGCGTTGTTGTAATTCTGACGAGATACCTCTTGTCTAGTTCAACCTTGAGTGCAGTTACACCTGGAATGCAGACTTCATCCATGAAATTCGGGCTGCCAGAACCTGCATTGTCATTGGACCTCGAAACAATGGTTGAAGGAATCTGCTTTGACACAGTCACCATCTGGCCATCAGTTGTAGCAACATAGAAGCAGGATATAACTGCCATGGAAACGATATAGTCCGACTGACAACAGTTGACCACCTTCTTTATAATCTATAGGTTCAAAGTTAAAGAAAACTGTGATCATCACAATCATCATCATGATCATCAAAAATTATTTAATTAAGCAATTATTCATTACTTAATTAATTGAACTAATTAATCAATACGTATTATTACAAGTGGCTTATTTTCTTACTTCCTTACTTAGCATACTTACTTACGTACCAGCAATTACTCACTTATTAATTCGACTAAATATTTTTAATTTATGCATCACCCTATGCTATCAATAATAATATTGTACTGCTATATCAATAATAATTTTTATTAAAAAGTTACAATTAATACTATAATTCTGAAATCTGTTTTTGTGTTTGTTGTCTGTCATTAAAAACTCGCGAATACAACACTGTACCCATATGAAATTTTTAACGAACGTTCTGCTCCAAATCTCTACGTCAACGCAACAATGTTAAACGCAAAATGTTGCTAAAATTCTGAGATATGGACATTTTATGTTTCGATGTGGAGACTACCGTTGCAAAATAACGCCGCCATTTTTCTTAGCGTCTTTTGAAGGCGGGGCTAAACATGGAAATCAAGAGGCTTTGCAAGACAACGTTTTCTCGGACAAGATAAAGAACGCCACCCGAAGGCGGGTTAAACTAAGCAAATCAAGCGCAACGATATATCATGTAGAGCTGCACGGGAGAGTTCAAATACCCGAGCGAAGCCGAGTTCAAAAGCTAGTTTAAGATAAACCTTTCTTGTTAAGATAAATAGTAGTGATCTCAACAGACCAGCATTTCGCGTCTGCAACAAAAAGACGTTGTAGCATCGAAGATTCGTAAAGAAGCAAAACATGAAAAATATAGTTGACATTGTGGTTGTCAATCTGATCGTCTCTGACAAAATTTATATGAAATAATATTCAGGACATACTTCGAAAAGCTCCCACAAACACTCATAATAACCACCCAATTAACAGATTACACTCACCTATACAATACAATACTACTACATTTGATATTGCTCTCCTTCCAAATCCAAAATTCAGAATTTCACTATATGGCAGCACAGTGATGGTGCATGAAGGATTTTTTACAAGGTCCCAATACAGTGAACGATTGAATAGAGGCTTGAAATTGTACCGGTACTTCACAAGTTACAGGCTAAGTGCGCAGACCAATCATGCCTACAAATCATCTACACCAGATCATAATTATAATTATATTAGCTTAGTGTACCATGGTTTTACGATCTTATCAATCAGCAAGTGGTAGCAACAATGGAATACAAAGAACTGGCATATCAAGTGAAGAGTCTATTTAAATTTCAAACAGTATTACGACCCCTGTCTGAGGCTGACCTTCTCAAGTGTCCCATTTGCCTCTGGACCAACAAGCAGAGGGAGGTTGAAGAACATGCTGATGATGCAGAAATTCAATGCTTTATCATCCGGACATTCTGAGACCAGGGCCATCAACAGTTTCCGAGCATACAGGATTCCCAAACCACGGTTCACCTGTTAACAGTATGCGCGTTTATGTACCATCAGCAAATGAACACATAATATATATATATATATATATATATATATATATAGCACTTCTGAAATATATATATATATAATATATATTAGATATATAGCATACTGAAAATTAAATTAAATTATTCATCACAATTTCTTTCAGCAGCCGTTAGAGTATGAAGTCTATGAACCCAATCAGATATCAATGAATGACAGCAGCAAACAGAGGACAATTTCAGATGCATTTCATCAACCCACATGCAATTACCGAATCGCATTTAATTTTAACAAATTCTTTAGGCACTATTTTGTAATGCACAGTTAGGCCTATCATGCAGTGATCACTTGGAAAGAAAGTGTATAATGTATATCCAAGTCGAAAACAGTAAGTTAATGTAAAGATAATGTAAAGACACGCAATGTAATCTGCTTGGCTTTTGAAAGAGACATCAGTGCGGGACACCAGCGCAGAATAGGCACATGCATTGCATAGGGCCCACGACTCCAGCAGATAACCTGAAAGGTTTTCAATACGCTAGTAATTTTGCAATTATCATTGTTATCATTATCATTATTCATAAACGAACATCTAACGAAACTGAATGCACAGATCTTCGCTGGTGCTCGCCAACTCCTTAAAGAAAAGAAGATCACCGGTACTTGGACTTCAGGTGGCATCGTCTACTACAGGAAGTCAGCATCTGCCGGTGAGAAACCAGCTCGTGTTGGAACCTTGGATGAACTTCAGAAACTTCAAGAATCATTGGTATAGTAACTTTCCTATGCTGACCTACTTAACTGAAACAGACTGAAGATAACAACTATGGATTTATCCCATAAAACTCTACCAATGCTGCTTGGCACATGAAGATGAAGTAAATCTTCATGTTCTGTGACTATTGTTCAAAAGTGATCTCCAATAGGTATAAAAGTACGATATGTTCTATCTGTGGTCTATATTTTCATAACTCTTGCATTGGTTTAATAGATACTCGCCATGTGTCATCTTCTACCATTCAATCACAGTGGTTTTGTAAACAGTGTAATATGTCTCTCTTCGCTTTCAACCATATTGAGGATGAGTATGAATTTGTAAGTGCATTGACAGTTTCCCACAACAAGGTTCTTCCAGAGGCAGTATTTAACCCAATCGAACATATGGATGATGACCGCACATTACTGAGAAACCCTGACATTGATCCTGATGCAAACTTTTACAACTGCATAAATGTGTGTTCTAGTAAATATATTTCATTGGAACAGTTGAATGTCGATGATACTATGCATTATAGAAATTGTCTTTCGGTGGCCCATATAAATTGCAGAAGCATAATGAATAAATTATCAGATATTCAGCTATTTTTGGTACAGACTGGAGCCATTGTCCTTGCTGTAACAGAAACATGGCTAAATGACAATACAGAGGATACAGTATTTATCCCGGGGTTTAACTTTATTCATAAGTCTAGGACTGGCTCTAGAGGAGGAGGTACTGGTTTCTTTGTTAGGAAAGATATAAGATTTGAGCAGATTAATAGTGACTGGACTAATGCACGAAATAATACCTTTGAAAGTATTTTCATAAAACTGCCCCAAGCAAATGGAAAGGATGTGGTGATAGGGACTATGTACCGCCCACCTGGACCCAAACTAGATCAGTTTAATGAGGACCTTGATCATATGATGGATAAATTATCCAGCATGAAAAAAAATATAATATTAGCAGGAGACTTTAACATAGATTTATTGAAAACAGCCAGACACAGTCCTACTAGTATATTCTTTAACATTCTGATGTCCCACCAGCTCTTGCCAACAATTCTACGACCAACTAGAATAACCACTACAACGGCCACATTAATTGATAACATCTTCACAAACATCCTGTCTAACAACCAGAACTCCTCAATCATCATGAATGACATATCTGACCATCTACCTATTCTATTTACCACTGATATCAACCCTGGAATGAATAGTACATGCCCCAGTTTGACCAGAAGACTGATAAATGACAAAACTACTGCATTATTTCACACCCTTCTGAATAATACGGACTGGACAGACATCTCTTACCACTGTGATGCTAATGATCCAACTGAGGCTTATCAAGCATTCGTGAACAATTATTTAAAATGCTACGAAATAGCTTTTCCAGTCCTTGAAGGCACAGGCAGTAAAGCTCATAAAATAAAAAAACTTTGGATGACGCCTGCTCTATTGAAATCAGCAAATAAAAAATCTCGACTCTATTCTAAATACCTAAAAAACCCAAATAATGTAAATAAGGCAAAATTTACTAAATATAGAAACATATTTAAAAAACTCAGAAATGCGGCAGAAAAAAGTATTATGCTGATAAATTCATTGAGTGTGAGTACAACTTAAGGAAGACCTGGAAAATAATTAAGACAATGCTTGCATGTGAAAACTCCTCAAGAGTAGATTCATTTATAATTGAAGGTATTGAAGTTACAGATAAAGGGAAAATTGCAGATAAATTTAATGACTATTTTGTGAATGTAGGCCCAACACTGGCATCTAGAATTAGTGAGACTACCAGTAAATTTGGCTCCTTTCTAAGTAATTCTCCACCCTCCTCAATGCAGTGTGATTTTCCTTACAGATTTTATTTTAGTTACAGTTATAGTTATAGTTAATGATATTTTATTTTAGTTATAGTTATAGTTATAGTTAGTATTATTTTTTAGTTATAGTTATAGTTATAGTTAATGGATTTTTATTTTAGTTAATTTTAGTTAGTAGTTATAATGAGGCCAAGCGAAAATGTGCATAATTAAGACGCATTACACAATTTGTTCAGAGCTTGGAAAGGCTTTCAAGAATGGGTGCATTCAGCTTCATGAATACACGACGTTCCAAATTCACTGACATCCGATTGCGTTTTCCACTACATAGTTCCCCACATACACTAAAGACTCTTTCACAATACGCTTCAGACGCCGGGGCAGACACAATGTCTTCTGCTAGTGGAGCCAGCCTTGGGTAAACTTGCTCCCTTTCTATCCAGAAGGTAAGAGCTGGTTGCTGAAGATCTTTAAGGTAGCGACATTCGGCAATATAGCGTCCAAGCTCCATCTTAAAGTCATCGGTACTGTTAGCCAGTGCACTGATTGGTTGACTGATGATGTTGTTGATCCTGTGCGAGAGAAATGTGAATCTCTTAAGTGATGCAGAGGACGCAGAGGTTGCTGCAGTTGAACTTGATGAAGTTGACTCAGCAGTTTCGATAGGTTGGGCATCGCCTGACAGAGGAACTTCATGGTCATATGTTCTTGGCTGCATCTGTTAAGGCAAACAATTATTGAATAATTTATTTAATTTTCTGCTTATTACAAAATAATGACATAAATAGAAGAGAATAGTACATGTATACTTTAGCCAGTACTGTAGCAAGGATGCAATAATACCCCAGTTTCAGAGAAGTGCTTACTGCTTGGAAAAATATGTAAGTAAATAAATGCGACTTCAGCCTCGATTTTAAGAAAAATACTGAAAGACTCTCATATGATTTATATAAATTGCTTAATTAAGATAAACACTTTTACAATATGTTAGCAACATCGTTACAGCACCAAGATAAAGGCTGAAAACTGAAACAGATGCATAGAAAAAAAACGTAGGCACACATACCAGAACAATGATGTGCTTCTTTGCAGCTATTAGAAGATTATCCATATCTGGAGTGAACATAATCGCTGCTATATCTGGTGAAAGCAGACATGCGACTCCTGGAAGTGGATCGAACTCTGGGTCCACTGGGTTTATATACCTCTGAAATCTGAGCTTCATGGCTTGTTTGAGGGCGTTCGACATAGTGGAGTTGAGACTTGGATTGTCAAGATGGCAGTGTATGTCCTGAATGATAGGTATAATCATTGGCAATGCAAGTACATCGGTCTGGAGATTGTTAGTATGTATAGAAAATGGCTCCAAGAGATCGAATATTTCTTGTAGCTTGGTCCACTCGCTGGCCACAAGGTTGTCCCACTGCATTTCCAGGAAGACTTGGTTAATAGCAGTCTTGAGCTCCAGTAGTCGACCCAGCAGCAGGAAAGAACTCGACCATCGTGTTGGGCAGTCCGAAATGACTGTTTTACCAGCTAGTTCAATGAGCTTCTGTGTGGCTACTGATGACATTCGGACACTACTCACCACCCCACGAGCTTTTGCCATTGACGTTGTGAATGTTGGCACCTTATCCAGACATTTGACAATCAGTTGCACAGTGTGTGCCAGACATGGCAAGCGCTTAAATGAGGAAGTACAATCAATGTCAGTCATCTTCAAATCAAGAACAATCGGCTCTGAATCTAAGTCATCTTCATCTGAAGATTCGTCAACTTCATCATCTTCTATGTGACTGGCAGCAGAGTGAAGTGCACCAGATTCTTTAGTCACATGCTTCTTTTCAAAATCTTTAATGGCTTTCACCATGTTGCTGCCATTGTCCGTTATGACCATGAGTATCTTGCGTCTATCTATCTTCCAAGAATCCAGAGTACGCTGTAAGTGTTCAGCAATCATCTCTCCTGTATGGGGATGCTGAATGGTATGAAGGTTCAAGACTACATGGACAGCCTTACCGAGAGGACGATGAAAGAATGACGAAGAGATACCAAGGTACGAGGCGCTGTAACCTTTCTTGGTCCAGATGTCCATTCCAATTGTGACAAAGCGTGCAACTGACAACGCAGCTGCAACTTTCGTCATGTACATGTCAGCCGTGCTTTTCAGGTTTGCAGTCAGTCGCGTTGTGCCTATAAAAAAGAAAAGGTCAATAGGTCATTAAAGTTAAAATAATAAAATGAAACTACAAAAATACTTAAATAAAAAACAACAGAAAGCTTCACAGCACAAAGGCTTCTTTTTCTTGCAGAAAAGAGAAGTAGGAAAGTTACCAATCATGTATTAGTATTACACTTAACTTGAACAGACAGTGCTGTTTGGATACAAATTAAAATTAAGACAGATAATTTACATACTTCTGATATATTTAGAAGCTTGAATAAAAATAAAATAACCAGATTAATAACCACAAGAATAATAACTATTATTACTGAATTATTAATGACCACAAAAGTACAAAAGATCACCAGCACATCTGTTGTTTACACAAAACTTGGTAAATCACATAAACAATAATTAAAGTTACTGGAACTTACTGACTAATGCTGATATTCATGTCAATGTAGACGACAATGTAATATTTTACTGATGTTTTAACAAATACACAGAAACCAGGAAAGAGTGAGATAGTTACCTGGAACTTTATATCTTGAATCCATAGCTGTGCAGAAAGCAATGAAAGATTGATTCTGCACAATGCGTGCAGGCACTCCAGTCATAACGATCATCTCTGTAAGTAGCCTGTCTCGAACCATACTCTCAGTTGACCCTGGTGCCCAGTGTTGTTTTCTTTTGAAACACTCTGCTATGGGTACAGACCTTCCGGTAGACTCAACAGCCGAAATGTTGGACGCATGCTTACCAAGCTCTGCAAACAGTATGGCATGTGTCACTGATGCATTTTATACTTGCACAAACAGAAACACTAGTTATAGATACTTAACCTTGATGCTTAACCAATGATGAAGGGTAGCCATTCCAGAGTGATCTGTTTTGAATTATTGTCTTCACTTTGAAAAATAAAGAATAAATTACCCTTACGATAATTATATAAGCTGAAACAACACTCAATCTCTTAACAGGTTTATTTTTAATCTCGTAATATGAAATATTGCACCGGTAGTATAGCAATTTGAAGCACTTTAATTAAATACATGACACATAGAAATATTTCTTTATGACGACACCTAGAAACAAAGAGAGACGCTGTAAAGCTCGCAAAATTCAACAAACAAAATGAAAAACAGCCATTGGCAAAGTTGAGTCTGTTAATTGTACATGTACGGCACACTAATATCTTACCAGTTTTTATTATCTTCGCCGAGTCTCCTTCTAAGCACCGCTTTCTATCACTCTCTGCAGTGCAGACTTCTTTGTATGTAGATGGATGGTGATACTTGATATGATTGAGCAGATTAGTCGTGTTTTTACCGGTTATGAGCCGGCCACATAACTTCCCCTCGTTAGCACCACCACCGCTGATGATACACGAACTCTTATTTCTGACTGAATCGTACTTGAAATGACTCCAAACAGAATTTCCGCGCTTGCGGCCGCTCAAGATCTTTAGAGACATTTTTACTACAAGATTAGCCTACTACGACTATTGTTTTGCAAATTTGCGCTAGTTAACGTAACGTGGGTCGCAATCTCTATCAAAACGTTTACAATAAAATGCGCCAGTACTACTGGGTTAATTCACAAATTCAAAATCCCGGGGCGAACATAGGCTATTATTAATTTGTAGTGCATTTTCAAGTTCTCATGTTTGACTTCAATTTTTTTGCAGGGCTAACGAAAATAGCGATGAATTTTCGTTAGTGTTATTTTCGTTATAGTTATAGTTATAGTTAATGATATTTTTTAGTTATAGTTATAGTTATCGTTAACGAAATCATTTTATTTTCGTTAACGAACATTTTCGTTATAGTTATCGTTAACGAAAATCACACTGCCTCAATGGGTCTTATTGGAACTTCCCCTCAGGAAATAATATCAATTGCCAATCAACTACGTTCCTCGACTAGCTGTGGACCAGATGGGATAAGTCCACAAGTTGGCAAGGCCTCTATGGAAATTATTGCACCTCTACTTGCCGATATTATTAATTGTTCCTTTGACACTGGTATTGTCCCTGATAACATTAAAACTGCTAAAGTAATACCCATCTACAAGTCTGGTGATAGGAATAAAATTAATAACTACAGACCAATTTCTGTCTTAACATATTTCTCTAAGTTTTTTGAGAAAGTTATGTACAATAGATTAATGGAGTATTTTACTAAGGAAAACACAATATCTCCACAACAATTTGGCTTCCGTAAAGGGCATTCTACATATATGGCATTACTAGAAATGCAAGACAAAATATCTGACTCCCTGGATAGAAATGAGTTTGCTATGGGAATCTTCTTTGACCTATCCAAAGCTTTTGACACAGTTAATCATACTATCCTGCTGGGCAAACTTGAGCACTATGGCATTAGAGACATGGCACAACAGTGGCTACAACATTATTTGGAAAATAGAACTCAGTATGTCCTCTACGAAGGCTATCAGTCTGTTCATAAAACTATTCGGTGTGGAGTGCCGCAGGGATCTATATTGGGGCCATTACTGTTCTTGATCTATATCAATGACTTACCTCAGATTGCTGATAAAACTGATTTCATACTATTTGCTGATGACAGCAATGTCTTTTTTACTGATAAATCAATAGATGTATTGCAGCAGAAAGTAAATAAGGAACTTGAAGTAATATCAAACTGGTTTAAAGCCAATAAACTTTCACTCAATCTGGACAAGACATGTTATATACTGTTCCGTGGTCACCGTAAACCAGCTCCCCAACAAGCAATGGAAATTATGATAGATAACAAGGAAATAGTGCAAACTGAATGCACCAAATTTCTTGGTGTTTATGTAGATCGGCATCTGCAATGGAATGAGCATATCACACATGTATCAAAGAAATTAGCAAAAAATATAAGTGTTCTATCACGAATTAAGCATTATCTGACTAAACCTGTTCTGCGACAGTTATACTACACGCTGTTTTTCCTTACTTATCATACTGTAATATCTGCTGGGGCTCAAACTACTCCTCTAGATTAAAACGCCTTGAGACTCTCCATAAACGTGCCATACGTGTGACTTGCTTACTGGGATGGTCCGATAGCACAAAATTAATATTTAAAGAACACAATATTCTAAAATTGAATGATATTACAAAATATCAAATTGGACTATTCATGTACTGTTATCATTATAGGCTTCTTCCATCACTGTTTGATAAATATTTCCTTAAAGGTGTCGCTATCCATGGACATGATACTAGAGCATCATGTAAATATCGAACCCCAGGGGCACGAACCAGGACTAAGCAGTTCTCAATTAAATGCTCAGGTCCACCACTTTGGGATTCTCTTCCTCCAAATTTAATAAATATATTACACATGGCTCAATTTAAAGCTCAATTGAAACATTATCTGTTGAACACATAAAAAGAATATGACTCGATAGATTGTACCTGTAGTTAAGATTGTTTAAGATGTACAACTGTGAACATTATAATCTGTTTTGTTTTGATTTGTTTGTTTGTTTTAAATCTTGTACTGCAATGGTTTTTTTTTATTTAGTTGTTTGGCTATGATTTAGCCCTAACATTGTTATTTAAGTTGAGTTTTCTATAGGTATATGATCATAAAAATCGTCTTGCCATCAGTAAATGTAATGTGGAAAAGGGGCAGCCCTGCAATAGCGGATTATTTTATCCTTTAGGGCTGTCCTGTTGACAGCATCAGCAGATTAACTTTTTTTAAATGACTGATTGTTAATTAATTGTGCTGTTGTTGATTCAATAAACGGCTGATTGATTGATAGTCACAAATTTATGTAATGCAATCACATTTCTAATCACAAATTTATATAGTGGTAAATACAATCTTTACATTAAAAAACCTGATGCAACTGTCAATCTTGCCTTTATCAGAAGTCCCTTTTCCTTGGAACTGAGCATTTTCTCCACCAGATTGGAGCTTTTCTCTTTCCGCTTTCTTGTCGTCTCCTTGTCCTTATCTTCACTTTTTGAAATCAGACTCGGCTTCTGTGGATTCGATTCTTCTATACACTTACCAATTTCTCTGATGTAACATAATCAAATGAAATTAATAATAATACCATTATTTCTATAAATCAATCGTAGGCCTATATGCCAAATTTTTAGTGTTATTTATACATCCTTTCCCTAATGTATTGAAACATAAAATTCCTAAACATTAAAGACAAAATAAAACAAACACATTTATCAACTCATGCAACAACTTATACTTATTTATAAAAATTTATTTATTATTTACCAACAATCGTCTCACTTTCCATTATTATTATTAATTATAATTATCGTTATATTATAATATTATCAATTTGCATTTACTACGCGCCACTACCTAATGACCAAGCGTCAATCAATAGAGAAGAGCAATTTTGAACAAAGGACCTGATCAAGGTTCCTACACTGTACACAGTAGGCCTAACTGCCGCAGAAGAGGTTCAAACCCGTATTCTCAACATTAAAAGACGGGCACTCAACCATTCAGCTACAACGTCCCACATAGCTTTTTATATGTAAAATATGGCCGTTGAATAAAATAAGAAATCAGAAAGAGAGATAATCGTACATTTCGGCATGTAACAGGTCGGAAATGTACTGTCCAATCCCAATGCCAGTGTCAATTTCTCCATTTCTCTGTGTTGCTTGATCCTGCCTCTTCTTTCCATCTGCAGTCTCTCTAGTAAAGGAGAATTAGTCAGTCAGTCAACTGAACTGGATTGCTAATTCTGCGCTGCGATTGATCATCGTCATCATCATCATCATCATCATCATCATCATCATCATCATCATCATCATCATCATCATCATCATCATCATCATCATCATCATCATCAATAATAACTAATACAACTGGCATGTGAAACGAATAATAACTGAAACTAATTTCTTTTTATTTCGACACTTTTTCTGAGCTTCTTAATTGTCAGTTCTTCCTTTGAGACCGTTGTGCTGTCATTCTGCGTAGCAGACTAACTTCTGTTTTGTGTTGTGCCATCTCTGTCGTTCGATCTCTTTATAGCGTGCATTTCAGTGCAAACCTTTCTGGATCTGAATTTCCTTTTGCCTCTGCTTACCACTTTCGCTCGCATGACCTTTCTGCAGCAATGTTGCACCAAGAAAATATGCATCAAATATGTTATATGAAATGATAACTAAAATACAGCTATCACTTGTTGGTTAAAGCACTAGGCCTATATACCATTATTTTAAATGCTGCTAGATGTTTGACAATGTGCACTCCATGACAGTCTGTTAACTCCATGACGTGGGCGCGCGTCACGGAGGAGACCGCCACGGAGTTGACGAATGGTTTATTTTTCAGCAAAAACAGGCACACACAAAGCAACACAAGTTCAGTGATGTTTGCAACAAAGACAAGACTATCATCATTTCCACAAAGGACACATTACATTGAAAATTTTATTTACAATATTCTCGAATAATTGCGTCACGGAGTTCACCTCAATTAAACATACGCACGCCTGGGATATTGTTAACTTTTTGCTGTTTAATAAATTAAAGGTAACAAACCATGATTTCTATCAATGGTTCCTGACTTCAGGATAATGACGACATAATGGTAAAAAAAATTCAGTTTGCATTGGGCCACCAAAATGCTATGGCCAGGGCTGCCGACAGAAATTCCGGGCCCCTAGGCAGAGCAGTCACGGCGGGCCCCTAACAGATAATTGACCCAATTTTAGTTTAGCCTCGAGTTTTAGTTTCAGTTATTATTAGTTTTAGTTATTTCGCTGAGTCCGGCAATTCCTTTCCCGCATACAGCTTTCGCATCAATTCCGGACAATGACGACATAATGGTAAACACATTTCAGTTTGCATAGGGCCGCCAAAATGCTAAGGCAGGCATTGGTCAAATCCAAATAATCGCTATTGATTTACTACATCAGACAAATAGTTTTCATCAATGTTTACAGCTTTTAAGATGATCAGATTCAGATAGATTCTTAAAAGAAGCTGAAGGCTATTGCATTTCATATTTTGTGTAGCATGGTTGTCTAGCAAAGTTGTCTCCAGTGAAATTCCTCTGAGTGACAACGAAGGAGAATATCACATAATTATTTATTCAATACCAATACTAATGAAATTTAGAAGATTCATGGTGTTACAAAAAAGTGTAGCTAGATTAAACTTCATTTATAAAGGATTCTAAATATGGTAACTAGGCTATTTCTAATTCTTACAATTTTGAATAAAAAGTCACTTATATTACTTAACAAAAGCTAATCAATCAAATGTGCTTCATTAAAGCAAACAAACTAATTAACAGCATACAGTACCTCGGAATAGTATCGGCGATTTCCTCAGTCGCAACTGGTGCAGTATTTGTTGATATCATCTGCTGGAAGAAGAACATTTCCACAAAACACTTTTGAAAGTGTGTGGCAGTACGCAAGAGACTATAGGGTTTTTGCCAATATATCCATGCACTCTGTAGGCCTAACTCATGCAAAGAAGGCACAGCAAAAATTAATCAAAGCTTAGCTATTGCAGGCGAAGGACTTGCCCAAGGTCCTTGCACAGCAACCATCCCAGGGCAGGCCCCAACCCATACTCTCCGCATTACAAGGGGAGCGCTATGCTAATCTGCTACCATTCCAAACCACATACACTATGATAACATTTAGATAAGCAGCTAAGCAGACAAGTACATGGAGGTATGGAGAGCTAGGATTGATATAAGGACAAGTGGAAGGGTGCTCAGATGGATGAATGTGGCACAGTATAGAGAAAAGGAAAACTTGAGGCATTGTATTGTAGCCTACTGTACTGTTCTTACGGTTTTCACGGTACGACCTAATCAGATGTGGTGCCAGTGCGAAAAGCCCCGCGAGAAAAGAAAAGTCTTAATTAAGAAGTTAAGAGTACGGACAGAGACAGAAGTACCCCAGTTAAGATCATAGAGCGAGTCGTAGAGGGAAGATCGTTCCAGAGCAAAACGCCAACAGAAGCATTTGCGAGGTACTGGGTAGTAGCAGTCCGAGTCCAAGAGGGTCAGAGGTCATGTCCGTCTAAAGAACGGAGATGCCCACCACAGGCAGACGAAAGAGGACGACGGAAAAGATCAGAAAGATAGCGTGGAGCCTGACCGAAAGCGCTCTGGAAGAAACTTTACACCGAATACGGGCAATGAGCGGAAGCCAGTGTAAGTGCTCGGTCATGAAGGTCGAGATACGTGAGAAGCGAGGAAAGGCATAATATAGGAAGCACCGTTAAGCAAAGGATTTTTACAGCATTATTTTAAAAAATGCAATTACTTTGATTAATTTAAAGTATCAAACATTGAAGGTCACTGTAGACTGCAGACATTCCGTCACCTTACCCCAGATCCTGCTGTCTGAAGCGTCAACGAAAGGTCACCATCTTCACTGGAGGATGACGATGCCGAAGCGCCATCATCATCGTCGTCGTCATCATCATCATCATCGTCATCATCATCATCTTCATCATCACCACCATCATCGTCATCATGGTCATCATTGTTATTCGCAGCCATATCTTCTCCATCAGTCGTGGTAACTTCTTCAGGCTCTGCAATCAGATCCGGCTGAGACTGACTGCGTTTATTCAACTCCAAAGACAGGACCTATCACATAAAGCAATTTACAGTATATATCCACTTTCACGTTTTCATTAAAATACTTTAACAGCCAACTCAAAACATTAGTATTATTACTATTTGTCCTGAGGTAGCTACGATCCTTCAGGCTGTTAAAACAGTGTCCTAAGACAATCAAATGAATGCCTTGAATGATTTATAACTCGTCAAGTTCTGGCTAAGTAAAAGTGCCACGGAAAGCAACAGCATTGAAGCACTGTTCAATGGTAATTGCTAGACGTTGGAAGATGTAGCAAGTTTCTGTAGGGTCTGTAATAATTTGAGTGAGGCAGTGCACCAAGGCCTTAATGAAATCCAAACCATTGATATTGATGAAAACAAGGGTCTCAAATGCAAGAGGTACAGAGTGGTAAGTTGAGAGAAGTTGGTTGTACTTGGTATTTTTTGGATGCCACCAGTTCTTATCATCATCATCATCATCATCATCATCATCATCATCATCATCATCATAATCATCATCATCATCATCATCATCATCATCATCATCATCATCATCATCATCATCATTATCATCATCATCATCATCATCATCATCATCATCATCATCATCATCATCATCATCATCATCATCATCATCATCATCATCATCATCATCATCATCATCATCATCACACATTTTCTGAGTGCCACCATCTAGTGACCATGTAGGCCTAACAATTGATCACACTGAGCAGTTGTGAGTGAAAGATTTGCTCAAGGTCCCTACACAGTAGTCATCTCAGGGCAGGCTCCAACTCATACTCTCCGCATTACAAGGTGGGTGCTCTAACCAACTGGACATCGTGTCTCAGACTTCTAGCATCATTGAAGCACTCTATGTATAAAACAACACTTACATTAAACGTCACAGCTATAAAGACACGGAGATGGCTTTTTTCATATAAGTTAACAGAAAACGCCACACGTCTTAAAAACACTGGCAAAGCATTTCTGGCTTTTTCTAAAATCACCTTCGTAAGTTTACTTAATAACTTACCATAGCAAAAGTGATCCACAACATCACCGAATTCTCACAGATCTGACTTCAAAGAAAGCTTATCCAAGCACTTGTGTGCTTGTGCGTATGTTTTATTAATAGGTAATTTCTGTAGCGATGGTGTCTCTTGCACAAGGCATCAACCTTTGTATGTGTGCATGTTTCATCTGTCCAGACTTAGGCAACTCACCTCGAGTTCTCTGAGAAGAAGACTTTTTGATAAGCCAGTTCCACGAGAAGCCAGATGACTGAGACACTGAAGAAACGAGTTCTCACAAAGTTGGAGATTTACTTTGGATTGATTGTTGTGAACGGACTGTAGAGACGCTTTGATGACGAGCGCCAACTGCCACAGACTATGTGCATCCACAGCCAAACCTACACAACCAATAAACTTCTTACATACCGGTACTAACAATCTCCTATATTATCCGATGAGACGACTTATGTAGCACCGTTTTCTCACTCGGGCAACCTAACACGATGACTACTCGCTGGCTGTGCCTGTCTCGAGCGACCTTCAACGGTGATTAATGCGCGAAACCTTGCGTCCTCTAGCGGTGACTATTCGCTGGTTGCGCCAGTCTCGAACTACCTCTAACGGTGACTAATGCGTGGCGGTCGGGCGTGTCTTGTTGTCGGCTGCTGCGCGGCTGGTCAGCTGAGACTCGAGCGAAAAAGCGTAACACGACGCGTAAAACGAAGCGCACACAAGATTCCACGCATTTCCGTTCTGCTATATTATTATATAATTATAAAAAGCTGAAACATTGACAATATGTTCAACTAATTTTATATGACTTCCAAAAAATTAGAGCCATGTCTTATTATTTCGCATTGAACATGCAAGTGCACTATGGTGAAATACATAATATTATATGTAATACTTTACTGAGTATTACACAAAGACAAAAATGCAGCATGCTGGAAAGTTGCCTTTATCACGATACTGAAAACTAGTTTAAAAAAAACCTGGTATAACTTTTTGGTTGACAGTGTCGATTATGAGTTTGATGAACTGCGAGACTTGATTCTCTGTCAGGAATGATTTGTTATTGGCGACCACATCCAGCAAAGTGTCCTTCATCTGTCAAGATATCAAACAGTCACAGCATCTCGGCAAAAACATTCAATGCAGGTTTACATGTCACCATCTCAACATAACACACTAAGCTCAGAACAACAAATCCAGAGAGGGAAAGTAGGATAGGCAAGTTAAGAAAACTCAAATATACTTTGCATGACTTTCTTCTGCAATGAGTAAAGATAATGTCAGGCAATGTAAAATAAATTCGAATCATCTGAAAAAGGAAAATAGCCTATCTGTAAAGAGTGGTAGTGACAGTTGAGAGAGAGACAGAGAGACAGATAGACAAACACACAGATAGATAGACAGAGACATATAGACAGAAAGACAGACTTATACACTGACATGGTACTACTGATTTACTTAATAATAATAATAATAATAATAATAATAATAATAATAATAATAATAATAATAATAATAATAATTGACCGGTGAGGATGACCGCTAAGTCCAGAACGAAAACGCTCTTCATATAGTTTCTAAAGCCTGAGGGATCATATATACCTCGGGCAAAAAAAAATAATAATAATAATAATAATAATAATAATAATAATAATAATAATAATAATAATAATAATAATAATAATAAGCCGCAGAACAGAAAGCGCCAAATACTCAACCCTGCCTGCCACGCATGAATTCGTCCCAGTGGCCATCGAATCATTAGGCCCCATAAACAGCACCGGACTAGAATTCTTGCAGGAGTTGGGCCGTCGTATGAGGCTGAGGTAACTGGAGACCCCCGCGAGACAAGTCACCTTTTTCAGCGC
Organism: Aporrectodea caliginosa; assembly: GCA_020284085.1. Taxonomy (NCBI): domain Eukaryota; kingdom Metazoa; phylum Annelida; class Clitellata; order Crassiclitellata; family Lumbricidae; genus Aporrectodea; species Aporrectodea caliginosa. The sequence goes on from JACEVL010000460.1 coordinate 390,828, forward strand.
TTGTCCGTGCGTACACAGCGCTTTAATGCAGTTGCATTCAGAGGCATTTTTTATCAGCACGATGGGGAACAAGAACTTTTAACACAGTTGTATTATTTCTTAGAATCGAGGGATCTTTTTCTACCTCGGGCGAAAAAATAATGATAATAATAATAATAATAATAATAATAATAATAATAATAAATAATAATAATAATAATAATAATAATAATAATAATAATAATAATAATAATAATAACAATAATAATAATAATAAAAATCTCAGATTTGGGACACCACCTGACACAAACCAAGAATGAACCCCACGAATCCAGCTTCTTGTCTCGTCGTCTTTCAGTTACGATATAACGCTTCAACGCCATTGCTTTTAGTGGAACCTTTATTAAGCCCTTACGTGACATGGATGAGCATTGAGCAGCCGTTCCAGATGCTCCAATTTACATAATATCTAAGTCCCTTATAAATCAACATTACCATATCAGTGCAACATACTGTATGACAAAAACAATCTAGTTATAATGTTATAATGTACGTCAATGAGTAAGCCAAAGAAGGTCATACAGACGGTCACAGTCACAGATGATAGACGCAGAGAAGACAGAGACAGAGAGTGACAGATTCAGGCAGACAGTCAGGGAGGAAGGGAGATAGAAGGATAGAGTGAGGCAGGGTGCGGTAGGAAGAGAGAAATACAGACAGAGTGAGAAAGTGAGGCAGAGTGAAGGCGGAAGGGAGAACTACAGACAGAAATGAAATAATTTTGATATGAACCCGTTTTTTCTTGCGACTGGCCAACTCAACGATCGTACACATTGCCTCATCAGATTTCTTGCATCTGACAACTGACCGTATGACTTCCTTGTCTTTATCCACATGTGTAACCAGCGTCCCAACAGTCAGCACCTAACAGCACACAAATAAAATGTAGCCTATAATTGGATTTAATTTTTAATTTAGATTAGCGAAAAGGACAAATCCCGCATGGAACGTCTGAATAACAGATTAATACGCTCTGGTTTTATTCAGTCAGATTCCCCTTCTATGAATGTTCTTACTAATAACGCAGACACTTCACTCTTTAAGGCCGTCCTCTTAAATGAGAATCATTCACTCAGATGCCTATTTCCTAACCAACATTTTACGCCCTATTTTCTTAGGGTCAGACCACATAACTTTAACCTTCCTGACAAGGACTCACGAAATTTTATATCTCGTATGTTATTCCTGAACTCTTACTAAGCTATTATTAATTCATACTATATTATCTAGATGTAGTTTTTTCTATGTACACCTACACTCCTACAGCGTTATGTCTGTTGTTAACACATTAAACGAATATATATATATATTTAGATATTCTATTCACAGAATATCGATGGAACTGAGCAACTGTGAGTGAAGGACTTACGGTAGCCATATCAAGGGAGGTTCGCACCCATAATTATTATCCTTGTTAAGGGCTCAGCTCACTAACAAATCGGCTACCGTGCTCTATTGGTGATGGTAACCTAATGCAGGTCATTATATCATCAGTTAGGGAAAAGGAGCATAGGAACTGGATGGAAGGAAGACGTCTACATTTTGAATCAACAACTGCATTAATAACACAGAATCTACAAACGATGAAACTGATAATTGTGTAAAAACGAATGATTCATTTAAAAGTTGAATGAATAATGAAGACTGAATGAACATTTCAATGAATAAATAGACAAGTAAATGAAGAAACTAAGTAAAACGAATCACCAAAAAAACCAGCTGTCCATTATCTCTTTATGGACTGACCGTTCAAGTATTGGCGTGTAGTACATAAATCTCACATTATTCAATTGTTATTCATTCACCTGAGAAACTCAATAGGAATGTTATAATTATGTGGAACATTAGAACAGAGGATAACATTGGAACTTACTTCAGGAAATCCAGTAAATGCCAACAAAGCAAAAATCGACGACAGAGTAGGATTCTAAAACAGAAAAAATACAATAGAAGTACGCACCCGTGGGACAACCTACCAAGTAACCACGGGCCGAGGACCGAAGGGAGGAACGACTGTGTAGAGAAGATACTGGGGTACAAAAGGCCCTAAGATAGTGAGAGCAGAAGACCCAGCAAGACAGCTTCGCATGAGGGAATAGACCTTGAATTGGATGCGCTGGCGGATGGGGAGCCAGTGAAGGGAGTCACGGATAAAATAGGAGATATGGTCAAACTTTGCAATGCCCCTATGAGGCGGGCGGCAGCGTTTAGAATGGACTGAAGTTTAGATGTATTTGTAGAGGAGAGACCAATGTACACCGCATTCCCATAATCAATCCTGGAACAGATCAATGCATGGACCAAAGTCGTGATAGTGTGCAGTGGTAGTGATTGGCGGATGACACGGAGTTGGCGTAGGTAGTAGAAGCAGGAACGAGAGACACTATTTACGCGCATGCATACGAACTAAAAAGTATATTCGTTTTATTAAGAAAAACAATCTGATAAAAACAGAACTGCTAACACGAGTGATAATGGATAAGAAGAGTTAATTAGAAAATTTTAAATAAACTAGTAAATATTTTTTATATAATTAGGATTTGGGACTAAATTGCGTTATCTTTGGGTGGGAGAGTATGGTTGTGTGCTCTGGGTCTTAATTGGTAAAAGGAGAGGGGTTGGAGTGGAGGTTGGAGTTGGCAAAGTGCATGTTTGGGGTTGTGCAATATGGAGAAAAGAAGAAAAGAAGATTATTTGCGAGTTCAGACACTGTTGGAAATGATTGTTCTAGGCAGGGGCGCAACCACGGTCCAGAAGTTGGGGGGACCAACTATAGGGTGACTCGATAGGTCGTGAACGATTTTGAATGCATACAAATATATGTTATACACAATATAATATGGAAAGTTGTATACTGGAGGATAGGTTGTTCAAATGAGAATGTTATGCAAAAAAATTAGATTACTAACTCACTTAATAAAATTTTAGCGCCAATATCCGTGACGTCATCAAATTCGTGCCAAGCAAACGTCCATTTAGGCCGAAAACAATATTGTACGACCATCATTGTTAATCCACACATAATTAATTAATTTGACCTCTTTCTCCAGTATCTCATTAATGTAATAACTCGAATTGACTGAAGTTTTATTTGGAATGATATGAAGTTTTGTTAATCCAAGAGATGTCATGCCTCCCACACCAGAACTGAGGGACTGAACTTCACCTGCAGTGCACATGGAGCGCACGGAACAGAACTTTCTTGTGATCCCCACACAACGTCGTTCTTACTGTTAGGTACGTGGTAGAGTTTGAAGGGCGATTCATCACTGAACATAACACGCAACCAATCAATATCCTTAAACTTCTTCGCGAAGTTTACTCGGCGAACTTTGTAAGCATCAGCTAACTTTGGGACTTTTTGTCTCTTGAAACTCTTCCATTTCAGCGTCGTCCGCATATAGGCCTAACGCCTGATTGTCTCTGCTTCCAGCAAGGCGTTTGTCTTTTAACCGACGTTCAAACTTTCGCAAACTCTGTCCTCGTCTATATTTAGACTGTTTGATCAGTTTTTGAGCGGCAGCAGTCATCACGGACTTTCGACCACCGTGATATCGATTCCGCAGCCTCTCGTTTGGACTCTGCTTGTAGCGTTTGGCCCACTTGCTAATCCACGATTTAGAACGACCCAATTTCTTTCATATAACACTGTAACTGTACATTTCTTCCAATAATGTAATAGCTTGAGCCCTAATTTGCGATTCATTTAAGGCCGCCATTGCCTAATCGGCGTATTCACTAGTCAATGATAATGCTGCTTGTTCACGCTTGCTTGGCACGAATTTGATGACGTCACGGATATTGGCGCTAAAATTTTAATAGGTGAGCTAATGGTCTAATTTTTTTTGCGTAACATTCTCATTTGAACAACCTATCCTCCAGTATACAACTTTCCATATTATATTGTGTATAACATATATTTGTCTGCATTCAAAATCGTTCACGACCTATCGAGTCACCCTATATAATGTCTGAGTGGCGGGGGGGATTACGAGCGCCGAAGGCGCGATACTGCGATTGCCGAAGGCAAGAAGCCCTTAACGACTAGGGGTATGGGGGAGCGTCGTAAGCTCCCCATCGGGGTCTGGGGCGGAGCCCCAGAAGCTGACGCAATTTTGAGCATTTGATGCCAAAATGGAGTGCATCTTGGGCTTTAATTTACCTCAAATTTTTCACTTAGAGATATGGTCAAGTTTAGAAAGAGTGCTGTCAATGCAGGAAGCAGGAACCAGCTTGCAAGTAGCTATCGTCGGCATATTTAGGGAGACGGTTTCTACTGTATTTAGAAATGGCTATGACAATGCCGTTTTGTCGGGGCCGATTTGTCCTGGGCCGTTCTGACGGGGTACCGACCCCGATGGGGGTGACTTACGACGCTTCCCATACCGCCTAGTCGTTAGGAACTTCTTGCCTTCTGCAATCTCTCCCCTGTGTACCATTAATGCCAGTATACTACAAGGCTCTGGCGTTGGACCTACTGATATTGTCATAGCCATTTCTAAATACAGTAGAAACCGTCTCCCTAAATATGCCGACGATAGCTACTTGCAAGCTGGTAAATCGGGCTTCCTGCATTGACAAATGGTCCTCGACAACTTGACCATACGGCCTCGTCAAATGGGCCCCGTCAGTCAAAACGGTGGCCCCCCCGTCATTTCGGCCCCCGTCATATCGGCCCCCGTCATATCGGCCCCAGTCCTATCGGCCCCAGTCACATAGGCCACTCACAAAATATCTCATGTCCCACGTACTTTTAAGTTGGATTGATGAAAAGAATTCTTTGCGTAAATAGAACTCGGATTGGTAAAACCGTAGTTCACGTTGCCAAATTATTTTACGTGGTCAGTTTAAAATGGAAGTTGGATTGCGGAAAATAATTTTGGCGTTAAAATGGAAGTTGGATTTATGAAAAATAATTCGTTGCGTAAATAGAAGTTGGATTTATGATAGTTAAATAATTAAATACGCCAACCAGTTAGCATTAGACGATGGTCTCCGCAGTCCATTGTCCAGCTGAACCGTCGCTTGAGGCCTCATTTCAACATAGTTTGTCAGCGTAAGCTTAAAAGTACCTGTAACATTGGATATTTTGTATGGGGCCGATATGACTGGGGCCGATATGACTGGGGCCGATATGACGGGGGCCGATTTGACGGGGCCGATATGACGGGGGCCGATATGACGGGGGCCGATTTGACTGGAGCCGATTTGACGGGGCTGTTTTGTCGAGGCCATTTTGACGGGGGCCGTTTTGTCGGGGCCGTTTTGTCGGGGCCCATTTGTCGGGGCCGTTTTGTCGGGGCCGATTTGTCCTGGGCCGTTCTGACGGGTCACCATCGGGGTCGGGGCGGAGCCCCAGAAGCCGACGCAATTTTGAGCATTTGATACCAAATGGAGTGCATTTTTGGCTCTTGTTTGCCTCACAATTTTTAAAGGTTGGAGGGGACCGTCCCAACCTGTTCGAAAGTTGGGGGACGCGTCCATGAACGTCCCTACCTGTTCGAAAGTTGGGTCCCATAGGGTGGTTGCGCCTATGATTATAATACAAGCTGCTCTGGCCGATTGATTAAAGCGCTTGGCTTGAAACGCGAAGAACCTCAAACCTTCACAAGGCGTTTGCTATCGTCCCCCATTGGTAAACGCTTTGTGGGGGTTCGAGCCCAAACTTGTCATGCACAGTATTTGCTCAGCGCCATTGATGCTCTGTTGCATGGTTGTATTTGTATATTTCTGAACTTCTAAAGGAAGACAACAAAAAATTAAGTTGATGTACATACATGTATGTATGACGAGAATTTAGCCATGATCAACTACTGAACTCATGCAAGCATATTTCCTTTTGACATGTGATAAACTTCACATTTGTAGTACATTGCGGTCATTACTACCTAGTAGGCCTATGCGGGAATTTCGTATACATGTAGGCCCTATCTAGAAACATTGGTTTATGAACAAAGAATTAATCCACATTGCAATGAGATATTTAAATTGACAAATTATCTCACTGCACTAATTTTTCTAAGTCATTAATAAATTAACCAAATTTGACCAGTTTTATTAGTAAGACGATACTTTGTTATCGATTGTATCCAAGCGTAGGCTAATTACTGATCTTATTTTTTTTATAGCGCCGCTATTATGATTAAACTAAACATTGATCTATTTTCAAGTGCTACCGGAAATAAGTAAAGAAAGACTTTGCAGCCAGAATCGACTTCTAGTTTATGAAGTCAACTTTTGGTATCCCAATTAACCACACGACCGCGACAAAATGGTATAAATTGCAGTTCAGGAAGGATTTCGGCATCCGAGGCTTGGCACTGTCTCCCATTTCTATAGCCTAGCACTCGCGACAGTACTATATATCTGACTATTTGTGACGCCAGAGGTCAAAACCCGTCACATGTCGGTTTCTGACCTTTTTATTTATTCAGTCATATTCTACAATTAATCTGCTTCAAAATACTTTTTACAGAAAGAAAATATCTTTTTTCTAACTGAAGTTATGCGCGTTTGATTCTTTCATTGCTATAATTATAGTGAAAAAATCGAAAAACAAGTTTCGGAATATTCATTACTCATGTCCTTAAAGTCCTCAACAACCATTTCTTAATTATTCTGCAATTTTGCAGTCCACTAAAGGCCTATATTCTGTGTTGAATAAAACAAACGGCATCAAAATCGGATTACTACTTTGCAAGTTATGGCAAATTCGCAGGCAACTGCTGATTTGAAGAATATTCTACATTGTTGACCCCTCTCGCCTATTTCAGCTTCTAAGCTCAGTATCTAGGTAGCGACAAGCGACGGGTTTTGACCCCTGGCGTCACATTTATGTAGCGCTTCTGATAACTTCAAAGGGCGGAAAAATCAGGATTTACAAGCGATTCATATATGTGTAAGCTTATAGAGGTTAATTACTACGGCTACATTAGCAAATCTAAGCATGTGTTTTCAATGATTTCAGAATGCCTGATGATTCTATTCGTTTCCAAGCATGCTTCATCCGATTCCGACAACTGCTTCAACGAGTATTGCTTTACATATCCAGGCGCAGATGTGACTCGGAATTTTGATGACGCTATTTCCTGGTGTACCACCAACGATTCGTCTACGTTGGCTGTTGTTAGCAATAAAAGTTCTCAGGATGCATTGATTCAGTTTCTATCGTCATCAGGCATACGGTCTCCTCTATATATAAATGCTAAACTGTACTGGAAAGATAGCACGTGGTATTTCGTCAGTGGAGAACAGTTTAATGGTTCGTATAATTGTTACACACCCAAACTTAAAATTAGAAACTTCTATTAATTCAATTTCCAAAGCGGTAAGGTTCACTTTTAACGTCACTTATCTAAATACATTTAATTGATTTTTAACTATTATTGTGATTCAATTTTTTTCGAAATGCATGTTGATGATAAGTTGCATTTACAGAGGAGTTTTACTGTGTTAATCTTTAACAGTCGAACGGGTCCAGGCATAGAATCTCAGATATTAAACACTGATATGTCGTTAATTATACACCAGATGTCTTCCCGTTGTATTATTTCAGGTAGTGTAGAAAACCAATCGGATATAGGTAAGACTTCTCACTATCAGCTCTACGCGTATCTACAAAGACAGTCACAAGTTTCCGTTATTATAGGTGCAACAAGTCCACATGAGATGAACAACTACATATGCAAATATACGGGTAGGTAGGCTACTATTTACGTTGTGAATAGACCATAAGGTATTAATTTTATTATCTAAAGTTATTACCTTTTATTAGACAATTTCTAGCGTATACAAAGTCACACACAGTTGTAAATTCGATGCATAGGGCTACTTGCTCGACACGTCGAAGACTCGGAGTTATTACTGGTAGCCTATTAAGTTCTGAGGAGCCTTTTCCCACCTCTTGCCAAGACTCGTTACTCGTTACTCGTCCTAGACAGTATCCATTTATGTTACCAGTAAAGGATGTTAAAAACTTTATCCCTAGAATCTTCTTTGCCTGTGATCACTGACAGAGTTCTGCTACTTTTTCTTTTCTCATCTATTTTTCCAGTTTGTTCTTCGACATGTAACTGGGTGCGGTGTGCCACCCAGATTTGTCTCTTTTTTCAAATAAACGAATATATATATATACAAGGCCTACAGCTTCAGAAGATACATATAAGGGCTTCTTAGTGCCACAGTTCATACTTGCACTGTCATACATAGTGGTCATACATAACTGGCTTAATAAGTAGGCTGATATGCATGATATTGCTATATTCTTTTGACGCCCTGCTATTGCAACACAATTCATTAACCTATTCAGTTTTTGCTCAGTTCCTATTCGAACTCTGTTCAGATTCGTAAATAATGATTCAAAGGAAACACCGCACTTTCTAATATCACTGAAGTCATAGCACAAGTGACATAGTGAATCAATTAGGTAAAGATGCTTCTACAACATCACTATAATAAATCTGAATTCAACAAGAAGTTTCTGTTTCAATACAGATGATTCTGGACTAAACATTTTACCAAACACCAGCTTTAGACACGATGGATCGATCTACGTAAAATACGAAAATGAGACGGTCGGCTGGTTTGAAGCTAGAAACAGATGTTACCTTAAAGGCGGTGATTTAACAGCGGTTTCCATCTTATCTGGCTTCGATACAAGCTGGTTGAATTTGTCGTTGCGTTACTGGATCGGGTTACGATGGAAAAACCGCCGTTGGATAACCAAGGGCAAGAATTTAAATGTTCATTAAATTAAAACCTTGACTTGATAATTTGTAGCTTTAGTATGCATCGAATGGATTTTAACCGGATATTAGCGTTAAGAGCCGGGATTAGATTAGGCTAAGCAAAGTAAGCATCGCTAAAAAGGCAATCCATTGTTTCTTTTACCTGAAAGAATCTGGTCTGCGATATAGCCAGACAAGATAGCAGGCTTATCTTGGTCAAAACGTTTTTTTCAGACGAAAATGGTTTTTTTTAATTTTGAAGGCAAAAGCACGGAGTTACTATCAGTAATTATTTGCAAGGTCTTGTTTTAAAAATGTTGGCATATCTTTAGAATGCTTATTCCTTGTTCACTCATAGAGCACAACCGTAAGTGCATGTCTGTTGTTTATTATGTGCTAGGATCAAGTTCCTTTCGACTTTCGACTGCATAAAACTGCATTTCTTAAGTCTTCTAACCGTTCATTTATCAGAATAATTGTTATGTGATCAGTGTCGCTTCAAGCGTTCATTTGAGTACCACGGCACATTCTAAGAATCTCATCAACTGAGATCACAAGTTGCACATAGGCGCATAAATAAGCTTTGACAATCTTTTTTTTATAAGACAATGGACCAGAGATAATATATACACGTTGGTCAAGTGGGAAACCAAACAACTACTCTTTAGAGTGTGTTTGCATCGATGAAATTTCTTCCTGGAACTGGACAGACTGTGATTGCCTCACCGAAAGGTCGTTTGTCTGCGCTAAATGTAAGTAATGATTGCATTATACGCATATTTTTACGATTTGACTTTTGGTCAGTGAAACAACTAATGGCGCCATGCTGTAACTGTCACCGTTTTGAATACGTAGGCTATTAGATCAAATCTAGAATAGTCTAATCTAATCCAATCCTATTCAATCTAATCTTATCCAGTCCATACCAAACTAAAAGGAATGGACTGGATTGACAATGGAGGAATTGATAAGACTGACGGAAGACAGGAGACGTTGGAGGAATATTATTCATGATGCGGCCGACCCTCGAAACGAGGATGGCTGAGAACAGAACAGAACCAAACTAATCCAATTCAATCCAATCTAATCTATATAAGCTTGATCAAATCTGATTACTTGCCTAGCGCCGTTTTTATTATAAAAATGCCCGATACATCAATCCAGTGGCGTCTAACCCCCTCCCACCTGGAATGGGAGAACAAACCCCCACTCTGGCCGACTTTTATAAAAGAGACTCACAAGTCACTCATAACTGTAAATTACTATAGGCCTACATCAGTATACATGATGATCAATCGATGGTGACTTCAAGAGAAATCGCGATCAAGAATCATAAACTACTGGAGTAGGCAGGTTGAGGTCTGAAAGATCGAATGAATCAAAACCCGACAACGAGGCTGGATGCACGGAGAAAGCAAGCTGAACATTTATAGGAGCCTTAATTCTAGAGTTGAATGGCATCAGAACAAGATTCATTCATTCTCGGAATGAATGAACAGATTTTAGACTTATCACTTGCTGATTTGGCCACTGGGAGGCCAAAAATGCAACTTTACAATTTCTCCATTATGGAGTTGCTTTTCTCAATTGATATAATTATGACGCATTGTTCATTAATCATTTATCAACTGACCCTACTGTGCTTATGCTAAATAATGTAATGAATAATTAGGCTTCTGATAGCTGTTACTTTGCAAATAATTGTTTAACTTAAACACTGTTCGTAATAGAACTAGTTTTTACTCTAGATAGAAGTATTTCAACCACAACTTCTACAACGATCCTTTTAAGTTCTTCACCCTCTGGTCAGAACTTCGATCGAAATTCAGGAAATTCAACAGACAATTCAAGTAAGCTTTAGTCGAACTTCATTGGCATAAACATCTCAGAGGACTTTTCTATTGCGATTATTAGGGGAACGTTCAGTCATTCTGACTCAGAGGTGCCGAACACGTATTGCACAACTTATTGTTCATGGTAGTAAACGGGGTCCAATCACCAGACTCGAATCCGTAGTCGTTGGATCACGGATCAAGTGTGCTACCGAACATATCAGCGCCTCATAAACCACCGTGCTGCACACACCGGTTATACCTATCCACCGGTTATACTTTTTGTTCCTAGTATACTAGGACTGCCTTGGCCCAGCACCGGGCAATTGCAGTAGTGGGTCCCACTACTTGGAATGACCTTCCTTCCCTACTAAGGGCTAAACTTCTCTCCATAGGTCTCTCGCTCTTTAAAGGCGTTTCTTTTTGCCCGGCGTTTCCTCTGAATAATTATTCTGCGAGGGCGAGGTAAATCTATACATATCGACCAAGCAAACCACCATACCGTGAAACCGTCTTAAACATATTAGATAGGTTATTAATTAGTTACTTCTACAATTGCTGTTTCATCAGTTATCGGTCAAAACTCAGCGATGTTTATAGGAATAACACTAATGATAGGCCTATTGAGCGAACAGAAGCAGCAGTTATTGGTTTCTGTCCATATCCTTACGCATTTTTTGAGATTACACTAAATTGCATTAAATTACATTACTTTACACTGTATTAGATTGCATTGCACGATATTGCATGGTATCGCATTGCATTAATTTACATGGGTTAAAGGGCCAATCTCTGTGTGATGTAACAAATGCTACCACAGTGTCGCGGTTGCTCTATGCAGCCCCGGCGTGGTGGGGTTTTGTGGGGTAGAGGGACGCACTCGTCTTCAGGCAACTATACGGCGACTGGTCCGGTCTCGTTATCTTAGGGGAATCATACCAAAGTTTCGAGCAACTTTGCCGAAAAGCAGACTCTAACCTCTTTTCTACCATCATCAGCAACTCTGCACATGTATTACATCAACTACTGCCTCCCGTGAAAACTGTTTCATACTCGCTACGCCCCAGAACCCACAATAGAATAATACCTAAGGCAAACTCTCTATCTCGTAAAACATTTGTCACACGGATGCTTTATACTTAATTTTTTAATTTTATATATTTGATGATCTTTGTACACCAAAATGCGGTTAGCAGTTGGTTTTTCAATAAAGGATATACTTACTTACTTACTTAATGCACAATGCATCGACCGTTAACGCAGGCCGTAAGGTATTTTGTCTGTATGTAAAGATGAACTGTCATTAATTAAAAACACTAAATGTAAACTACTTGATAGGATATGTGCACTGATATTGAAATATTGAAATAAGTCATTTATTATTGTGCAATCAAAACACGCTTTACCTTTACATAAATTAGTTAACGCTGTTGCATACAAATCACATTATGTGCGTTGCAGAGTTGGCGATTGGTGTCGGAGTAGGAGTTGGAGGCGGTGTTCTTATCATCTTAGTCGTTGTCATCATCATAATAATCAAGACGCGGAAGAGGTAAAGTCCAATTATAGTGTAATTCTTTCTATTAAATTCAAATTAGTAGTAGTAGTTTCAGTTTAACAATACTGTGTGATAACACAGATCATTAGCGGCGCACTCCTCCTTCATCCAGGCTTCGGACTGGCACTGCGAAAATGCTAGCTAGGGTGGAGTTTCAAATTAAAGTAGAGGCTGCACCATTAATAGGCCATGAGCATTGCGATGATATTTTGTTTATGTTTTATATTATTACTCACGAAGAGCTTACCAATGTATAATAATAAGTCACAATATTGCATTTATATTCCTTTTGGCTTTTAAAATTGCTGAACTTTGTACGCTTTCCCGGTTGTTATTCATTGCAGAGCGATTTTTAAAGGTGCTACATAAAGCATACAACATGAATGCATAAATAAACACTAATGGTTAAAAAATATACTCCCATAAAGCCTGTTATCAGCTAACTATGCAGCATCACCTTGATTTACGGCTAATTTTGATTTTGATTTAACAATGAAATTAATTATCGTTATCTTGTCTTCAGCAAACAAGGCACAACCGATCCTACAAAGACAAAGACCAAAGGAAAACCTCAAAAAGAAGTCAAACAGCCTAAGAAACCTAAAGAGACTAAAGTGACACAGCTAACCAGTGACGTCGACGGGTATGCCGAAATTCTCGCCGTCTCTCAGCCCGGTCTTAGAGAACCAACCACGGAACAAGTCGTCTACGCCACTCCAGAATTTGTTGAGAACAATTGATTACAGGGCTGTCGTTCGGATCATTGGGCAACTTCTCCAGATAAAGCAAAGCAAATTGACAATTCGAATGATAGCAGGCCATCAATTATGGTTTAAAGCTCAGCGATGTTTATAAGAATAACACTAATGATATTGAGCGAACAGAAGCAGCTGTTATTGGTTTCTGTTCATATCTTTACGCATTCTTTGAGATTACGTTAAATTGCATTAAATTACATTACTTTACACTGTATTAGATTGCATTGCACAATATTGCATGGTATCGCATTGCATAAATTTACAATATTACAGTAAATTCCATTGCATTACACCTAACGAACAGACGCTTGTTTGAACAGACAGTGTCTGGTTTCTTTCCATGGCCTTACGAATTCAGTTCGATTATACCACATTACATGCAATTTTTGCGGTATACAAGTTCACTCAAGTAAAAAAGACATTTCATACTTCCTGTGTATTGCCTTTACAGACTGTTAACAAACTGCAGATTTGTTTGCTTATTAATTTTGTATATGAGTTTGAACATAATATGCTGCCTTCTGTATTGGATTATTGCTGTTACATCAGGACTGCATAGAAGTCTCAGTTAGAGGTTGAAGAACACAGCCAGCTGAATGACTTATTAATGTGGATACTGTACAGTTAGAAAGGTCACAGTACCATAGTCCCTAGTCTGGTTCTTACTAAGCCATTTCTTAATTAATTTCAGCAAGCCTTAGTAATAGTTTCAGTTTAACGACACTGTGTGATAACAAAGATCATTAGCGTCTCCCTCCTTCTTCATCCAGGCTTTGGACTGGCACTGACAGAGTACGCTCAGTGGCGGAGTTTCAGCAAGCTTTAATCAAGATTAGCAAATTTAAACTCTGGAATAGATATGTACACACAAATCTTCAAGAAGATAAATGCATGGATAGATGTATCGTCACAGGGAGATAACCCCAGCCAGTTTCTGGATGACCTCTAGGTGATAGCCATTATATTTAAGAAAATTGAATCTCGGGTTAGCACGGTTCGTACGCGTGGACCTTAAATTGCTTGGCACCCATTCAAACGGGTAGCGGCCGTTGAGGATCTCATTCGATCAATTCATCGAAGAAATAGCAGGATCGAAGCCATACGGTCGCTCTAGAACGGTCCGCACACGGGGATCTTAAATGGCTTGGCACCCATTCAAACGGACAGCTTTGGAGAAGGATTTCACCCCATCAGTACATTAATAAGTTAGCAGGGTCGAGGCCATACTGTCGATACTGAAAAACCTGTACATATACATATTACACGCATGGAGAAAATTTACCTTCAGAAGAACAAATTGGGAAGTACCCCAGCGTACCATACGAGGAACTATATCGTCAGTGAGCGCTTACATAAGCCATTAGGAAACCAGTGGAGCGGAACAAAATATTTCAACGCAGGCCTACGTGTATGCATCTTTATTGAGACCTGGTTTCAACAAGTTGAGGGAAAGTACCAAATTTTACAGTCACAACCTGTGCATTATATGAAGACGATATGAATTCAACCATATTTCTGTTATTTACACGTATGCAGTATGCCTCTTTCAGTGTCATGATTCATGCTTCGGTAACAGTTTGAAGTCTATCGAGCATATCATCTTGAGGTTCTTGAGCTGCGTGACCTAATTCTATCCGTATTGAGTATTCTTGCTGTTGTTCGGTTATAAACTTGCTTCTTCGTTCTTGTAGGCCTATAGATGTGCTTATTAAAACTTAGGTGTGCATTACATGAGTTAATTTAGAACTTTGAGCATGATGGTACAGATATCGTCTCCAACAGTTGCCTTTGGTGAGTTTAATAAAGTACAACGGTTATACGTATTGCAGTTAAATACAAGCTACTGTGAAAACGGCTTAAAATGCGTGTAGCTTCCTGGTTTAAAGAAAATCGCTTTATATAGGATGATAGGGATACGAGCCTGCACAATTTTCTAATAACCTACATTTGATTGAAACAAAATAATATTATTGTAAGCACCGTTAGGCCTAGATTGTGGTTTATTTTTGTGCTTGATTTCAAAAGAATGTAAGCTCCGGATTATTAGATTTGGCAGATAACGTTTGCCTTATTGAAGCATTCAAGTAAACATTTTTAGAAGAATTTTGCCTAAATCCATAGAAATAATCCAAATGCTAACAACGGACATAATCTTTGATAAGAGAATTGTAGGCTAAGTGACGCAATTAATGGTCTTTAAAGAAACCATTGACCAGCTGAGCGTCTTCGATGTTTAAACTTAGGCTTTTGTAATTTGTATTCGTAAAGTTACCCTTAACTTAAGTTTCCGAAATATGCTTCTTTTTGTTTAGCATTGCTAGTTGCCATTCAGTCAGTTTCTTCAAAGTTGGAACGCAGTATCGGTGAATCTCCTTTTCCAATACTAGGTAAACATGAAATTTTAATTTTAGCTGTGCAGCTTCTTGGTAGACTAATGATTAAACGCTGTTGTCAATGACAATTATACTCAAACAGCTTAGCTCAGTTTCTGAATTCCTTAAATGTGACTTCAATGGGTTACTTACTGTAAAACTCTATCAAAAACCTGGAGAAACTGTCATCAACGCGAATATAATGCCTTCTTTCTGCCTTCTAGTCAAGAGGCCGACTATGTAATGTCGTAACAATAACCTGCTAAGAGTATACATGTATATCTATATATAATTTTACTATGTAATCAACTGAAAGTTTGTTAATAGTTACTGACAATGGGTCATCGTTTTCATACCTTAGTGAGCTTCAGTTTTTTTCTACTGTTTGTTCTATCACATTTTACTAGCTTGCCTTTCACTCTTGTCACACTAAGATCCTTGAAGGAATGCAGAATAATAATAATTATTATTATTGTATTTGTTGCAGAAAGAGGTGTTCAAACGCCAAATCTAATTACAACGCCACCTGATACCACTGAGATGAAACCAATAACTACAACTACTACTGAACCAATAACTACAACTACTACTGAACAAACAACACCAACTACGATGAAGCCAATAACTACAACTACTCCTGAACCAACAAATACATCTACGATGAAACCAACAAATACTAATACGATGAAACCAACAGCTAATACTACGATGAAACCAGAAACTGTAGTAGGGCTGATAACTACTACTGGGAATCCGGTGACTGAGCTCAACGTGACCACTGATAATAAACCAACTACAAGCGTAGATCAAATAGGTAAGACTTTAAAATACGACGATAGTATTAGTAAGAACTAGGAGAACCATATATAATTTTATTATACAGAAGCAGGGTTGGTTTTTGGGTTGGGGATGGTTGAATGGTAACACACTGTCACGAAGATAAGAAGAACGCGGATTCGATGCCCGCTAGTCCCAAATGTTAACTCAGTCTTCTAGTCGCTAGGTGGCGTTGGTTAAATGAGCAGTAGGACTGATGGGCACCTTGCAGGCTGCCATACAGTTAAATTCGACTCCTATTAAACTTGGTATCATCTGCTACTACTATATCATGTAATACTTGTCAGTTTGAATTAATAGACGAATATTAGTATTATTATTTTTTATGCTAGACCTACAAACTCTTTAATAAGGATATCTCTTGAAGTTTTAAAGTAGGTCTAGCTATCTAACGAAGTCATAAATAGTCGCCTCTCTAAGAGCAATATTTTATTTATTTCTCCAGAATTATCTGGTAATCAGCAGTTAGCAGGGGCTTCTATCCCTATACAGGGTGGGCGCAAGTTGAGCCCAGTGAAAAACAGGGGGGGAAGTGTTTCTTTTTAATTTTTACCACACTGGCTACAAGTTACAGAGTCTTCACTCACATTCCTATGAAAGACTCACTTTTCTTGTATAAATTAGTGTGAACCGGTGACATCGTCCGATTAAGTCCCTCGATTTTGTTAACACACTAATTTGCTATGGAGTTCTCGCACTTAATCGCGAGGCATCGTCTGCATAGTTGTGACAAAAAGAGGGGAGGCCCAGCCCAGGAAAGGGGGGAGGAGAGGGATTGAGGCCGTTTGTTTAGGGGGGATAGAAGCCACTGGCAGTTAGTAGTAATCTCTGTACTACGATTTCTATTATGCAGACGGAGCTGTGTAGACCCCTATACTTTGATTCTCAACATTGTTTTGGCAGATGGAAGTACAATTGGTTTGGCCGTTGGAATTGGCGGAGGTGGTCTCATCCTACTTATCGTTTTAATCGTTGTCTTGATCGTAGTCATCAAAAGAAGACAACGGTATGAGAATAATTGTATCTCTTCTTTCTATATTGTTATAGCTCTATTAAATGCTATGTCGAAAGCGCTAAGCGAAACGTTAGTGCGTCTTTATATCTGTTCTAGACCAAAGCTGACGTTGAAGATTTTCGTCTTATTTCAGCCTCTATTTAGACCTTAGCAAACCTAATTTCAGCCTAAATTCCAACAAGGCCAGACAGGCAATTTAATTGCAGCATTGTTTCTTTGTGATGGGTGGTGGTCTGTGCATTATAACTGGACAAGATATCAGTAGGCCCTTATGTTAAGTCGTTGAATGAACTCCATTACAAACTTTAAGAGCTCGCCATTGTATCAGATACCTACTGCATACTTCTGCCTTTCTGACCTCTGCATTTGAACTTGAAACCAAACCCGACCAGATATTTCGTTTTAGATTTAGCGCCTATTCATTCGGGTTATCCTGCAATGTTTCTAACACAGATCCCATATCCGTTGGTCCACTTCAAATCCCCATAATGATGTGTTATAACCTGATTTAAACGAATTATCCTTCGGACGCCGATGAAATAAATGCTCAGAGAATGATTACTATAATTTTACGGGCACACTGTGTAGCCAGAGCTGTCTTTAAATACCCAGTCACTTCTCCTTCAACTGAAATTCTGAACTTTTATACTTTTATAGAAGAAGCAACGGTGGCGTTGACTCTAGGACTGCAGTGGAGAGCAGTGACGGAGACAGTGACAACACCCAAAACGATGTTTATGCCGTAGTTGTTCCTGGAAAGAATCAAGGAAACAAGACCGAATCATCAAGCGAAACCATTTACACATCTCCTTTATTCACTAAGGATCCGAGTTCAACGTCACCTAACTCCGATTACGAAGAGGCAAATCGTGTTAAGG
Organism: Aporrectodea caliginosa; assembly: GCA_020284085.1. Classification (NCBI taxonomy): domain Eukaryota; kingdom Metazoa; phylum Annelida; class Clitellata; order Crassiclitellata; family Lumbricidae; genus Aporrectodea; species Aporrectodea caliginosa. The sequence goes on from JACEVL010000460.1 coordinate 408,843, forward strand.
AAACTTACACAGTCTCTCCATTGCGAGGACAAACACGGTCTATATTCCCTCAAGAATTTAGTGATTTATACGCAAATGCTAAGGAAGTTCCTCAGACAACTGATTAAAAACCTCACAACTCCTTAATTACCCAAGTAATCGCAACGCTAATGAAATCTGTTGATAGCATTAAATTGGTTGACAGTGATATAGTTAATGGCGACTGCTGACAATATTATAAGCATGATAATCACAACTAGAACAAATGAATTCAATATTTAATCTTGTGATTTCAACTGAAGGCTTTTATTGATACATTAACAGCAGGAATATGCCAACCGGTTGCACTATTAATAGCCTAACATAAGTTACAAACGTTTTCTATTGATGTTATTAAAATTTTGTTTATGCAATCATATTTGTTTATTCAATTTAAACTAACAAACCACAGTACGATTACTTGAAATAATAGGAACACAGGATAACAAGTTATACAAGAGCCGATTTTATGACTGCATGGCATCCTGATCCGTCCTACTGCTGCTCATTTTACCATTGCCCCTCTAGTGAGAGGAAAGCTGAGTCAACCTTATGAGACTAGCGGATATCGAACCCGAGTCCTTCTGATCTTCGTGCCTGTGCAGTACCATTCAACCATAACCTTGCCCATGTCCTGGAATAGTTACAACTATTGACTACAACAGCTTGAATTCTGAATCAAATGTTTTGACTGCTGTGGAGCGAAATGCTTTATCAATTCATGGTTTATTATACTGGCTGGTTGCGATATTGGTACAGTAGGCCTATTGTATTTATTCATTTTATAAAGCGCTTCTCGCAGCATAAGCCTTTCAGTAGCCCTCTCAGTGCGAGGTACTCCGAGAGAAAAGGAAGGTTCTAAGGTCAGAGGAAGAGGTAAATATGCCACCAGAGAGGATGGTAGATCGTAGAGAACGAGGAGGTCCATTCCATTGCTGGGTTTTGACGAGGAGTGGTCACTCCAGATGCAGCATCCTCTAAGTCGGTTTGGTTTTGCACGCTCTTGATTGCATAACACCATAGGATATTAAAGTTACATTCTGAAGCCGAACCTCTCTGGTGATGTTCAAGGCATTGTGATTATGGACTGAGTTTAAANGAACCCTTGAATTCTCTTAAATGTAATGTAATATTGCCAGGTGGAGACAAAGGAAGGCCATTCCAGGTAGATCCAATCTTGCAAAGCAACAACTTGTCCTTACATTATGCATTGGCTTTATTTGTGTTGTGTTGTCAATACAAACAGCACATTGAAATAGAGGTGTTACGTTTCCATTTTGACAAATTTCTATTGCATCTTCGCTTCGAATTCGGGTGTGTGACGTTAAATTTTTTAAACTAGTAGGCCTATGTTATCAGACCAAAAAGAAATACCCAATTGTTGCAATTTTGCTGTACTTTGTGCAATTAAGCCAAAACCTTCTTACATGCCATGAACTTGTCTCTAAGAATATCATCAGCTACTTCAGATACTCCTTTACATGTTGAGTGTTGCCAACATACTCGGACAGTTGGGACCAGTCTCAGCGTGTTGATGCTGTGTCATTTTCTAAGTGGAGCCGTTTCTACACTTTGTATTAAAGATTGTGGATATTGTATAGGCCTATTCGATGCTGGTAGTAATGCACATTATTTGATACATGGAAACTAATTTGCTAAAGCCTGTTGCTGCATTAGTATCTTACTAACTAAATACCCCCTACTAAACTGCAGTTAGTTTATGACTACTTTTTATGTTAGTTTATTAGTATATTGATTGATAAGTTTAGTAATAGTGTGTGTTACTTGATTAGCATTGCTTGTTTAGTAGTCAATGCTTTTGCAGTTTATTGTGGTGAAATTCTTGGAGCCAAGAGAGACAGGTGTGGATCATCTGGGAATTGTTGGCATCAAGTTCTACGGCGTTCAGAAAACAACAGATTTAGGCCTTCTGGTAAGATTCTGAAGTAGTATTTAATCCTATTCACAATGCAATATAATATAGATTCGTTTATCGAGTAAACAATAGGCAAACGCTGTAGGTGTGCAAACAAAATTATTTGGATGATATGAAGTAATAGCATAGTTAGAGTTGAGGAATAACATGCAAGACATAGAGTCTTTATCAGGAAGGTGAAAGTTATAAGGTCTTTCCCTGAAAAAAATTGAGGTGAAATGTTGGTTTGAGGAAAAGGCATCTGAGTGAAAAGCAATTGAGCCGAATGATATTTTGCGACTGGCCATGCAGATTCGTAACCGGTTCAATCCGGTTTCCCCTACAATTCTTCTTCAGTCTATCTGTCTGCTATATTTCGGTATTATCTAGCTTTGTATGTATTCATTCATTCATTCATTCAGAGCATTTATATAGCGCCCTTCAAGAAACTACTCAGGAGCGCTCCCGGCCCAACCACGACTAAAGAAAAAGACTTGAGGGACTTGTAGAACCCTGTCAGATGGCCTACAAGTAAGAAACGGAGCTTAAGTGGTAGGTCATTCCAAATGGAAGGGCCAAAAACCGAGAAAGCACGGCGCTGCCTAATAGCCAAGCGAGTCCGTGGAACAAGGAACTCACCCCTCGTCGCAGAGCGAAGCACCCGACGCGCTGGAACAACAGACACTGGGCGGCAAAGATCACGCAAGTAAGATGGAGCGCAGCCAAGAACACAACGAGAAACAAGAGCAGCAATGCGATATGAGATACGCTGAGACACAGGCAGCCAATGCAACACATCACGCATGTATGCAGAGACAGGAGAGTACTTAGAAAGCCGTCCAATAAGCCGAGCAGCCGAGCGTAGAACTCGATCTAGTCGCCCCAAAACACCAAGGGGAAGGCCAGCAAGTAGTGAGGAACAGTGGTCAATTCGACTAGTAACAAAGGCATGAACAAGGACCACAACTGCATCATGAGAGAGAGAGCGAGAGACCACTCGAAGCTGACGAAGCTGATAATAACAACTCCGTGCAATTGAGTTCACATGTTGAGATAAAGTAAGCTCGGAGTCAAGAGAAAGTCCCAGATCACGAACTGTGAGGGAAAAAGTTATGTGAGGAAAGAGCAGGGTAAGTTGAGGAAAGTCGATACCCTGCAGTTGTCTACGGCTACCCAGCCAAATGAGCTGTGTTTTAGAGGGATTTAAGAGTAGCCGATTGGAGGCCATCCAAGAAGAGAGGACATCCATAGTCAGACACATCTGACTCACAGTAGCCACCGCATCGGCTGAATGGGTGTGGATGTAGGCTTGCACATCATCGGCAAATAGTTGGTGTAGAAGCCCCTGAGACGTCAACAAGGAGCAGACATCAGCAGTATAAAAAGAAGATAAAGCAGCGGACCCAGGACAGAACCCTGGGGCACACCCAAAGGGGCAGGGACCCAAAGAGACCTGGACGAACCAAGGACTACACAATTTGAGCGGTCAGTTAAAAAAGATCTAAGCCATTCTAGAGGCTGGTCCATGGTATGTATGTATGTATGTATGTATGGGCACTAGTTATAGCGCCCCTTCAAGATGTCTACTCAGAGGCGCTCCCCGACTACAGCGCGGATAATGAATCGGAGTTTCACGCCGAAGCGCATTAGCAATTGCAGGTGAAGGACTTGCCCAGGGTCCCTACGCGGCGGCTTGAGGTGGATTCGAACCCGCAACCCTCCGGCTGTAAGGCACCGTACATACCCCTACACCACCGCGGCCCACATCTTTGGGTAGGTATTATTATGCACGCTATATAGGGAGGGGTTTAGGTCAGGGTACCCAATCTTTTCTATGCCCCACACCCCTGGAAAATGTTTGACACAAGTTCGCACCCTAACAAAAGTAGGCCCTATTATTTTGAAGACGCATACACGAAATTGGTACTACTGAAATTTCTTGTGCTTACAAGCCTTACGCTAGCCTTACAGGCTTACAATGTAACATGGAAATGCACTTCTAATATTACGGTCTTACCCATAGGCCTACTTCCTATGACAGCTCAAATATGTATTGTACTGATTTTATCTGGGCATTTATAAAGCGCCTTTAGCAGTAGTGACTATTCAGAGGCGCTTCCAGCGTGAGCACTCCGAGGAAACAGAAAAGTTTTCAAGCAACGGACCGAAGTGGAAAACCACCTACCAAAATCTCAGCCCGAATTTGTGGGGGAAGGTTGTTCCACAAAGAAGGATCCACAATTTCAAAGGCGCGGCGTTGAGCAATGGCTGTCCTGGTCCAGAGGACGAAGAGGTCAAATCTATCACTAGAGCGAAGGGACCTGAGAGAGATCGAGCAGAATCCGGTTTATGGAGATCACACAGGTACTTTGCAGCCTGGCCATGGTGTATAATGTATCATCAATGAATTCTTATAAATCATACTTTCCCTCTTTGTCGCATCCCTGATATGACATGTCGCACCTCCTTGGGGTTCGTGCACCCTAGTTTGGAAACCCCTGGTTTAGGTGAATGGCAAAACTCCGGAGTGAAGAGCAGTCTGAGCAGATGATCAGCATAGATAGATGCGGGATCGATTCCAGCTACCCTCCCATAGGTCTACTCAGCTTTCCATTCGCTAGGTGGCGCTGGTAGAATGAGCATTAGGACGTGACGGGCGCCTTGCATGGCTACCATACAGTTAAATTCAACGCCTGTAATTACTTGTAATCATCCGTTCTTATTATGACTTGCAATCACACTGAACACGAATAATGCCTTTTTATTTCTGTGGCCGCGTCGTAATATTAATGCATGAGTGAATCATCCCGTTTATCCGAGGTCACGTAGGACATTGAACCCAAATAGTTCTACGTAAATTTAAATATGGTTGTACCCTGCTGGTTTGGAAAACAGGCGTCAGAACATTTAGTTCAACCCTCGTAGGCCTGTTATACATTGGGCATAATTGAAGTAGGCCTAGTAATTAGGCTAGCTTATGGTTTCAATTGTCGTAGGCCCTATTGAGTTTAGTTGCTATGGACATGTGCGTGCTATGTGTCCTCATCAGCAGTGCATGCTGCGATTTGTTATTGTTTGTTTTGTTTGTTTGTCTTGAATGAATAACTTTGGACTTCTTATCATGGACACAAAACTTACGATCTAAAAGTCAACATGTATAGCATCAGACGATGAAATGGAAAGTATGATTCTCTAATGACTACGGTATTTGTATTAGGTGACCCTGTTAGCGGAACCTTTGGTTCTTTTGGGTTTACCCATTGTCACTGAATGTACATTGTACAAGACTGTCTACCTTTATGTTTGAACTGTTATGGTGAACAATAAAAGCATTGATTGATTGATTGTACACAGACATACGCACACATACACACACACACACACCATATCTATAAGATGTCCTATTTTTTGTGATTGTAGGAGCAGCAGATAAGCCGTTCTTTGTTGTACATTGCTAAGCCATTGGAATCCAATCAGATGGCCATTAAGGCTGTTCTTCGGTTTCTCCTCTTGGTTTTCTCTTGTCAGGTTTGTTCATCATTATGTTTGTGGTATCGCGGCTGTCTTGGGAATGCTACCAATGGGCTAGCAGTAGGATCTAGCCCAAGTGGGCTTACCATTAAGCGGAGGTAACTGTTTGTAATGTAATGTGATATAGATATATGGAAGATTTATATGAACCCATTCAAACTTCTTTAAGTCCATGGACACTTCACCCATTCGTGTCAATCACATGTGTTGATTAAATCAATGACTATATTCCGCAATTAATTTCTGTCCTAAGCATGTCTGTGTCGAACCAGTCCATGACATCGTCCAGCCATTTGTGTGCTTGGTCTGATCCTTCTACCATCCATCATTCCAAAGGGTGGAAGTGATGATGATGGTGGTGGTAGCATTTGTCAATTATAATTTTTTTATATTGACAGGCAAAGAACAAACAAGCTGCTCCTAAAGATATGTATCACTTCTGTCGTGACATTTACGTCGATGTTGACCAAAAAACTGGAATTATTGCGTAAGTTACATGACCTTACAGCTACATTATTAATAAGAGTGTTTGAATATGAGATGATCACTTATTATTATGAATAGACTTACTCTGTCTGAAAATTCTCCATTGAACAGCGGAGCAAGAGAGGACTTTGTTGAATGGAGATGACACATTCTCGTATACTGTAGCTTGTTACTGCTATTGTTTCTACATTCATTTGATGGCACTGAGCAATTATGAGTGAAAATCTTGCTCAAGGTCCCTACACAGTGAGCATTTCAGATTCTCAGAGGAGACTGGAATCCGTACCATCGGCGTTACAAGCCGAGCAGAGCCGAGTAAGTCTAGTCACAATCGTAGGTACTGCAAAAGTTATCAGATCTAAAAGGTGCAATGCGCGACGAGGTGGTTGTTGAACTGTTTCTGGCTGAAGAGTTTGAAGTAGTGAGCTACTTCTTGGAGATCTGCAATGCCATTTGTCAGTAAACAGGCTTTAAGTTAGATTTTAGCATTATTATCGTAATCGTAATCGTAAACTCGAAACTTCTACTTGCGCCCACAAAAGCGAAGTCGCGGGAACCATACTTATTCATGGCGCTCAATAAAATCAAAATCGATAGGCATGGGTCAAAATCCAGAGAGTCAGGCAGGCAGACAGGCAGGCGGCTAAGGTGGATGGTGTTTGGTGTTCAGACGGCAAGGTGCAGGGAGAAAGATTCAGGATAGGATTTGTCAAAAGCAGTGTTTTCAGTTTCGAGTGAAAGACCTGTGGAGATATAGCGAGAGGTGGAGTTTTGTGTGACTTCGTAGGATGGGTCAGATATTTGTCGTAGTGTTGAAGTTTGTTCCAAAGAGGTGGAACAGCTATGGCTATGGAGCGATTGGAAAATTTTAATGATGAGGTGACGGTCTTTGAGCAGGTTAGTTTTAGGAGGAGCAGCGGGTTGGACGAAGTGGCTGGATCGTGAACAACTGACGGAGATAGGAGGGCTGGGAGGTTTGAAGTGTGTTGTACGTGAGTGAGATCTTTTGTATTCTATTCGTTCAGGAATTTTGAGCCAGTGGAGTGATTCGAGGACAGGAGTGATGTGATGGTATTTGGGGGTTTGGTCACAGCACGGGCTAGGGCATTCTGAATTGCTTGGAGGCAGTTTATTTGAGTGATATTTGTTGAGGAAAAGAGAATTGAGTAGTCTAATTTAGCATGAACTATAGATGTAGCTATTTGGATGCAGTTTTGAAGTCAAGCATAGGGCGGATTCTACGGAGGTCACATGCATGAAGCAAGAGCGAGAAAGATGGGTGATGTGATCGGCGAAGCTGAGGTTTTGGTCAAAAATCACACCAAGGTTGCGGACAGGAGAATTTGCAGTGAATGTGTGGGTAGGTGCAGAGTCAAGGTTAAACGATTATTATAGGGTTAAAACATTTTTGCAGAAAAGTTAAAAGGATGTTTTGTGCGGATCCGGAGACTAGAACATCCAGTCACGTTGTATTGGTTGGTGGCACAAAGACATTGGCAGACTTTGATGATCGCAGTCAGAAACTTTTGAGGATCTTTGGGTAATGTTTGATGCATTCTGTGTGGTGTTATGGTACAAGAAGGAAGTGCGATGATCAGGTCTTCATGGGCTGCCGACGTCGTCGTAGTTGACCCTTCTGTTTGAGACAGGAGCTGTCATATTTATTCTGTGGCTGCGTCAAATGCTGAAGCCATGCCTACTGACTGGATCTTGGTTCTAGTAATAATATTCTTTATTGAAACAATCCGGTTGACAAACCGCAACCGGTTACAGTGTACAGACTACATTTTGCTGTTCCGTTTTCAGCTTCGATCCTCCAGAAGGCAACAATGAGCGTGTTTCTGCTGTGCTGGCAAAGATGCCTTTCTCCCCAGATTTTCCATACGTTGAGATAGGTACCAATCTCAGTTCTTTACACTTCAGTTTGAACAGCAATGTCAATTATTACAACAACTGCAACTACAACAAAAACAATGACAATAATTATAATAATGCAAGTTTTATAGCATCATAACTCACCTGAAGGGTTACCAGAGATAGATTAACCTATACGGAAATAAATAATAGTAGCCTACTTGACTGTTTTATTGTTGTTTGACTTGTAATTAAATGTTACTAGAAATACCGTTTTGAGGGCCCTCAACTGTCAGGAAATATGTGCATCAGATGCTCTATTTGATTCTTTTCTGCACAAAGACGGAAAAGCAAAAAAAGGTCATTAGAAATTTTTCAAAGTAATAAACAATGGTTTTTCTGCAAATCTGGAAAAAAATTTTGCATGGCTTTCCGGTTAGGGTCCTCGGATGTCTTAACCCGGCCCTTGGCTTAGGGCCCCCGACCTCTTAATCCGGCCCTGGTCACAACTAGGATTATGAAGATAGATATTTTGTATAAATCAATAGTAGCCTACTTGACTGTTTATTGTTGTTTGACTCTTGTAATTAAATGTTACTAGAATTGCCATTGTAATTTGTCCATCATCTGCTCGTCTGATTTTTTTCCTCACAAAGCGACCTTTGACTTTGCTTTTTAGTATTAGTTTGTCCTTGTGACTATGTATTCGATTTGACCCTTGAACGTTGACCTCTTAACTTTCAGAGATTTCCAGCCGTGGTCAAAGAGGAGCCATCAGCGTTGGAGCTGCCCCCAGGGACCTTCCTGTTGGAAAGCATCCAGGCTACGGGTCTAAATCTTATGGTTATTTTGCTGATGATGGATGGTGAGGCAATGACCCTTTGAGCCTAGTGATATATTAATCATAATTTTTATATCAGCTTTTTCTGTCTATATAACATTTTCTGTAATGTTATATAGACGTCGTGCCACTTCACGGAAACTTCAGAGCAATGCTTTTGATCCAAAATACATAACCACCATTGAGAAACGACCTTAGTTGCAGTAAATTAAAGTCACTGTTCTTCGATGTGTTATATTAATTAGTAGTTGACGACGATGATGATAATAATAATGATAACAATTTTCGTTTGTTCAATAAACCGATTGACAGACTGCAACCGAGTAGGCTACACTCTACAGTTATGCCGTAAGCAAGATTAAAATTTGCAGTTTGTTTGATATTGAACGGCTTGGTATACAAAGGGTAGAGAGCTAGTGTATGCGTGTGTATGAAACCCTCCGGATGAAGATGATGATGATGCTTATTGTAATGACGACGATGATAATTATGGTGATAAGTTGGTGGTGGTGATGACGAATAATGATGATGATGATCATCGTTTTCATCATCATCATCATAGTGATTTTAGTGACCACAACAATACTGGCTACGGTGACAATGATGTGATTGTGGTGATCCTTTTGAGTACCTTGCCGGAGGATTTCTAGCTTGGCTCAACTGATGTTGGAATTCTAAGACTAACGACAAGTCGTTGTGTATGCGAAGTAAGATTATGTAGTTGATTATGTTGGTGATGGTTGTGGGCTTGTGGCAGTAGGAGTGGCAAAGGTTTCATAAACTGTAATTTGTGATTTAACTGTGTACTGATTTGTCATCTAGGTTGTATGTGGATGAAAGTCCACTTATGGATAGGATACAGAACAGATGTCAAACCGGTGACAGGATGGGCTGTGGAGTTGAGTTTGAGGGCAACAAGATTAAGACTGTCTACTTTACCAAGAATGATGAAAGAGTAAGTTGTGAGTGGTTTTTCCCGAGGATTTATATAATCACCTCTGGATTTCTTAATAATTATTCTTTCCATTTATGGACGACAATTCTGCACCCATTCGTCCAGGCATTCGTTTTATGAAGGTTTGGACACTTTAATGACATATATTTGAGTTATCATCAAGTATGAGGAACAGATATTACAACACATAAGTATTGAATCGAGATTGAATGCATGAGGCCCTGCAACTAACTTTGCTTAGCACTGACAATGGATGACACGAAATCACCATATGTGGACGAAAGACATGGGATATCAGCTAGTTTAGGGAACTATGAAGAATCCTAAGAACTCTTGTAAGATCTTGAGTAGGAATCGTGGAAGGGCTATCTGCTCATGTTCCCCATTTGATTTAGGAGCGCAAAACCGTTGAGTCCCTTACCTAAACTGATTTTGGCGAGGGCTGCTTTCAAAAATCATGAAGTTAAGAAAGCTGAGATAGTAGGCCTACTATTAAATAAAAGAAGATAAACATTTTGTTACTTCTGTCCAAGCATGTAAAAAATGTAAAGTTTGGTGCTATATAAGTAAACGACGAATATGTACTAACAGAGACTGGGAAATCAAAATCATCGTTGAGTTGCTCATTTACATTATGTCGTTAACTACTTTCGTGAAATAATTATCTTCTATTTGTTTTCCATATGTGTCAGGTACATGAATATGCATTAGACGTGGCGATTCCCTCTGGTGATTTGTTTCCCGCAGTTGGTATACGTAACGGTGGGGAGAAGGTTCGCCTCGTAAACAAGGAGCCTTGGCGATTCAGAGATAAACCAGTTGAAAAGGTGTGCATAAATAATAATCTTAAGATATATGAATACTAGGTTTGCCTGATTTCAAGTGCAGCATTGACTGGCACACAGTCTAAGCTTTATTCAGTTTATTGTGATGATGATGACGACGACGACGACGATGATGATGATGATAATAATATAATTATTTAGCCTATTGTTGGAATTTTATCCATTTTCCGAATGTCCAATAGCGTTTATCTTATGACTGTCTCTGTGTGTGAGGCTGCATCTGAATTATGGAACTAGAAGTTTTGACTGTGTTCCAGATGAGGACTTTAGTAGCTCCTGGAAGCGACTTCATAAATCCAAACCATCTTGACTTATCCAATGTGTCAATTGAAATGCTGTGGAAAACATACAAGCAATTTCCTGAAAAGTAAGAGAAATTTATTTCATTCTGTTACTGCTTTGTTTTATGGTTCCAGGAGTTTGGATAATTTTAAGAGAATGTTTGTTGCGTTTCCACAGATTTTTAAAACAAGTTGGTAACCTAATATTGAGGTTAGGCAAAAAAACGTAATTTATGTTCCTTACCCAAAGAATAGAAATGCAATGATGGAACAAGCATTTTCACATAGAGTTAGATGTCGTACAGTGTCTGCAGTCAATGCAATGCATCAGTGTATCACTAAAGTTGCCCAGATTCCCTCAACACATGACCAACAATATGGCCTCCGTAATATTCATTCATTCATTCATTCATTCATTCATTACTAGAATTTGTATTGCGCCTCTTCAAGGGAACTACTCAGAGGCGCTCCCAACCCAAGCGCGGCCAAATAGGATCATTTTTATGGAGCAACATAAAGCACTGCTTGCTAGGCACCAATTATCCAACAAATTAATCTAATTTGGAGACTTCTAAAAATAGAGCTCTAATATTAATTATTATTATAATTGCAATTACTTAACAGGTTTTGCTGTTAAGCCTAGTGTCTTTTGGTGTTTGCAGGACGGATCAAGGTCTCATTCTTCAGTTGATAAAATCAACGTTGCCACATCTAAAGCCCGGTTCCCATAGGTTTAAGGTATGCTTGAATCTGTTACTGCCCAATTGGACGAAAATTGGCAATAATTCTCTTTTGTGTGAATAATTAACTGACTGACTGATTGATAAATTCATTTATTAGTTCAGGCATTCATTCAAGCATTCATTCAATTTCAAATGATGGATTGTCTGAATGACTGACTTCTGACTGATTGATTGATTGATTGATTCATTCATTCATTAAATTTTATGCACTTATTTATTGACACATAAATTTTCAAATGTTTAAATTTAAATGGGTGCACGATAGTTTATGGGTTAGCCTGCTAGACTACTGGGAAGATCAGACAGCAATGGAATGTACAGGCCAGCCGTTGACATATGCCGAGGCTAAGAAAATGAATTCGTAACACTTCGGTTCCCTGGTTGCTTCTCAGGCTACCTTAAGGGACTGCTGTTCTTGTTTGTTTACGTTTACTGTTTTTGGCAGAATACAAGCGAAATCTTCGATCATCTATGTCACCTGAAGGAAAGTGAAGAGGATGATGTAATCAGTAGCAGTGCAAAAGATTTAATCAGAGATGGTGAATAAATTTAACCAATTATGCTGAAAATTGAATATGTTTATTTTGTAATATAATAGGAAGAAATAGTCTAAAGCAAAGCAATTCCAAGGACACTAAACCCCTCCTTGTTAGAGTTCTCCTCGTCGTATGATGCGAAGAATGGCTTCGACTCACCCCTTAGACGTTTCTTGTGTAGAGACTTGGAGAAAGCCCTTCACTTACAATTGCTAAGGGCCATACATTGGTGCCTGATCATTAGATTATGGGGTTTATGATAAGTGTGTTATATGACTTGTATAGTTTACTAGGCTATGGGTAAGATAATCTATGTGGGGCCTATATGGGACATAATGACAAACTGTACGTCTTAATGTTATTTGTATGCTTAAGTTTTTGTACACCAAAATGCGGCATGCAATTGGTTTCAATAAAGAATCTTCTTCTTCCTCTTCCTCTTCCTCGTCCTCTTCCTCCTCCTCCTCCTCCTCCTTTCCTCTTCCTCTTCCTCTTCTTCTCTTCCTCTTCCTCTTCCTCTTCCTCTTCCTCTTCCTCTTCCTCTTCCTCTTCCTCTTCCTCTTCCTCTTCCTCTTCCTCTTCCTCTTCTCTTCCTCTTCCTCTTCCTCTTCTTCTTCTTCTTCTTCTTTCTTCTTCTTCTCCTCATCCTCCTCCTCCTCCTCTTCTTCTCCTTCTCCTCATCCTTCTCCTCCTCTAACTCTTCCTCTTCTTCTTGCTATAATAAATGCATAATAATAATAATATAATATAATAATAATTGTAGTAATAATAGCCATATGATTTACAAATTGCTCTGTGCCCGACTATTGACCACTTACCATTCATGGGATTGCAGTCCTTTGAACGGCTATTAACTGAAGGCATGATTATGGTCATCAAAGGTGTTGTCTTATGTTCTATGGTGATGACGATGATGATGATGATGAAAATTGTGATGATGATGATGGTGACGGAAATATATTCAAAATCCAATTTGACTGAGCTTTTACCTCTATTCTTGTTGTGTTTAGGTCTTGATTTGTTCTTTCCCTGCAAAGAAGCTAGACCAAAAATGTTCCTCGATCTTCTCCAGGAGTTATCTGTTTGTAAAAGTTTATAGTCAAAATCATCATCATAATTATCGTTGTTATTCTTGTCTTTTTCATTTTAAGTACAATTGCGTAATAGACATCAAATTAATAACTTTGTTTTCAGTTTGTTAAATATCGATAGTTTTGTGTCTATGTTATGCCATTATCTCATGACAAGCTTTAAGTGATCACGCTAAGTCATTTTTTTGTGAAGGAATTAAGATTCTGGTGAATTTGTTCACTTTTGAACCTGCATTTTCCATATCACAAAGCAAACACTTATTGAACTAACCACACATACATACATATATATTACATGTATTATATTTATTATTTATTTATAATATATATATTATATTAATATATTTGTTAGCTTGTATCTTGTGTGCCGGTGTCACGAAATAGAGTATCCCCCATACATGAGTATCCCCCCTTAGCTAAATGGAGTATTCGGTTTAGTTTGCATTTTTGGCAGTTTCTAAGTGTATTCAGTCGTACTGTTTGGATTTGTTGTACACATAAAATATTTTAAGTTGCGTATCTTTAGTTTGTACGTCGACCTGAAATTAACTTCGTTTTTGGTGATTTGACTGGATTTTCGTCGAGGCTATCGTGATGCGTATGACGATGGGGGATAGAATGGTTTATTCCCCCGGATACTTTAAACCGGTTTATTCCATCCGGGGATATGCTTTAGGGGGATAGAATATCTCGGGACACCTGCAGTAAAGATTTAGGCGTCACCATCCAAGCCAACCTCAAAGTCACAACACATAATACATAATATAGCAGAACAGATACGTTTAAAGTTAAGCAAGAATAACACAAACGACTGAAATGGAAAACTAAATAGAATTGTGAACGACTAACTGGAAGAAGTGAACAACTTTAGACTCATAGTTGATAATGAGTTTCTCCAGCCTGTCCACATCATCAGTTGCTTCTTGAGTCTTTGACAACTCCTGGGAAACCCAGGCATGGGAACCCTTCACGCACTTCGCATCCTCCGGTTTCGTGGACTTCCAGCGTGTGCTCTGCAAGAGGTCGCTCGGGTTATATTAGTTGCAAGAGTGCTTCACGCCATAACTGCGTGTTGGGGTCTAATCAAAGCAGAACAACGGTGTAGGCTCGAGGAGGTACTTGTCAGAGTTCGGCGGAATGTCAGGAATGTCCTTAGATATGTATGTCTGAGGACATTCCTGATGTGGAGAATATGGTTAGTAGCCGAAAGTTGAGTATACGTTGCTATCTGCGGTTCAATGGAACAGTTCACACGTTGTCCCACCTACTGACATGCGTCAATATAATATAATGCGGCCCCGACCTCATGATTATGTACTACTTTAAGGACAATAGAAATTGTATTCCTAATGTTCTTTACCGGAAAGTGGTACCAATAATTTGAGAGTCTTTGGCAAATTGTACCAATTAACACTAGTTCAATCTTTTGAACCTTCCTGTTAACATTAGTTTTATATTTTGATCTCTCTCGTTTATTATTCTTTTGAACTAGCTGTTATCAGTTGCGGTGTCAACTGTTTTTATGTACCAATAATAAACCAATATAACAGTAATAATAATCGACTGATGTCTTGAATATTATGATGTTTTGGTGCTATAGAAGTCATTAGATTGGATTAGGAATTTATGATCTAACATTTGGAGTTTTCCTCTGCTTTGCAGGAATCGTCATTGACCGGATCTAAGCTGATCCTCTTTCATTCTCTATGTAACTACTTCAGCACCGTTGACCTTGACATTCTTATGCCACTGCCAGCCAAACCTTCAGATCTGCCTGAGGTAACCTCTTATGCCATTTTATTGTTCATAGGTAGATTATTTGAAGTCACATTATTTTAAATCGAATTAAAACAACACAGGGCGCAAGTGGTGTGTAGACGTTGAAAATGGCCACTTGATGTGATATTTCATGAAATGTGCTCTGTCCTGCTAAAACGGACTCCACTGCGTCTTTTAATCCAATACAATGCAGTGCAACTGTGTCTTATATTGCTCTCCTTCCAAACTTCAGAAGTGCAGAAGCTGCCATATAGAACATCGATGGCTCTGAGCCGTTGTGCATGAAGGACTTGGTCACGGTCCCTACACTGTGATCGTCACAGGAGAGGCTCGATCCCTACACCCTGCATTACTAGGCTAACCAATTGGCTACCATGTCCCACTATTGTTGCATCAACAGAATTACAATTTAGTTGCTGTAAATTGCCTTTAGTATATTGTGCGATGTGGCTTCTTGTTTTGATGTTTTTCAGTCAGTTGTCTTTTTTGTGGATTTTTTCAAAGGATTTCAATTCATCCAACCTTTTCACCATCATGGCGAAGCTTTTCTCCATTTCCGTCCGTGAGTCCATGGATCTTGTTCAAGTCACGCCAGACACCAATGGATCCACTGTTATTGGCAGGTCTGTGTCTCTTGGCGACGAGACATTGTCTGGGAGGAAGAAATCTGAACACCTGTTTCATCTGTCAAAGCTTCTTAATCAGCTACAGGTGCGATTGTTTGCCTGGGTTTCCCAGGAGTTGTCAAAGCCTCAAGAAGGAACTGATGACATGGACAGGCTGGAGAAACTCATTATCCACTGTGAGTCTAAAGTTCTTCACTTTTTCCAGTTAGTTGTTCACAATTCTGGTTTATTTTTTCATTCCAGTCGTTTGCATTATTCTTGCTTAACTTTAAACTTATCTGTTCTTGGTTGCTCATCTACCACGGTTGTCTCTGCCTCAATAACCTGATCTACTGGATGTTGACCTGAATGTGGTGTGCCACTGGTTGATCGATTGTTACCTTGTGCATTAAACACTGGCACTATAGAAGTTGCTAATTAATAATGACGATGATTATCATTATTATTATTATTTTTATTATTATTTTTATTATGATCAAAACATAAACAGCAAAAGTAGTTCAGCGGAAAAAATATTCCCAGTACAAAACGTATCATTTATAAGATAAGATTATACAAAACGTATCATTTCTTGTTACGCAATGACACGACTCTCAAAGACAAGTTTCTGGGGTGTGTGGAAAATAGTCTGTGTTTTGGTTGTTCTTCAATATTGTGGCATGAGAGTGTCTAATCTCTGGATTGTGTGGCTGACAACACATGAAAATTGAAGTTAAAATTAGTTTTTCTACAGACTGCTGTCAGCTAATCACTCCAAAGGTTGAAGACTTTCTGACTCGAATGACGATGCTCAAAGACTCTGATCTGGTCAGTGAAACTCATGCATTTGCAATTGCACACCACTTTATTTACTCGCACTTTTTACCATGAGACACGGCAACCAATTGTGAAGCACAGTAGCATATTGATCATAGCACTCGACTTATAGCGCTGAAGTCCTACAGGTTCGAGTGACTGTGTGTGGACCACTGGACCTTCAGCGAATCCTTCATTGACAATCACTGTTAGTGCCATCAGTTGATGGTTAGTAATTAGTAGTTCTCAATAAGTGCCTAATTACAATAATTTAGTATATTTACAATATATTGACGCAATTATTGACGCAAAAGCAGGTCGAGAGCGCTGCTGATTTATGCTATATAAAGATTACAATTACAATTACAATGTACTGCTGCAGAGGAGGACTGTCCAGCCAAAAGCAAAATTGAAGACAAAGCATGAGCCGTTTAGAGGAAAACAGCAGGAATGGGAAAGACAGTGTGAGAGAGAACTGTAATAACGGTGACATTTTCGTCAATTCAATTTTCTAATCAGGCTGAAAAAGTGCAGTTGAATTGTACAGTGATTGATCGAATTAGTCACTGTAATTGAATGACTGATTGCATCGTTATTAAGTGACTGATTGCATGGTCTTCTATTTTATTGCAGAGGGTACTTATACTGGAATTGGACACTTCCTTTCTTGCCACAACATTGCGCGAGTTGGTACGTTGCGCGTATTTTCCTCTTTGGTCTCTCGTTCTTTAAAGACGTTTCTTTCCCCACGGGCTTTTCTTGCCGAGAGCGCCTCTGAATAGTTATTCTGAGAGAGGCGCTATATATATATCTAAATATACGATACGATGCATGCATGCATACATACATGCATACATACTTTCATAGATCCATAGATACATACATACATACATACATACATTCATTACATACATACATACATACATACATACATACATACATACATACATACATACATACATACATACATGCATACTGCTCCATCATACATCAGTCTCCTCTGTTCTGGGTCGTGGCAACCTTCGGTCGGCTTCCCATAGACTCTCGACTGTCGCTCATATGCATACTGCGACAGTTCAGTCCAGAACCTTCTTGCTGCATTTTTAGAAAGGCCGATTAGTCATAATGGGGACTATATTGTTATTATGGAGTCGTTTGGTGTAGGAATGTGAGTAATGACTTTGAGGGGGCCAAGCCGACCCACACGTAGGTCGCCCAAATTAAGGCTAGAAGCAGGCGGTCAAAAAAAGCCGCCCCCGTCAAATCGGACACTGGAATACATGGCTATATGCATACAATAATACAAATAGAATCTGTCATTGTAGGTTCTGTTGATGTCGGTGTTGTCCACAAAGTTGTCTTCTCGCCATAAAGCAAAATTGTTGGAGCATCTTAAGCCTGTAATGATGACAATTCGTAAATTGCTCTTCAAACTACCAGATCTACTACCTTCGTTGGTATGATCTTGTGATGCATCATAATTGAAGAAAGTTAGCGACTAAACGGGGCAGTAATCTAATTGATGTAATTGAAATTACGTAATTGGAATTTAAAAAAAATTTAATTTTGTTTTTCTGCATAAAAGTAACTTGTACGAGTACAATTTCCATTGCTAGGTACCACTTTAAAATTATGGTCTTATTGCATTCGATGTTAACAGGCTGGAAATCAAGGAGAGATGCAACTGGAAAAGGAATTGAGAATATGGGAGGTTGATTCACCTCTAACAGATCGACCGAAGAAAGTCACCATGGTGGGCGACTTGGTTTTGTTCTGGGGAGATAGGCCTACTTCATCTAATTGGGTTATTCTCAAAGTGTGTTTGCAATACTTCTTTCAGTTTTTTGAGCTTATCTTTTCAAATTAACTCAGATTCTTAGAATATCAAATTATTTTCTAAACTCTGCAATTGTTTTTGTATGCTGTATATCGCTATCTGGGTTCTGTGTTAATCATGCTGTGTTGATCATATTGATCGGTGAATGTTGTCTAAAACTTGTGATCTGATTGTTATTCAGATCGATCTGATTGGTAACACCAGTGACAAACCTATTTCATGTATAATGTAATGACATTCAGAGTGTCCAGATCTCCAGATGTTTCAAGTCCAATGGGGAATTGTGAGTTTTGAGGCATATCTTAATGCACGAGAAAACATTCAAGGGTCATAATTATTATAGAACCGTTTATGGTAGAAATGCAAGCCTTATGTGAGGTTAGCCTACGTAGGGGCACTGTATAATAAGTGTCGGGATATATAGTTTACCAACAAACCAAAGTATAACGAACTTTCCAGTTTTCAATTACAAAGAGTGTCATCAAAATCAGTTTTCTTTATTGACTACCTTTGTGTCTATGCTGCATTCTCCAAAGCACGTTTACGTAGTTTTTCTCTTTTTTAGACATTCTCGTGTCTTGGAGCGACACACTTTGAAATAGAGTTTGACAAAAGATGTGAAACAGAAGAAGCGTGAGTCTTTCCGTCTGTATGCAATCGTAATCATGAACTTCAAATTTCTAAAAGGCTACTCTAAAGCTATTTGAAGGCAGAAGCTTCGTCATGAGATCCGTGTAGCCTTGTTGTAGGAAGCCTTCTATATCACGAAACTTTAGATATTATTATTCATTCATTAATCGCCACTATCTACCCAATACCACTGAAGTTGATATTGCCCTCCTTCGAAAGCTCAGAAATGCACACGAACATGTGGCAGAGCATCTTTAATGGAGGGAAATTGTGAGTTAAAGATTTGTTTAAGGTCCGTATACGCAGTCACTGCCTCGGATGAGGGTCGAACCCGTATTCTCCACGTTACAAGCTGACCGCTCTAACCAATCGACCGCCTTGCCATGCTTTTATATAGCGCCAATTGAGCTGCCACACGTAAAGATGTTTACGTTTTATGTTATGCTCGATCTCTATGTTATATAATCGTTTGACAAAAAGGAGATTTGGCGGTTTGCTGGTCAGGATAGACCTAGAACAGGAACAGTGGAATTTACATCGAGCGTTGAAGTGAGGTGGTTGTAGTGGTTGAATAAGAATTAGATCACAGGCTTCAGGTAGGATTCACAGATCAATATGATCAACGCAGCCACAGAGCAGACGGCGCAGAGCGGCGGTCATTCCTTTATCTCATAATGGCGAGTCTTCCAGATTCTGGACCGGCTTCACCACACGGCCGAGCAAGGTAATCGCCTTCCAGGCTGGTTCCTGCGTCTGGCAGCGCCAGGTTACTCCAAGGTGTTGTACGTACCATCTTGTTAATCTCTCATTAGCCGCCTCGCATATACCATTGTACCAAGTCAATGGACAGCCCACTGGCCAAAGAGGCAACTCCCGCAGCCCCGGAGAATTATCGACCAATATCGGTAAAGCCGGTTCTTCCAGACTGGTTGAAAGGGAGTTGGTTCATCGCTACATAGCCTGCATATATCCAGCATTCGAGGCTTCTCCAATGGATCAGCACCTTGCTGATCAGAACGCATTTCGACCAACGGGGTCAACGACTTCGGCCCTTGTCTCGTTGCTCCACCATGTTACATCCTTTCTTGCGAACAACAGTTGCGTGACCCTCATTTCCTTGGATTTCTCAAATGCTTTTGATACAGTCAGACACTCTACCCTGGCAGCCAAGCTCTACAGTAATTTGGCTGGTCGCTTTTCATGAGGATCTGAAACGTACTACAAGGTTTGAGGGTGAGAAGTCTACTGTTGCTGTCATCAACGCAGGCGTGCTGCAGGGGTCGGGTGTTAGTAGTGTACAGACTGACAGTTCCAGCACACGAAGTGACGTCACACGCGGTGGGCTGAGCCATACAGCGGTGCCCTACTTTGCATATTGCCTGCAGACTGGTTCCCTGCTTTACATGGCGGCGGATGCAGACTGACTCCCTGCTTCACGCATGAGTGAACACCATGCAAACTCCTTCCCTGCTTTGCGCAAGCCCATAGGCCCTACATTGGTTCCACCCACACCGCCATAACTACCCTCATACCTACCCACATACGGGCCCACATAAGCGCTCACATAAGCACCATTTGGAATATGAAATATTACTCATCCATATATAATTACCGCTCCTGTAGGCGGAGCCTACTGCCTGAGGCTATAGGCTTGCGGGTTTACTGGCTCACACATACGGACTCACTTATGGACCCATGTACGTCTTATTACCCACATACCCACACTCATGCCTACCCACATGGAGGCCCACAGAAGGCACCCATATTAATCACCTTTCTGCTTTACACGCTAGAGCACCTTACATTGATGTCCTTGTTACCCACTTCCACATATGTGGGCATATACGCAACCACATATGAACCCACATGCACTATATAGAATGACCGTAACTATAATATCCTATGCGTAGTTTACAGACGGTAGACCTGTAGGCCCTATGCCTTCTCAGCGAAAAACGATAGAATTTATAGCATTAATTTACTTCCTCAATTGTACCTTGTAGCGGTGTGTCTACATGAATGTCATTAAACGAATATACAATACAATTGCACACCCATATGGAATATTACTTACCTCCCAACTTTACACGGTAGAGACCATACATTGGTGGCCTTATTAAGCACTCTTACATACGTGCCCACAATAAGTGCCCACCCTAGACAACACATTCAGTCCTAAGGCGCATGGCTTTCTGGTGACGCTATAGAAGTTTAAAGATTTAGGAAAATCTTCAACATACTCTTTGTGGTTTTCACGCGGCGCTTTAGAAGTTTGGTGCTGTACGCCACCTCTGTATTGTAAGGTTGACTTCAGCTGACGATCGGACCAGACTCGATAGGATCGTTCTTTGTCGGCGGTCACTTGGTGTAGCTCGCACGTGCTGCGTGGAATATTTCCTCCCAAGGCCAGACATCAGTACAAACTCAAACAGAGACCGCCTGACTTTGCTTTACCAACTCAGGACAAAAGAAATTTAATCCAACCCGAGGGTTTTATACAAACACCTATATTAATTTTCTAATTTCTACCTTTTCGTAACAGCCGATTTATATCAAACAATCTTACGAATTCATTCTCCCTTACGGCATAACTGTTACAGTAGAATGTACCCGGTTGCGGTCTGTCAACCGGTTTACTTAATATTATTATTGCTAATCATGGCACTACTTATTATTAATATTCTCCTGTCATTGAACTGCAAGCTAATTGGACATGCGACTGCTAGGTGAAGTACAAATCTGTACCTTTTTTCCATTAGAGATGAATATCTGGACTTTGGTGATTCAAAAGGCATACATCATCGCGTCTGTGGTCGCGTTGGCCGCAACAGTTGGCCAATGAAAGTCCGATTTGAAGGCACCTCAACCATTAACTTTACCTACATAATGGAGCTAAGACACACCTGCACTGCAGGCTACAATTTCAAGGTAAATTACAAACTTTCTTAATATCGATAGTACAGTTGTTAAGAAATACCACATAGCTTCCTATGATATAATTATAGTGGGGGTAGGGTAGCCTATTAGTAAGAGTGTCCATGCTATAACATGGAGATAATATTTTCAATCCTCCTCTAAGAACTCTACTGTGTAGGGAACTTGAGTCAGCCCTTCACTCACTATTGCTCAGCCCCATCGATTGATACTTGGTCATTTGACAGTGGCACTTAAGAACTATGTTTACAAATAGTAATAATAATAATTAATAATAATAATAATTGTAATAATAATAACAATAGTAATAATGATAATGATAATAAATTGACATTGCATAAGCAACCTGTTCTGGTCCTATTCTTTTTGCTAACTTTTGTTTATTTTCTAAATTGGCTTTGTTTGTTTTTCTAACCTTCATTGTTGACAAATGGTGTATTCTACAGATATAAATTGGTGTGCTAGAGTCTAAGAGTCAAAGTATGTAAGTAAGTATATCCTTTATTGCACCAATTGCTAACCGCATTTTGGTTTAGACTCTACAATGACCTAGAAAGGACAATGTAATTTCGGGTTAAAATTGGACTTTATAATTTTTTTCTCATACTAATCATCTAAATAATATAACAGAAATAATTTTTATAACTAATTCATGCCCTACAATGTATTTAAAATTATAAATGATAATTTTACTCTTTGTGTAAGCCGTCCAAAGGAGAAGACGAAAATTTCTCTAATTTGCCTCCTGTTATGAAATATACCCATATAGCTGGTTTTATCCGGTTACTTAATAATCCACGTAGTACATGAGCAGGGTCGTTAATTATGGCCTAGAAGAGACGGGAATCTGCGTGCTGATACTTTTATAAGAATCCGGAAGAAAGCCCACCCGAACCAGTCGTCTCCTTAGGGCCTGGAGTAAGCTATGATACACGGAGTCTAATGCCAATAGGTAAATGCAATGGAAGACTTTCGAGAACGATGGCCAACTACATGAGAAACATAATGGTGTTGGGTTGAAGTGTGCAGACGTCTACACCTGCATCTCTCCATTGGCTAAAGAGCGCATTGGTCATCGATTCAGTTTGCACGAGACTCGAGTCTTTGGCTCTTTGCCATAAGTGAGGCATTTACCAGCAGGATGATCTTGAATAATAAACGCTTGGCAATGGGAAGTAAATACTCTTGTGCTTGCTGTATTTAATTTCTACAATCTATGTGTATGAATGCATCTTTTTATCAGTACTATCATATGAAAATTTATAGAGTGCAGGCTAAGTACATCACCGATGCGCTAGTACTTTTATATAATGTCCTGATGTCTGCTTTATCCATTTACGTTGTGATTTGTTTATAGGTGAAAGCAATGCAGACGAAAGTCAGTGATTTCCATTGGTTGTACGATAACTACCTCAGCTTGTGTCGTCTCTTTGGCCGAATATCAGCTTCTGTCTTAGACAAAACGCATGGTACGATTGACAATTGATGCAACAGTCGTTATTTGAAGACAGAACATACTTGGCTGCTCGTTTAAAAATGGCGACGTTTATAACTAAGCAACACTTCTGGGTGCTTTACAGAATTGGTTAAAAGTAAATTTTTGAAAAATAACTCTGAGTTGTTGGAGCTGCTGTGATTGTCTTCAGTCGTAGTCTGGAAATGTTTCGAGGGCCAAGTTAGTCAAACGGATAGAGCGCTTGACAAGTGATATATGGAGTACGGGTTCCAGCCTTCACTGAGCCGGTTACTATAATAGGGATCTTGAGTAAGTAGGCCTACTTCACGCACAATTATTGATGTGAGTGCACTTCTGAACTTTGGAAGGAGGGTGATATCAAAATCAACTATACTGTTACTGTACTGTTTCCAGTTCTTCCTAATTCGGCGACTTCACAGGATAAATTGGAGATGCAGATGTATCGGAGTGAGCTTTGGACGACAATCTTTCGTGGAGGCCTTGTTGCTAAGAAGTTTGAAAGATCGCTTTCTGGAAACTATGTACGTTCTGCGTTAATTTAGCTTAGCTACTAGAACGCCGTACTGGTTTGACATTATTGAGGAATAGAGAGGGAATAGGTGTGTGAGTTTGCAGTAGTACTATTATACATTGATTTATCAACTGAAGTGTTTACAACGTATCTTGAACTGAACAATAAATTGTGATTGATTAAGATGTCGAAAATGTTAAGAATCACGTAAGCCTAACAATGGGCGTCTCAACGGAGTTGTCTTCTGACCTGATAACGGAGTTGTCTTCTGACCTAACGGAGTTGTCTTCTGACCTGATTGACTACTTTCTCATTTCTACCTTCATGTTTGAACAATTGCACTGGCTTCCTTCTCTGCACACATTAAATTCAGAATCCTCCTTTTGGTCTTCAAGACACAAAAGGATCTTGCCACAGAATATGTAGCTGATGTATTACTCCGGCCTCTTTCAGCCTCCTCGCATCGACCACTCCGCTCTGCAAGCAGACTTGATCTTCTAGTTCCTCATACTAAAACAGATATATGACTCAGTCCCGGTCCTTTACCTCAATTGGTCCCTCTCTTTGGATAGCGCTGTCTCCGTATACTCGCTCTCAAATTCTAGCTGGTAACTCCTCCTTTGCTTTTCTCATAATCTATTTCTGCTTTCGTGACCTTGCAAACTGGAAGCGCCTCTCAACGGTTCACCCTATTTGGGGTGCTTTATAAATGTTTGAATACAGTACAACGATTACGAATTTAGTTTAGTGTACTATCTGCTGACACATCGTGCATTAGACGCGAACGCTGCACCATGAGCTTCGTCTACTTTCTATGCCTCTATTTCGCAAGTGATGAAGACCATTGCTGTGGGGCGCGGTGGTGTAGGGGTATGTTCGGTGCCTTGCAGCCGAAGGGTTGCGGGTTCGAATCCACCTCAAGCCGCCGCGTACATAGGACCCTGGGCAAGTCCTTCACTCAATTGCTCATGCGCTTCGGCGTGAAACTCCAGTTTCAGTGTCCGCGCTGTAGTCGGGAGCGCCTCTGTGTAGACATCTTGGAAGTGGCTATAACAAGAAGTGACCATTGTGTTTTGATTGTGGTCTTATATTGTGGGATCAGGAGCACCTCTGATGAATTTTTTTGAAGTGGTGCTAGATAAATCGGTCTTTACAATTACAACTGAAAATCTGTGTTATCTACAGGAGACATCCGATCAGTCTGATGTTGCAACGTTTCTAAATGATGTGGCCGAGTATAAATCAGAAAAGGCAAAGGCTTTCATAAACAGGTAAGCAGTTACATGAGAAATCAGTATAAGAGGTATGTTTCATTTTGTAATGTTGTTATGTGCTCTTGTTTCAACTTTTCTAGAAACGAAATCTTTGTTCCTGACACGCACAATTTTACAGCTTGGACAAATGTGGTCTTTGAACAACTGAACTGTCACAACTACAGAAGAATTGTCACCTCGTCTAATAGATGCCTATTTTTAGTTACTCAGTGATTGGCAAGTCTCTGTAGTTTGTTCCAAGTAGAGACAGACTTTGCCATAATGTTAACAACACATCTTGCAGTCCATTCTCTTTTTCCATGCAGTGTCCACGTCTTTCAAGTTTCTTTTACTCTTCAATACAGGCAATCTGACTTGGTTTATAGCCCAGTGGTAAGGGTGTCCATTGCTCTGTGTTAATTTTGATTTTGGTTTGTTTTTATATGTAGAATTTTCTTGATAGTTCTAATATTTTTTGACTTCTGATTATGTGCGAGTGTGCATTTTTAAGTTATTCTATTTTACACTTAAGATTTTATGTTTTTTGGCAGTATGTCGCCAAGATGATCGCCATTTTTATTGGTCAACATTATTATGAATGGGCTGGTTCTCGTTTAGACAATGTCAAGCTCTAGACTCTACATATAAAGCCTACCGTTTGCATCTGGGATGATAGCGCCTCGGAGTCCGTGATGCAGCCAGGGCCGGATTAAGACTTCTCGGGCCTCTAAGCCAAGAGACGGGTTTAGACTTCCGGGGTCATATAGCCCCAAAGCCAAGCAAAAGTACATGTCTCTGAACATAAAGTTCGAACCGTACGGAAACGATGTTTTTCTACTGAATATTGGCTAAATAATAATAATACATACATTTACTAGACCTATTGTCATTTTGACAATTAGGACCTCGGTGTAATTTGATTAAATTCTTCCTGATAGTTGGTACCCTCAAAACGTTGTGGGGTCCAAAGCCATGGCTTAGTTGGCTTATGCGTTAATCCGGCCCTGGGTGCAGCTTCCACACAGGATCTCTTTAAAATTACATCGTCGTCGTCGTCGTCGTCGTCGTTGTCATCATCAGCAGCATCGTCATTAAGCCTTGATTGCAGCTATCTAATGACTAAGCATCAATCGATGGTGCTGAGCAATTGTGAGCAAAGCACTAGCTTAGCTAAGCTTCAACCACCCATACTCTATACATCACAATGCGAGCACTCTGACTTATCCCACATCAACAGTTACTGTCAACTGCATGTGAGGAGGTCGTTCTATGATGACAAAGCGGCCTACTATGGAGACCGACCCATTGGCCTGAGGGATATCTGTAAGCTGTACTTTCTTCCATTTGCAAAGTAGTGCTATTCAGTTTGACTTCAATCGAGCGTCGATTGTTCCTATTCCTCAATTCAGCACAGGCCAAGAATTCTGAACATGGTGTCAACTCTCAACGTTTCTAATCTTTTCAGATTCCGTATTGTTTTGTTTAAATGAAATTAATAAGTTCTGCTGTATTTTTGTAGATGCAAAAGTCATCACAATCGCAACCATGACATCGGAGGCGAAGAGATTGATCGAGTGATTGCCTCAGTGTTTGCCGCTCTGCTCTGGCACACTCAGTCACTGCGACATGACGTCAATATCTACTGTTAAGTATCCAGTTCTTTGGTTGTGTGTGAGTAGAGTGATAGATGATTGACTGGCTCATTGATGGACAGATTAATGAATGGATGGAAGAATGGTCGAATGAATGGCTGGATGGTTGAGTGGTTGGATGGTTGAACGGATGTATCGATGGATGAGTGGTTAGATAAATGGATTAATTATTGAATTGATGGACTGATTGATAGATTGATTGATGGTCTAATTAGTGAATAAGTTATATTGTGGAATATTTCAAGTAATAATTGATTATTGTTTTGCATTGGTAGTGCGCAATGAATTCGTCGATGACAAAATATCTGATGGAATCCATGAAGCGTATTCTGCAGCTGAGAATCTCCGGCTGTTTCTGGTAAGAAATGAAAAGTTGCATAGGATGTTGCTGTTTGGAATAAGATGGATAGGGATGGATGGATGGATGTTGGGAATGGGTGGCAGAGTTGATGGATATTGGATAGTGTGGATAGATAAATGTATGGATTTACGGAGCAATGGATGGATGTGTGGTTCTATGGGTGGAAGGATCAGAGGTTTAGCTAATGAATTGAAGTATGTAATTGAATGAATTCAGACTATTATTCAGTAATGAATTAATTGGCGGATTCGAAGTTTATTATTGTGCAAAATGACTTAAGATTTTGGTTTGCTCAATAACTGATTGCAGCATTACCTAAATTATTAATTGATTGACTTCTGACGATTGTTTAATTGATTTTCTTTCAGGCGGAAAGACGGCAAACAATGAGAAAAGAACTTGAAGAGCAACATGAAAGAGAAGGAACAACAGAGGAAGAGAAAGGAAAGGAAGCAGCTGTTGATGTTGTGCATCTTGTGGAAGAGAAATCAAAATTCCTGCTCCAGTTTGCCGGATTATCGAGGGTTGCTATGAAAGCAGAGGTCCGTCCCAATGGTCTCTCTTCTAATATCGCAAACATTTAAGAAATCATACAGTCTTCACACTTGTAGCCTATTTCATCTGCTTGGTAGTTCAGGAAAGTATCTATGCTGGAGAAATTTATCTGTTGCTGCCCATTGACCTATAATGTCCCGTTCCTACACTTCCCATCCCTCTACCTCAGTCTTGCCTTTTCTCCTTCCCCCTGATGGCAGAGGTCCGTCCCAATCGTCTCTGTTCTATGATCCCGAACCATTTTAGAAATTCATACAGTCTTCACAACTGTAGTCTATTCTATTTCTATCTGTATGCTAGTTCAGGAAAATATCTATCCTGTTCCTTTACGGAAGTAAGTAAAGAAAGTTGATTGTACAGGCTGCAAAGGACTTGCACTCTGGTGCACAAACATAAAGTAATTCAAAATAAGAGGAGAGGTGGAAATGGGAAAAATTGAGTGCACTAGGAGTTTTTCCCAAGAAGGACATTGTGCCCAACTAGTTCAGATGCTTTGCCCCGTAAAGTAATTAAATCATTTGGATATAATTCTTTACCAGTGAGTTAATAAAATAGAAAATTCTATCACTATTCTATCTACGTAGTATGCTAGCTGATATCCGTAAGTATGTTTGATTACATTTGACTGCTTTTATTTGCGGTATGAATTGGTGTTGTATAATTTTATTGTGTCTCTGCTGTCTTGAAGGAGTTGAAGAAGAGGTTTGAGACCAGACGAAGTCGCCAGCAGTCGATTGGTCGTAGTTTGAGTCATGAGCCAAGCGTCGATCTATTAATTTCTGTAAGATTTTATGACACCTTTTCTAGGGACACTGTTAAGGCTAAACACAGCAGTGCTTGAATATTGTGTTGCACTGGTGTCAAAAGAGAAAAATTAAAAAAATCTGGATCATTCCAACTCGATTTACAGATCCTAAATTAGTGTAAAGAAAAAATTAAAAATCTAGGGATATATAATATAGATATACACATATTATTTATTGCATTTATTTGTGTGTAGGTCATATATATCCCACATACATACATACATGAATATATGCAATACATACATACATACATGGCATACATACATACATACATACATACATACATACATACATACATACATACATACATACATGCATACATACATGCATACATACATACATACACAAATACTTAGAGACCACAGATAATTGTATTTTTATTCTGAACTATAATAGAGAAAATCCAGGGTTCAAGTATGTATGCTTGCTTATCATTAAATGTTTTTGGTATATATTTGTGTACATAAGAGTAAATACTTAGAGGCAACAGATAATTGTATAAAATTCTGGCATGTGAACTTTCTAAGCGTATTGATTATGCAAGTAACAACGTCATATATTGCAGGTTGAATCGAAGTATCCGTCGTTTCGTCTTGTCTTTGATTTCGTCCAGGACATAGCCTGGACAAAAGACAAGTGAGTCTTCTGATCACCTTCTCATTTCAATATTTCACATACGCACGTGCACCACACACATATTGTTGCAAGGGTGCAGACTGCAGTTACTTGAGTATTAGCACTTGTCCGCATAGGCATCTATCCATGATGTCACTCTGGCAATTTACTGTTGTATAGTAGAACTGACTTCAGAGTTTGACCAGTCCTAGGCAAAAGGAATGCACTTCTGAACTTTCGGAGGAGGGCAATATCAAATGCAGTTGAACTGTAATAATTGTATTATAGATAGATGTATGAGTCAAGCAAATTGTGCACACAGGAGAACGAAAGAAAGGGGGACACTGGGAATGAAGAAAATAAGAAAATGAGTAGTAATGAACGGATGAAATAAATAGGAAAGGACGAGATGAAGAAAATCTTGTCACTGCATATTAGGCAACTTATTGAACTTCTTGTGTTACATTGCATCATGACTCGGAACGTCGTTTAAACTTGCTTGAATTTGTGTTTCTGTTGAATTTTATGCTGTTGAGAAATTTTGAAGGTTAATAGTTAGATGCAGACAGATCAATACATGCATACATACATACATACATACATGCATACATACATACATACATGCATGCATACATACATACATACATTCATGTATGCATTCTGGCAGTGGTTAAATTACATGTACTTAATGAGAAGTGGGAGATCTCCAATTTTTTTACAACCTAGAACCTTAGCCTATCTGGCGAAGCTATAAGCGATTCTCGTTATTCAGATAAAACAAATGCGTGAAACACAATGTATGCTGTCAATTGTGTAAAAAGACCTTAGATAATGTGTTACAGATTGTCAGATGTGATAACGTAAAAATTCAAAACGACGTATTTTGGGCGATGGAGCAGATGTATAGCAGTTTCATGTTATTTAATGGATACATGATTGAAAGGTTCTTTCGTTTAGAGTTGAGGATTTGCTGAAGAAACGCTACATAAATTCTGAAAGCCTGTGGAAGACCTACTCCTTCATGAGCGAATTCTTTCGGACCATCTCCAGTGAACTTCTGGAAAATGATGTAAAATTTTCGATCGAATGTTTGAAATTTATAGATGGAGTTTCATTTGTGGTCTTACAACTATGTTGAATGATTTGACGACTGTTATAATTTCCATCGTTATCACATATTTTTACAACGCCCGTGCAGACGAAACCCTCCGCGATCAAGCAATTTTCACTCACAAAGACTGGTTAAATGTAAAATAAATGGAACTGCTGTCAATTTCTTTCTGAAGCATTAGAGATTCATGAGCATCAGATTTCTTCTGCTAGTTGCCAACATCTGGTAAAAATGTTTAAATACCTCTGGGGTTGCAATGCAATTTAATGCACATTAGATCAATATAATATTTCTGCATTTATTAAGTAAAGCTGTATTGACAAGCCATCAGTTGATTGTTCGGCGCAATTTTGTCTAATGGTTCTTGCTCATGGTCCTTACACATGTTTTTGTACATTTGTTAAGTGTCACTTCTATGTAATTACCAAACATCAATCGATGGTGTTGAGCAATAAATTGTTCGTGATTTTGCATTGCTTACCGTCTCTAGACAGTAACCATGTCATAGGGAGCTTGAACCTATAGGCCCCTACTCTGCGTTACAATGTTAGCAGTCTAACCAAGAAGCTAGTGCTTTTGGCTATCGTGTCTTATGAACAAT
Organism: Aporrectodea caliginosa; assembly: GCA_020284085.1. NCBI lineage: Eukaryota > Metazoa > Annelida > Clitellata > Crassiclitellata > Lumbricidae > Aporrectodea > Aporrectodea caliginosa. The sequence goes on from JACEVL010000460.1 coordinate 439,482, forward strand.
GTCACATCCTAATATAATATTGTATTCGCAAAATGCAGAGAATTTAATGAGACAAAGGAGTATATTGTTTTTCTAGATGTCTTGTACCGGTACTTTATTAATACGAGAGCTGTTGGCCTCACAAGATAAGTTTGGTCGTCACTACGCAGATGGAATCGATGGCTGTGGTCTCGGAATGGAGGCCAACGTCCGTAGCTCATACTATGGTCTCCTGCGCCACCTTGTGACACGTATACTCAGGAAGGACATGACGGCTTCATTAGACAAGTTGGTTGTTGGAATCATAAACATAATGGGGATTAAACTATTCTAGACGATTGAATCTGTTTGCTACTTCTATACCATAAGTTCATTGTAATTTGCTTAATTAAAACACGAATTCTGATATAAAATAATTCAGGATAGGGATCTGAAAATTAGTTACGCTATAAATAATTACCTTGTTTTACACAACTTTGTTATCACTTATCAGGCGTTCTAGATATGGCTCTCAAAAGTAATATTGTAACGAGTTTCGGGTGTTCCTGATTTCAGTGTATTGGACAAGATTAGCATCAGCATCCTTAACATTATCTTTTCGATTGTTATTTGACTTGTATTAACATACACTGGCGGTCTGTATGGACATATTTGATCTCTATCTGGAAACCGTTTCACCTGATGCGTACCGTAGTTTAAAGTATTTCAGACAGCTGTTTCGGAAAGAGCACCTAAGGACGACGCAGCTGGATTTTCACCTACCCGTGTGTTTTGACTGTGTCATTGTTCTTTCTTGTCTTCAGATCTAAACCTGTTGGATATGAAGTCTTGACTACTTGTGTTCTTCATCTACTTGACATTGATTGGCAGGTTAGTTAGTAGTTCTGAATCAGTCCATCAATCTTTTTGTTCTTTTCTGCAAAAAATACAATGTAAAAGTTTCTACATTAGAAAAGTTCACACGAGATTAGATTAGATTACATTGGATTAATGACTTGTCTCAACACAGATTTTATTGTATTGTATTTATTTGTTGCGTGTTTATTGATCAGCTAGCCAGGTATGCGACTTATGATTGTCTTCAACTGTTTGTTTTCTTTGTTAGGCTTATGACCTGCCCTTCATGGTTGAACTTCGTCTTCCAGAGTTGTATTTTACTTTGGCCAAAGGTAAGTTCAACTTATAGTTATGAGTTTTTATGTCCTCCATATGGACTGAAAATTCACTTGGCATCAAAGATTCAACTTAATCTAATCTGAGAACTTACACGGCTCACCAATTTCATAATGCACTTTGTGATGTTCGAACGGTGATGATAAGCAAAACTAAGTATGTCACCGGTAAGGGAAGTTCTGATTAGTTTCACCTTCTTGTACAATAGCGAGGCACAACTCTTTCGGGAGACAACATTAAGTTCTCTATAAAACAGCAACAGCAGAAATGTGGTTCTGCTGCATTGAAAACTTGGTCCAGTGCTATCTTTGCAAATATTCTATATTAAGTGTCTTTATACATGCATGCATGCATGCATACATACATACGGCACTTTAAAAATGCTGCATGCCTTCCTGATTAATGGAAATTAGCTATAAGGTGACCCTGCAAAATATTCTTTTCACTGTTAGTTAAGGTTTTCTGATTAGTTTCACTTTCTTGTAGTGTTTTGAATTGTGTTAATCATGTACTGTGTACTCTGTAAAACTGTTACAGCATTGCAGAAAAATGATGGTTCTGTTTATCAAGGAACTAGCTATCAATTCTGATTTCTGAAATGTCTATTTAGGTGTCTTCATAGTTAGCGGGATCTTGATCCCTTTTGGGACTCCTCTTGCGGCCATACATATTACATGTTCAAATACATACATGTACATACATTTGACATGGCTTCAATAATACATTTTGATTTGATTTGATACATGCATACATACATACATACATACATACATACATACATACATACATATATACATACATACATACATACATACATACATACATACAAACCATACATACATACGTGTATGCACATACATGCATCTACACATACATATATACATACATACATACTGTATACAACTATACATACAGACACACTTTGACGTTCTATTGTATTGTATTGTATTTAAAGACTTATAAAGTGCCTCTCACAGTACACACCAATGAGACGCGCCCCTGAAAGCCCCCAGAATAAAGACAAGTTTTGAAGAAGCGAAAAGATGTTACAGTGTCACCGTTACAGTGAGCGAACTACGGGGATGTTCCAAGCAGGCAACGGCAGTGACTGGGCTATGGACGTTCTCACACGACTAACAATAGGTCAAAACGGAGCGATGAGCGGAGCGGGCGAATGGAAGCAGCCGAGGTGGGTCGACGTATGGAGTCATAGACGTATTTAGGGCAAGACCCAGGTAGGATCGATAAATGAAGATGAGTACCTTTAACTGGAAGAGGAAGTCAATGCATGAATGTAGGCCTAGAGATATTGCGTTACAATGATCTTACTGTGTATTTCTCAACTTATTTCTATATCAACGTCCTTGACCGTTTTATGTCAGAATTCGTGTTTTATTATGATGTGTTATAATGAGTCTTGGTTTATTTTACAGATTACCTTCCACCAGTCATTGAAGATCCAAAAGAGTTTGGTGTTGAGGAGACGGAGGAGGAATATCGGCGGAACCTGGAGTTGGCGACGGAAGCTCGCACGAGTGTCTCCACCTATCATGCATTCGTATACAAACATCTAGCTCTAATAATAGTTACTTGATGAGGCTTAGCCAACCCAGACATTGAACAATTCTCCAGAACGTTTTTTATACGTACCTCGGGGAAATTTGTTTAATAATATTATTATTACCACTACTATCATCATAATTGCGTTCAAGGCTACTTTTCTATTATTTATAATTTTATTTCTTAGGTCATTTTGCTGACTGCCCACCGATACTGATTGCCCGCCTCTACAGTCTTGACATTTCTTATATAGTCCAAAATACATAGCCTACTAGTATGTTATGGGTCATGGGTTGCGACTGATGTTTATCTTCCCAATTCTTAGACGAATTCCAGTTCTTTGCTCCATGCACAACTGGTCTCCAAGACAGCCACCAAAAGGCATGAGTATCAGTTACTATTACTATTATTATTATTACTATTATTATTATTATAATATTATTATTATTTTTATTATTATTATTATTATTATTATTATTATTATTATTATGTATTTATTAAGTGCCAGTTTCTAATGACCAAATATCAATCGATAGTGCTAGTGCTGAACAATTGTGACTGAAAGACTTGCTGTAGACCTGCAACACAGTAACCACGTGCTCTTCGCGTTACAGGGCAAGACTAGTGTTATAATGAATAAGCAGCCCGGTTCCTGATGTTTTGTATACTTAATTTCTGTCGTCTTATAAGTATTCTTGGCTGAAATATATATGTACCTTATGCATCCCAACCCTCCTCTTTTTTTCGGACTTGGGGCCCGTACAGGCGAATTTGTAGCGGAGTTTCTATTAATTTTAGATTAAATTGCTAGAAAAGAAGTTTGTTTACTTCAGCTGCAGAAACACTTTCGGACCAGATTTCCAAAAGTTGGCTTTGGAAGTGAAAGTATTTTCTATTGTGATGCATGTGGTAGTCCCGTGTCGACAGACTTCTATCGCTGCCTCGATTGTGATGAAGTTAACATCTGCAAGACGTGCTATAACGGTGAAATCATCCCGGAGTGCGAGGCTCACAATGGAGAACACAACCTTGTCTTATTTCGGTATTAAATTTTGTAGTTTTTAATAAAAAAAATTATTGCTCTTATAATACCATCGTTCATCCAGTGTTTTCTGCCTCGGGTTCCTATACTTATCATCCCACAGGTTTTCCAATCCAATTTGAAATTCCACGTCTTCAAGAATTCCTACCGTGATCCTTCCAATCCTCTGCCCTCAAAACTTTCTCGTCTCCAGCGAAACCTGCCTTTGCGGCTGCTCTACCTCCTGTCTCTGGACTCTATGGTATTCGGACTTGGATATTACCTAGACATCTCTGGCAGCCCAGTGATACGATACATTGCTCGCGTATAAGCTTTTGTCGTGCTCTTAGCTTTTAAGTAGAGCAACACTTTTGAAACTTTTGGTCTCTTACTATGATTTATGGAGTTAACGAGCCAGATGAAAAAGTTACCAGCTTATACACAACCTAGCTCCTATTTCTATTACGAGTGATTCATGACATGTGGTTTTTAATTAATTCTGACAAGAATTATAATAACTTTTGTATTCCAACAATTACGACCACCTTGCTCTGTCTAATGACTGTGGATGATTTTTTTCATGCACGATTGTCTGCTGCTTCAGATTTAGGGTTTACTGACCTTGCACGTGTGCCAAGTGCAATAATATGAATAAATAAGTGGAAGTACAGAGTGAAATAAATATGCTACTCGACTTTGGCTGCAAAGCAGTGCGGTTAAGAGATCATGGTTTATCTCATTTCATCATCGTTTATTGATCCAAAATATCGATAAAACAAATGCAATTGAACATAAAACATTAGCAATATGTTAGATGAGAAACGGCAGACCCAGAAGGTACCAGAGTCCAGCTTAAATTTGACCACCAATTAAAAAGTTATTCCGATGACGACGAAGAACAGCGTACCGGTATGTTGTTAATTAAACATGTAGTAAAAATCTTAACTACATGTAGGTTAATAATTATATTGCATTTCAACTAACAAAACAAAGTGTGTAAACTATTATGGTTGGTAAGAATGTATGTAGCAACTGACGATATTTTCGTGTTGTGACAATGATAGTAAACACTGGATCTGAAAGGCATTTGTTCTTTGTGTCATCTCTCAGATATCTGTGCAAAGGATGCTCATGCTTCATCATAGCCACACGGTGGCACTGCAACGAATGCAACGACTTTGACCTGTGCAACGGTTGCCATTATAGCAACAATTTTCCAGAAGGGTAGGCTAATATATCAACTGATGTTCAGGGGCGTCCATCCTATGGGGGGAATGAAGCAGAGATCTTCATAGTAGCCTTTTCAGGGGGAAAGAATTTTTTCACTACTCATTTTTTGAATTTAAGAAATTAATAGATGTGCTTTTGATTTTCGAAAATGCTTTTCTTTGTTTAATTTAATATTAAAATCATTGTGCTGTTCTCCGACCGAGCTGACGATTAGTCTTCAATTTCATTATTTTGGCCTATCGTTATATAGTCTTTGGTAGTACGATAACGTCACACTGTGTATGAGACTTGAGTTATAATGCCGCATTAATGCGGTGCTATGAATTTGCAATTTGATTTTACTAGACAAGTAATCATTGTAATCATGCCCAGAGACAATGTTTTACTAAAGTATAAATGTTGCGAGCCGTTGTGCGGCATGCTTATCCGTAGTGACAAATGGCGCATACATTGTACTACACACCACAAGTGGAAGACTACAAGGTATGTATAACTTTGAACATTGTAAAGTCTGTTACCGCCGACAGAGTAGCAGTGGCGCAACAACCATATAAAGAGGGTGAACAAACAAAGTCCAGAGGCCCCGAAGACCCAAGGGCCCAAGTTTTTTAACTAAAGAAATTAATGTCCTTTTTCAATTTTTATAGTTCAGACTGCAGAGTCGAGCTATAGCCTGTATATGACGGATGCTTCATGATACATGATTATATCATACACAGGTCCACAGACATATAGGTCACCGGATTATGATGTGTCGGATTATGTGACTCACACTATAGAAGCAACACTCAGTTGTATAAAAAAGATACGTTAACTTGGGTGCGCGCCAATAGACCCAGCCTGTGCTAGGCATGATTCTCTCTTTCACGTTTACAACCACTGCATTCCCCAAACAGTAGATAACTCATCTCGAGCGCTAAGAAATATGCCGGAAATAATATCTGCCTTGTTCTCACTCACTCTCTGTCTGTCTGTCTGCCTGTCTCTCGAGCTGTCTCTGTCGGCTGTCGCAATGTCTCTGTCGCAATTCAGTGTCCCTCTGCAAGCCATGTGGCCTGTACACACCATAACTCCATAAGCCTACATAACTCCAGTCTCCAGTCTTCATGTTACTCGACGTTATATATAAGTATCTACAGTCCTTCATGTTCACTCGTTTACTTTTAAATATAATACCTAAAGTCCTAAACGAAAATTATCAAAACAGCGAAGACCATTGTGAAAAATCGACTGAGATCAACCATAGTTGATGACTGGTTTGCACCTCTGACAGTATTAGCCTGTGAACGAGACGCTTCTCTATCGCTAAAACTGGACGAAATTGTTGATCGCTTGGCTACGCACTCTGCTGCTTTGAAGAAGCACCTATTGTAATTTTAGTACTTATGTTATAATACTGTCTGGCCGTTCTGGCCGTACGCCTCTGTCTGTGTAATGCATAATGTTGCTTGATTAATGACTTAAACGTTAAAGATTTCAGCCTTAAAATTATACTTCAAATTTCGATAATAAAGATTTTCTCTTTTGTCGACAGTCGACCAGTCGTCTGGGGCTGTCGTCGTGGGGGGGCATTCTGATAAAAAGAGGGGGAATGCTTCATAGGCGTAAGGGGGATGGACGCCCCTGCTGATGTTTGTATATAAAGCATGTTATGGCTATTTATAGAGTGATTGAAAACTGTTTATTGCATATGCACTGGGAACTTATAGACAGATCAAACTACGAAACAGTGACAGCCGATGAGTTTTGGCATGGTGCAATTTCCTATGAATCAAGAGATTATTGCCTTTGCTGAGAGTCAACTTCAACGATACCAACCGTGAGATGACTATCGCGAAATGGTGGAGCTGACCATCACCATCTTGGACGGAGTGTCTTCCAGGAGCATACCCTTCAGAGCACCAGCTGGACTACAAAGAGAGAGGTGAATGGCCGGGAGTATTTACAGTCTTAAGATTTGGATGTTCAAGAGACAGTTCAAGTTGACAAGAAGAGAAGAAAAGAGGATAGCTGACATCTGATTGTTCGCTGTAATGCTTATGTGAAAGTCTTGTTGCAAGCACCGTTTGCATCATCTGCTGCTCGATTTGACCTGGGACTCTTGAAGGACATTGACAGATATAAAGAGAAAAATAGCGAAGTTACAGAGATTGCAATGACGAAATTTCTGGGTCACTTCTGGCATCTGTCGGAGGAATTGCTGGCTTGTGCGTTCTTTCATGACAGGGTCTCCATTGACGCCAAGCGCCAAATGGTTACTGCTCTGAACAAGACTGGCATCAAACATACTCAAAAGAGAACAACATTGATCAGCTCGAAGCAACTGGAAGATTTTGTTAGGGAAAAGACTAGAAGACTCTTCAGCATTACAGGCTTCCATCACGTTTCCTTCAACCAGATGTTGATGCTTGGCCAAAAGATAACAACTGCAAGTTAGTAATAAAAAACACCGCCAGCTTAATAAGAGTTATGAATGACATAGCAGAGCGTGGAGTGGCACTCGTGTGCAAGTATTACAAGCTTCCAACAAATAGCGAGGTTCAGAAGCAGTGAAGGAATATTTTCAAAGATATCCAGACAGGAATAAAAAGATACTGATGCATTAATAGCCTACATTAAATCTTAATTGGAACTAAACATTTTCATGTTCACTTATGTGTTTTGACCCAAATAGTAAAATTGATACTACCGTCCACCAGAATTTTTTGAATTTTTACATAAGAATAGTACACACTATACATATTCAATGTTTTGTCTGCGGAATTTTTACAATTTGATATAATTATGTTCCGTCCGGTAGCAACCTCTAAAATTTATCAAATCTTCACAAACTTTTCAATATAAATATTTTTCTACCTAAAGCAATAAGTTGGAAGGGTGCCTCCTTTAAAATTCAGCAAAAATTTCTTTTACATGGAGCTAATGACCACCCTAACTCCTATCTTGTCTTGACATCTCCCATCCTTTCTTATTCTGTCCTGTCCTACCTAGCTTGTCCTGACTTGTCCTGTCATTACTTATTATGATCTGTCCTTTCCTATCTTGCCTGACCTCTTCTGTCCCATCTTTTTCTGACCTGTCCTCTCCTGTCTTGTCCTAACCTGTCCTCTCTTATTCTGTCGTATCTTCTCCTATCCTGTCCTGTCCTGATCTGACCTCTCCTGTCTTGTCGTGACCTGTTCTGTCCTCTCTGATTCTTTTCTGTCCTTTCTTATTTTGTCCTGACCAGTCCTGTCCTTTCTGTTTCTCTCTTCTCCTGTTCTGTTCTCGCTTATTCTGTCCTGTCCGCTTCTACTTTGCCCTGTCCTGTTTTCTCGACTTCTGTCCTCCCCTCCTCTCTGGCCAGAAACTTGCAATCACACAGGATTGAAGAGCAAGTAGAATTCAATAAATAACTTTAGATTTCGTTGTCTCGTGTTTAGTGCAGTTGTCTAATTCTTATCACCAATTTTATTGGAAACTGTCATTGTTATTTGTAACCTAACCATCACCTGTGGAGTTAAAAGTAACTTATAAAACGAAATACCTGTCGCGAGAATCGATTTACTAAACATATCTTTTATATCATATGTCATTAATTTTTAGAAGATTTTAAGTGCTAAACAATTGGCCCGAAATAATATAAAAGTAACGTTCATTAAAATTAGACACTGACGCGGTTAGAAAGCTCGCCGGTATCACGAAATAGAGTATCCGTCCTAGGACTATCTGGGGGATGTATGAATTTATCCCCCCGGATGGAATAAACCGGTTTAGAGTATCCGGGGGGATAAACCATTCTATCCCCCATCGGTATATCACCGTATACGCATCACGATAGCCTTGACGAAAATCCAGTCAAAATCACCAAAAACGAAGTAAATTCATTTAAGGTCGACTTGCAAACTAAGGCTAGTGCCTACCGTTTAGTCATGACTGATACGAAATTTAAAAATGTTATGTGTACAATAAATCCAAACAGTACGACTGAATACACCTAGAAAAATGCAAATTAAACCGAATACTCAATTTCGCTATGGGGGGATACTCATATATGGGGGATACTCTATTTCGTGACACCGGCACAAAGTGACACATCAAAGGATGCACATACTGGCCGGTGGCAAGACAGTCTAAGAGGCTTTTTCTACTATTCAGAGTGCAGGCCACAAAATCTGTTTTATTATAATTATCAGATACACCAGTTTACATGTAAATGTAATCTCTATTTTGTAAAGTGCAGGCATGCGATTACGACAAAGCAATTTGTTTCTATATCGTAGGCCTATCAGCCTAAAACTGATACGATATAGAAATTATTGTTTATGGAAATTTAGGCCTGTAGCGTAGGTTCTATATAAATCGTAGGTTAAGGCTCATAGAAGCAAGAGGTAATCGGCGTTGACTGAATTCAACAACATTCGCTTTGAAGAAGAATCGCTGAACCGTAGACGATGAAGCTCTTGGTTGTTCTACTGGTCGTCGGATTGGTGATTGGTGAGAGATTAAATATTGTCTTATACTCTTTATGAACGTTTTCAAAGTGAATTTTTTAACCCTTTGGAGGTGAGGTGAGGCATTGTAACGTTTCAGGTGAGGTGGGGTCTGACATACCCCAATACATATAATTACTTGCAAGTCGCAATATCAACTATAATATAAATTGTGAGCTAAACTACAGTAACAGTTTTTACTGTTATGTAACCAATTATCGGCTAAACTGGTGATTTTCAGGAACAAATAACAGTTTTCAATCATAATTGATATGGCCAGCGTGGTGGCGCTCAAAATCAAGCGGCCCTTTGCAATGGCATCTTCGTGGCCCTCAAAACATGTAACATTTTGGGAACACGTGACAATGTCGTGACATAATACCCGTAATAATGGATCAATTTTGCATCGATGCAACACTATATGCAGTAATATCTTATAATCGTCGCACATTTTTCGGCACTGTGCCGTTACTTTTTTAAATTCCTTAAAATCAATATGTATACGAAAATTAAAATTTCACTTTAATATGCAAGAAATAAAAAAATGGCGTCCAAAAGTACCTGAAAGTGTCCTAAAGTGTCCGTATTTCACATTCACTAAGGTAGACAAAAATAATCCAAGCTGGTTCTACGTTTTCCGTAGAAAAAGCAGCGTAGAATAGCCTTGGGGGTGTCATACCCCACCTCACCTCCAAAGGGTTAACAATCCTTTTTCGACCGAGTCTTACTAGGGTCATAGGCAAAGACTTAGTTTCAGCAGTCCAGCCTCTATTTACGGAAACAATTATTTCCCTCAATCCAACTTCTATTGAGGTACCGGTAAAGAATTAGTTTCATCAAACCAACTTCCATTTAGGCAAAAAATTATTTTCATCAATCCAGATTCCATTTTAACACAGAGAAAAAAAAATTAATGTAAAACACTGAGAGACAGAATTTTTATTCCGTGCGCCCCGAGTTAGAAGAAATCTGCGTTCATCATATGAAACCTATACAACAGGTTTACGCTATACTAGTGGTTAGAGAGTCGTGTATGAATTTATGTATGTATGTATCAGAACACTTAATATAGAGCATTTTAATCATCTCACGAAAGCGTTTTCTCTACGCTAGCCTATATGATGTTAAATGTCATTTTCAACTAGACTATTGCATCAGGTAGCAAAACAATGCACATAAAAAACAGGCATCAATGGTGGGCCCACGCAAACACATATTGAGCAAACCAACGGATTTCCATCGACAGCTGACATTATGTCATAGATGTTCAAAGTCGCTAGAATCTGGACCAAGTTGCGTACGTATAGGGTGGAGAGGTGACAGCGCTCGCAGCACACGATGCCACCGTACAATCTCTCATGATTGTTAGAAGATGACGCAAGACCGGATGATTCGTAGAGGTTGCCAGGTGAACGTGCCATTCGCCTCGTGTCAGTGGGTATATTGAAGCGCCACCAGTGACTAATGATCGAGGTCAACCTAATGACCCACGTTGGTCGAAATGACGGAGAAGTCGATCAGCGACCGACAAGGTCCGTGACATGCGCAGACATTGTAGGCCTACTCTATTACGAATTGAAAGCACGCATTAAAAGCCATCAAACGTGTTGATGCGTAGGATTGGATTATTATTATTTATTATTATTATTATTACAGTAGTTTTATATAGCGCCTTTTCAAGACAGTCTACTCAGGAGCGCTCCCAGGCCAACCTGGGTCAAACAGGACAGTCTTAAGGCCAGAGAAGAATTGAGCAGAGTGTCCTATTGAGGTCAGACGCAGTGCCACCGGAAGTCCATTCCAGGTCACTGGGCCAGCCACAGAGAAGGCGCGGCGCTGTCGGATAGCAGTCCGAGCACGGGGGACAAGGAACTCTGCTTGCACCGCCTGAGCGTAACGAGCCACGACGCGGAACAGTCACAGTAGGGCAGCAGAGTTCCTGCAGATATGGAGGAGCCAGGCCCTCAGTGCAGCGCCGGACCAATGCAGAGACTCGGTAGGCAATGCGCTGCGGGTAGGGGAGCCAATGGAGGACATCCCGCACGTACCCCGAGACTCGAGAGAACTTAGGGAAGCAGCCCACAAGGCGGGCAGCCGTGCGCAGGACTCTGTTAAGGCATTTAAGCCGGCAAGCTGGGAGCACATCATATATGGCACTACAGTAGTCCAGACGGGAGACGCTTGAAGGTCATCAGCGTATGATTGGCTCAGGGTAGCCCCAGCCGCAAGCAGGGGTCCCAAGTCAGCGGTGAAGATTATGTACAGAAGAGGACCAAGGACGGAGCCCTGGGGTAAACCAAATGGTGCAGGGACCCAAGGGGACTTAGTGCAACCGTGGGCTACCATGAATGAACGGTCCTGCAGGAAAGAGGTAAGCCATCCAAGCATATTACCAGAAAGGCCGAAGGAGACAGATAAGCGCTTCAGGAGGATCTCATGGTCTACTGTATCAAATGCAGCACTTACATCGAACAGGGCCAGAAGGGTGACCTGAGATTTATCAATAGCCCCGTAAATGTCAGAAAGGAGGCGGACTAGCAAGGTTTCCGTGGAATGGCCCTTGCGAAATCCCGACTGGTAGGTTGGCCGAAGGCCATTTCTGTCCAGATAGTGGATCCAATGGACGAAATAAGCACAATTCAGCATTACATTCAAATGAAGGGATAGAAAAGAATACAGAAACAAATTTACAAGATTATTGCTCGTTTCTAGCTGTAATGTGGTTTAAATTTAAGCAACCTGCCTCGCCAGAGAAAAGAAGGAAGTTCATAAGCGTCCGAAAGAAAGTTCCAATTCTCATCATGAAAGACCCGATGATGTCGTGAAATCAGGCAATGCACCTCCCGCGCCTGAAACGGAGGAGGAATGTAAGAGTGACTGCGATAAACAGCACTCACAGGTGAAGGATCCGGAAAAGAAAAGGAGAAAACTAACAACCTGCAGAAACTCATGTTTGAGAACAACCACCAAACCCAAGTAATGAGGTAAAACAAGTAGACTTGTCACTTGCGTCTCCTTCTGTTATTACATAATAATGTAAAAATATTATTATTACACAATTTTTGGTACATAATGTATGCTGTAGTGGTGTTCATAAGAGGTCTGTTGAATAGGCATACATAGAGAAAACTGTTGGTGAGTAGGCCTAGGTCAGACTGTGAAGGAAAAAACTGGCCACCAGCTGTTATGATCCGAGGCTACGAAGAGGAAGTCACTAGCAATTCATATTTACGGCTTTCTCTGGGAGTTACTCTCACACTGGCGAGGTCGGGACTCTTCTACATTGAACCAGGACGGCGAAAGAGCCCAGGACCACAGGGAGAGAAGATTTCAGTTCTTGTTCGGCTCCTGCGTTTTGGCAAGGAGACTTAAACTGATTTCTGGCCTCTAAGCACTACGAGTAGCTGGCAGAGTTAACAGAGTCACACGGCGTTAAATTCACTTCTATTCTAATGTGATATTCACAACGTCAAAATTGTCTTCTGACAACAACAGATTTTGAAAGTGTTCTTAACCTAACTACTGAGCGAATAAACCTCTACTATTATAGGCCTACTGCTACGTAAAAGTGCTATCAGCGTCTCCTTTCTTCCTGTGTAGATTGACGACTTACGACTCATCCAACGACTGATACCTATTAGTAAACCATCGCCCTTTATGATAGACCCCAAGTGTGCAAAATCTGTGCTCGAAACGGGTCTTATGCATTGCGATTTGCATCGGCTCATCTCTCCCATAGTAAAATTTCCAGCTGTTTCACCAAATCTGCACCGGTGCCAGTTTCTTACATCAAACAATACGTTGCCATTGGCAACGGTTAGGCTTCCGCACCGGCCGCTGTAACCCGGTGCCAATCGCTTCTATAAATACATGGGAAATAGACTCAACATGAAATCTGCACCGGAGCAAAACGTCATTAGAAATACATGAGAGTTGCTCTTCATAGTTATCCTCAAAATCTGCACAGATGCAAGTTTGTGACGTCACACAATGCGTCGTCCATAGCAACGGCAGAATTTCTGCACAGGCAACTAAGCTTAAATGATCTAAACTGCCCATAGAAATACGATGAATTCTACAGGATAGATGAACAGAGAAGAATAAACAGAACTGGCGAATTTCGCCACAGGAGACTCGTTACAGCACTTGAAGTGTGCTGGTTTAGTAATTCAAATCTGATGCCACCTGGTTATAGATTAGTCAACAGCAGTTCAAGACATCGCTTTATTTTCATAATTCGACAAACTAAACCCTAACTTAAATGAAGCAAGGATCACAGACAGAAAATTCCTATTCACACTCGTTTCTACCCACGACAGGGCATACTGGACTACTGCAGCATATAATTTTGAAATAGGCCTATTATAAACGGGTGGGTTTCTATACATAAGACACGATACAATAGAACAGGCCTATCCGATAGAAGACTGACTTGGCTGACTTACCATTGAATGGAACACGGCATAATTTAATATTATTTCGAACAATTGGAAAATGAGAAGAGGGCACGATGGGAAGGCCAAGTTCGGTGTAACATAATACAGAATAGAGTGTATAAAGTGGACACTCCTTTTAGATAGAATAGTATGCCGTACCAAAGTTACGACAGGGTAGAATATAGAATGGCAAGATAGAAGATAGTATAGACTAGGTTATTTATAATGAAATATAATAAGGTAATACTCGATGTATTACCCTACATAATCGAGCCATTTTCCGTGGTGGACCCAGTGATCTGGAACGGGCTCCCCAAGGAGCTACGCCTGCTCCCTTGGACTCTTACTGAAGCATTCTTTATAAAACTCTATTTTGTGGCCGTGCTGGAGTCGGAAGCGCCTCTGAGTTGTTCCTTTGAAGGGGCGCTATATAAATTTATGAAAGAATAAATGAATAAGATAAAACATAAAATTGAGTTCTGTAATATTGTTAGGCCAAAATGTTTAGTCTACGTTCATAGTCCTTAATATCCAACTAGAGTAGGCTACATCATGTAAAATTCTATTTAAGATTTCTAGCCTAATCCATTTATAACTGTTTGCTTTTCATATTTTCCAGGGTGAAAAGAAAAAAAAGAGAATAAACTGCAAGAAAAAGAGAATTGATTCGAAAGAAAGGACTTTCTAATAAATAATAATGACCTAACTTTCTTTAAATGGTGTGTCCTAGTCTGTATCGGAAAATAAAAAGTATTGTTGCCTGACTCAGCAAAATTTATATTCGTGCAGTCGTTCAGTTACAATTGCGCCATTTCTTAAAAATAATAAAGAATCGATTCTATTAATGTTCAACTGATTTCTACGTAGAATTAGCCTACATAGGGCCTATGAATGGAGACTTTATTACATGGACCGTGCCTGACAAGTCACTGAGTGACACTGACAAAGTGGAAAAGTTCATTTCCGAGAAATGTGTTCAGAAATCAAGTAGGCTTAATAAGGGTCAACCGAGTTTGATGCATACGCATTGTAGTGGAACCCCCTTCACAGATCCACCAAGGAAGATGAGGCACAATTGAAGCAATGGCAGACAGCAATGATTCAATACAGGTCACGTGGTATCAAAAAATGGCGCCATCTAGAGAGCAGAGATTGCCACTGCAACAGTTGCAGGCACAAGTTCACAATGAAACATTTACATGTTCTGGTAGTCAGTCGTTTAAGAAACAAAATTCAAAAACTTACATGACCAAAATTTCATCAAAAATGCGTTTAGAAAAAAAAATTGAAATCATAGCGACCCCAAAACTACTGAGATTCAATCAATTTTTGGCATGGTTTCTCTGTATGCATAGTGAAATAAGGGCAGCCTTGTAGAGAGAGTTTGGGGAGACTTTGAAAATTTAGTAATTTACCATATGAATGTAGACTACCCTAGCCTAGTGTGCATGTTCCTCATGTAGGCCCTACACTGTACAGATATTGGCCAATCTGTAGTAGATCTCGAGTTGCGTCCGGAAGGTCTCGGCTTGGCCTTCCGTCCCATAGCGTTGACGCAGGCGTTCCACCAACTGTTCGTAAGTCACATCCGGCTGGGCCCAGAAATCCCAGAGCAGCTGAGTGGCGGTCTTCTCCAGTGAGCAGCGAAGGAAGTCGATCTTGTCCGAAGCGGTCCACCGGTTGTGCCTCGCACAGACCTCGAACTGGCATAGGAATGATTCAACGGAGCCTGTCCATCGAAACGCCCGGGTTTCATCTGCATCGGCCGGTTTTTCAGCAGGCCGCCGACGCCCTCAAGCAGCCCCGGAAGAATCCTTGACTCGTCCTTCACTTCCCGGCTAACAGGTTCAGTGGATTTCCTTCGGTCGATCACGTCCGGTCCGGTCGGAAATCCATCGGCTTCCACTCCTCGAAGCCAAAGTCGTCTGGCAGGCTGTTCCGGCCCGGCTTGCTCTCCATCGGTCGTCTTCTCTCGGCGGGCGTGGAGCTTTCAGGCTGCAGGACATCAAAGCCGACCAGCGGGTAGATGCGTGTGTCGTCCTCGTCTCCCATCAGTAACCAGCGTTCTGCGATCGTCTAACACCCAACTTCGCGGGTACCAGTACCACTGTGGAGAAATTGGGTCTGGGTCTTCTCAGGAGGGAATTGACTTGACCCCACTTCTGGTACCACTGTGGCGAACTTCTTCGGCGACGAAAGTCAACTTTCTGGTAGAGAGAAGTTGGAGTGACCCCAATTCTGCTGTACCACTGTGGCGAACTTCTTGGCGGTCTCTCGGGAGGAAAAAATCAACCCCACTGATGGGACCACTGTAGTAACTCTCCTTTTGTCGACTGGGTGGATTCCTCTCTTATTCAACGCTTACCAGGATAGCACTTAGGAAATCCCCCAGTCCTCAATGTCCGGCCAGGCTAGGCCTCTCCTGTCAGGCAAAGGTCTAGACGATGCTTGCGACCATCGACCGTCAATTAGATGAAGAAGACGACAAGAGTCAAGTCAATGAAATCACTTGTATTACTGACGACAACTCAAACTCAACTGACAAAAAGTAACTGATTTACAACTACTGCGACCGAACTGAACGACTGTCTCACAACAACTGAGCTAACGAACTGACTGCGAATCAACTGAGCTCCTGAACTACACTATTCAACTGACTGAACGTCTTAAGCAGCCCTATTTATACCCAACAGTGCGGTCCCGGGGGACCAAGGCCGGTCCCCGGGGACCGAGCGGTCCCCACACCAGGGGCCCAAGGCCTACTGACTGACTGAACATACGGAGGCCTACGCAACTACGGGCGGGGTCAAAGCGTCCATATTGCTACAGTAACAGTAAAAAAAGCTTTAATATCTATAGCCCATCAATGGTTCATTTAAAATTTTGGGGCTTTTTACTAATATTCGTCCCGTTAAAATGAAAATAAAATGTATAATTATATTTTCGTGTTAGTGAAGTGGGTTCGTGGCCAATAATAGGGAATGCCTTCGATCGTTCTTGGATTTGATGACAACGATGGCTTCAGACTGTCCATTTGAAAATAGTTTTTAGATCGTAGGCCCTATAATAATTTAAGTGATTTAAAGAATGTTTGAAAATACATTTGGCTCTGTTTAGATTAGTCCCCGGCACCGCCGCCATCCGCCGCCGCCGCCAGTCGCTGAAGCCCTCAAGTCGAAGTAAGTCGCTAAGGCTATCGACTGGACCAAGTCACCGCCGCCGCCGCCGCTAAGCCCTCAAGTCGAAGTCAGTCGCTAAGCTATCGACTGCTATCGACTTTGTCCACTTAATATATCAGCAGTTATTTATTTACTACCTTAGGCTACTGCCTACCTATAATAGGCAGTAGCCTTACTTACTTTACTAGATATACACTAACTTCCAAGGAATCCATATTTAGACTTACTATGAACCATCTAATCCTAATATACATCGATGCTATCAACAGTCAGATTTTTCTGTCACGTTATCGAACGTGGCGCACTTCTTTAATTGGAAATGGCGTCTTTTCGAAGCAAACGTTGCGTTGAAAATACGCTGGTTTCAGTGTCTTTAAACACGGTACAACTAAAGATGATTCCGGAAAAATTGATAATATGTTTGTGAAATTAGGGAAAATAGGCGTCCATTTGCCATTTCGAGAGAAATCCGGTGTTTGGGTCCATTTTGGCGAACTACTGGTAAGTCTGGGTGAGACATATGTAGGGTTTTGTGGGCGCTGTCGCTGACTAATGCGCCCTCCGGATTCGAACCCACTACCGGACTGCTCTGCTCTCTGTCTTGCTCCTGCCATACTTCCCTCTCGCGCTACCAAGGGGCAGGACCAACTGGCGATTGGCCCTCTTTCTCTGTACTCCGTTGACGAGGTGGTTATAATTTCCGAGGCGAGGCGACACGTCCGGACAGGACGTCCTCAGCCCTCTAGGCTGAGTGTGCTAAGGTGGTTCTAGTTGCAGTCCGGTCCCCTATCTGTCCTTGAACGATCACTTCCAATCCTTCTAAGCGATCCATCAAACGATTTATTACGTTAACCTGCCGGTCGGCTGTCTCTCTCTGTCTCTCTTCTGCCTCTCTTCTTTCTCTCTCCTGTCTCTCTCTGCATCTGCGTCACCGAGTCGGTCAGAGTGGTAAGTATGTTCATCATTCTGTCTAACGACAACGTGGGCCTATTCTCGGTCTGCGAAGCTTCACTTCGCAGATCTTCTTCTTCTTCTTCTCCGTGCCTATCTCTAATTAAATCACTCCGTTCGGCCATTTTACAGATTATATTTAAACACTAACAATATATTTCTACGCAGATTAAACAGTACATGAATAACTAATTACGATTAGCTAACAGTAGTCACGCTAAATTAACATCCATTCACACGCCATTTACCACACATTTATGCGTATGCCTAGAACAAAGGTAATTCTCTTAATTACTTCAGTGACATTGATTATCACCTCCTGAACAGTTGCCTTACTCCCAAACAGTACCTTCACAGCTCGTTAGCTCCAGGTTAACTCTGTCTGGCCTGACGCCGTGTGCAAATCCCTTTGTCGGCCATTTGTACAGACTCCTCCGTCGCGTCGCTTATCCCTGTTGGCGCACGATAAATATCCAATTGTCGGCAACGTCCTCGACTCCGTAATTACGAGGCACTAATACGTCCTCGGGCTCAGTGACTCCATTGCTAGTCCCAATCCACGGTTCGATACTTTGCGCGTTTTGCGACTCGTAAATCAACCGCTGCTACGGATTCTTTAGGACTATCTCACCCCTTCGGCGGTTCGTCAATCTGGCCACGAGCTCTTCCGCGTCGTCTGGTTTTGTAACCCAAATAGCACAGAGCCTCTTCCAACGATTCTGATTGGTCGGCACACTGTCGTTGCCAACTGCCTGCTCCCTATTCGTCAGGTCTTCTTCAGCCTGCCTCTCCCATCGCGTCTAGGCTGCCAGCCGCCGTCCCTCTCCTCCTTTTACGTTTCCTCCTACTGTTCAATACTGCCCTTGGCTTAACTGCCATTCCTCCAGGGTTTTGCCAGCTGTGACTTATCGCTTAAACTCCCTTGTGAGGCGTCTGTATATCCGCCCCTTATGCTGCGCTATTTCAAGTACTTTACCTTACTGTTTGTAGAGACTTAATGTCCCTACAACTCTCCCGTACTGCCGCTCTTAGTGTCTACCGTATCGGGAGAACACAACCTTAAAAATCCTTTTTAACAACAGTTCTACACGTCAGTCTTCTATACCCTACTGCAGCCATATTTATATATCATTTTCACTCATGCGATCATGCAACATCTGCCATTCTGCAACATCATCATATCATTTCAGTTCAGACTATCACTAACATCATTACTCAATGCAAGTTCCTCAAAATTGCAATCATTTACGCATCTACTAATCTTTCTCAACTTCATCACCTTAATCATCTTAATCATTCGCCTTCATACATTGCCTCATGTCATCATATAGTTCAGTCCACCATCAATAACAGTAATTAGCACAATTCTACATAAAACTTCTACCACATCGCAATTAATATTCAATTTCAGCAATAGCAAAACCTTTTTGACGCATTCATCATTAGTACACAAATCTTAATCATCGTAATTTCATCATACTTCACTACAGTAAAATCTTAATCAACAATATTAATTCTGCTTCAATACACATTCATAGCGCTTCATAAGTCATCCAATTCATAATCATCTTCATTTCATCTGCGGCAATTCATCGCAATTCATCTTCATCCAATTCCACTAATTAACACAGTGATGTTCTTCACTAACATAAAACTCTGCTTCAATACACAAGCCTGTAGCTCTGCCTGCCATTCAATAACATTTCGGTTAATCTCTACATGACTTCATTGATATGCATAATTATACTTATTCAGCTTAACATCAGATAATACTACTGTTCACTAAACTCTATGGTCATGCGCACTTAAACTTCGTGGCATTTCCTCACTAATTTCGCTTACAGCTACCAAATTAGAAACAGAATATCGACGATTCTGATTTCAATCGAAGGCCTACATTTAATCGGCAGAGTTCTTAATTTTACTATCAGCACAGAGAATTCCTTTTCAGTCGCTAGAGTACGCCTCAGGCTGGTCTTTTCCCGTTAGTCTCCACGCATCTCGGCTGAAATGCGCGTTCGTCACATGAATTTCTACGCAGCGTACATGTATCATCGATAGGCAGCACAACATCTTCACAGTAGGAATCCGAATCTTCCCGTTTCCATGGAGTATACCGACAAGCAACGAATCCTTCTATCTCTGGTCCACGCGTGACGCGTCGTCACGCGCAGATCTCGCAGTAATCGCTCACACTTATTGAATTCCACTTGTAAACCGTAACACACTTAACACATTCGTTACACGTACTGTAGCTCAGAGAGGCGTGGAGGTTTGGCTGCAATCGTCTGCAATTTCTCCAACCTATGGCTTACCCAACGTGTATTTCGTATACATCACACAAGCGCTGCCTTACTTCATCGTACGGTCAGGCATTTGTCCTCTGCCGTCGATATCCGTTTAACAAAACCTTCTTTACGTCATCTCACGGTCAGGCATTGATTCCTCTGCCGGATATAACTTCCCTTAACAGCTTCGTTACTTCACCGCACGGTCAGGCATTGTTCCTCTGCCGGCTACATTCTTTCTTTAAACAAAGCCTTCTTGGCAGCACTAAAAGCGATTCTTCGTATGCGTTAACCGAGTGAATTCCATCTCACCCAACGACATGATTCCAACTGATTGTCTCATATACTCCACAGTTCACGATCGAGTTCTTCTTCCCACTTTCCGTCGTCGTTCTTCCAGATCTTTGGCTACTATCCTCCTTGCTGTGCGAATCGACCGCCTGCACCTGCTACTCCAGTACTCCTACGCCGGTCCGTTCGACCGCTCGTCCAGAATACAAATGCATCGTTCATTAAACTACCTTATTCATTTCTCTATCGAATTCGTATTTTAATTATTATTATTTTATGTTTTGCGTCCGACTTATTTAATTCTCGTTACTCTGCTTTATCACCTATCGAATCGCAACGATATACCAGGCCAGCGGCTCTTAGTGATCTTTGGCTGCGTCGAACATAATTCCCGTCGTCACGATAATTATCCCTGCGTATCTTTCGCAGACATCCGTTTAAGGAGTAGACTGAAATTCCCTCAGGCACATCTGAATCGACTCCGTCTGTCCTGAATCCTCGGTTCGTTACTTTGCGCGGTTTGCGACTCGTAAATCAACCGTTGCTACGGATTCTTTGGGACTAGTCACCCGGTTGGCGACTTCTTCAGTCCTCGTCGCCATTGTAGGGTAGGTGGGAGTTTGCGTGCGCCTTCGCTCGGTCACGCGACGTACTCGCTTCTTCTACACTGGCTCCCGCTCTTGCTATCTCTTCCCTAGGCGCTACCGAAGGGCAAAACGGCGGAGCAGGCCGTCTTCTTTCTGGTTCTTCTACTGACGAGGTGGCCCATCTACTTCCAGTGGCAAGGCCCACCGTCGGACTGACGGTCCTACGTCCTTCTGACGCAGGGTGGTTGGTAAAAGTTACTACCCGCCCCCTTCATTTCTCTCCATCTCTTCCAAACGATCCATCATACGATTCATCAGACCAAACTGTCTCTCCTCTGCCTCTCTCTGTACCTGTGTCACCGCGCCAGTCAGAGTGGCCAGCAAGGCCATCATTCTGTCTAACGTCTCGGCGGACCTAATTTCGGTCTGCGAAGCTTCGCTTCGTAGATCTTCTTCCTCTTCTCCGTTTCTTTCTGGGAGAGAATTAGACGGTGAAGCCATTTTTAAGATTATATTAAGCAACTAACAATATAATGTCTAGTACAGATAAGTTTAACAGAACAATGCTAATTCAATAATACAGTAATGCAATCCTATCGTTAATCATTCACAGCATTCATTCACAGTCATGCGTGGCTTAGGGGTGCGTACTCTATACGGTTAGATATGTTCTACTGTTATTATTATCATTTCTGCCACAGCTGCGTTTCTATCTTTAGCTGCAAGTTTCCAGTGCTCACTCGCAGTGTACAGTACTATACCTCGTTCAGGCTCTGCAGCGGCGTAGGGAAATTCCCTTCGTAATCTCTTCGCCAAGACCGGAGCGTCACCCTTTGTCTCCATTAATCCACAGTATTCAGACGATACCCAAATTCGATCCGTAGACTCGGTGAATTCGTAACCCGTTACTTCGCTTTCTTTTCACAATTCTATTCTTTTAATTACCATGATTCACACTAATTCTCAGCACTTGCTTCGACCTCTCTTATTTAAGACACAGAGTTCATATTTCTCCATTCGTTGTTCGTTCTTTATTATTGAATTCCACTTCTATCCATCCATACGCACTATCGTCGTTTCTCTGGTCGTCTTCAAGTTTGCGGTGTCATCTGGCGAACAACACTAGTCTAACCGACGTGATAATCGCTGATGTACTCGCATAGAGGCGGCTTGTCGCGGTACGGGCAGTGACGTATGACGCGCCGAGTATCTCCTCCGTTATGGCAGCTCCCTTGTTGTTGCCTCGTTCCCATCCAGGGTTGCGCTGACCGACGGAAAGAATTCCACGGAGCTTCTTCAGAGTTCCATTTACGTCTTATGATCCTTCTCAGATCATGATCGGCCCGTTGCTCAGCTGCGATATCCGTACTGCTACTGTACCCGTCGTCTGTTAATTCCCATTGTTCCGCAGAAGGTGCTAACGTTCCCTTCACTACGCTCACAAAATGCGGCTCCCTCGACAAAACATATGCGTTCGAATGACCCTTTTCTGCTCGATGCTTCACATCACAAACAATTTCTGCTCTTAGACCTTGATCGACAGACAAAGCTTCTCCGTTAGGTGCAAGACGCAAGCAGGGATGGGCAAATTACACAGTAAAATGTAATTGAATTACAAATTACAAATTACTTTGGAAAATGTAATTGAATTACAAATTACAAATTACTTTAGAAATTTGTTTGAAATTACAAATTACAAATTACGTAATTTCAATTACATCAAATTACAAATTACATGCATAGTTGGGATCAGGAACTTCAGTCAGGAAACACATGCTTTATTTCCACTGTTATTTGAATTACACTGTTTGAAACAGTTTATTTAATTTTTCTCTAAGAAGTTGCAACTGTTCGAACAACTTGTCCGATGATCGATATATGTTTGACCTTACAATCAGGCTTGCAAAACTATTATAGGCCTAATGAATTTGTGTACTACAGCAGATGAAGGAAGTGCAGAATTAAACTGTATAAAATAACATCTTAACAGTTACGTAGCTATGAAGATTCTTTAGTTAGGCCTACATGGGAGTAACTTTTCACTGGATCGATGCATGTACATTTGAGCGACGCTCAGTTGCCTTAGCATGCAGACGTTTTGTTGGATCACACACGTGTGATGGAGTAGCGCAACTCATCTATATAATACATTATGAGCTCGGTCTGACACATGACAAAATTGTAGCTACCATTTCTGACAATGGCTCCAATTTTGTGAAAGCATTCAAAGAATTCAGTGTTGCTATCGTTCATATCAGAGGTGCTATAGTGATAGTGATCAAGATAAGGAAAAGATGGTTTCAAAACTGCACTGGTTGTGGAGTCTCTAGTTTTCTTTCCAAAAGTAATTTGACTTTACAGATGTAATTTGAAATTACAAATTACATGAAAAAAATGTAATTCAATTACAAATTACAAATTACATTGATCCAGAGCAACAAATTACCAATTACCAATTACAATTGTAATTCAAATTACGTAATTTCAATTACATCAATTAAATTACTGCCCATCCCTGGACGCAAGCTACATTTGGCTTGCTCTGTCTGACGTTCTTTAACGTTTGCAGCAGCAGTAGAAACGTTGTTTAGAGTTAAGACTGTATCTGAATTGTAAGTTTGAGTGGCAACCGAACGGTGATTTATTACATTAGGGGCCGTCCATAAATGACGTCACGCACCTAGGGGGAGGGGGTCGGAAATTTGTGACGATGTGTGACATGGGGGGGTGGGGGTCTGAGAAGTGTGACGTCACACCAGGTCTATGTTGTTAAATTTAACAATTAACAACAATTTAATTTTATTAATAACAGCACTAATTTTGAGGGTTAAATTTTCATAATTTTTAATTATTTTAATGTATACGGGCACCATTATTAATAATTTTCTAATTATTTCAATATTTGGTCACCGTTAGATTTTAAAATATTCATGCTTTCCCTATTTGTTCCATGAAGGAGCATTTTGCTTCGCCATGGAAATATGGTTTTAGGGGGGTCAGAGCTTTGTGACGTCATTTTCAGAGGGGGTGTTACTTTTTGTGACGAAGTGTGACGAGAGGGAGGGGGTTAAAAATCGGCCAAAATTGCGTGACGTCATTTATTACGATAGGTAAGTGAACGTAGTTAGATTGCGGTTCCTTTGCTCTGGCGAGTGAATAGGAATTGTTATTGATTGGGTTGAAAGTCTGAGCAGCAACATGGTTCAATGTTGGCCATGCATTCGTCAGATGGCGCATGGTGGTTGGTATTTGGTTGTATTGGTTTCCTTGTGAAGGCAAAATTGAACTGGTTGGCACATAACTGCGACTCATGAGAAATTCGTCGCGTCTTTCGACAGAATTCCTTTGTTCCGGCGGCAGTGTTTGACGATACGGCTGTGGCGAGTCGTAGAATAAATCCAGATTTCTGCGTTGCCTTGGATTTTGAGTGGCCGTTTCTCTGACGCGTTCATTTATTACAGCACTCCGTAGTCTGTATTCGCTTGGTACAGACTCCGTATCACCGTTCTGCATTCTTGGCATACCTCGAGCTTCTGAGCTCTGCCTCGTTTGCGCACCAACCATTTCTGCTGCATTTTCAACAGGGTCATATTGTGTGTGAACCCTGGACATGTAATGAGGTGTTTGAGGCCACTGGTCAACAATGTGGTACGGTCGGTTGGCGACCGTAATGATATCCCTGGCCTGTGTGTATTGTGACTGTAATGGCATTCTTTCATCACTCAATTTATATAGCTCCTTCTGGCCGCATTTCGGGGCTTCAAAGAGTCTTCCATTCGCTTCATTCACTTCATTTCTCAACAAATCATCATACAGATCATCACGAATATTTGTTCCATCCATATTTTCAACATCTGCATCATTCACATTAAAATCTCTTTCTAAAAATCTATTTTCATTAGGAGCAACATAAAAATCCTTATCACATCCTCGAACGTCAATTGTAGGGTTTTGTGGGCGCTGTCGCTGACTAATGCGCCCTCCGGATTCGAACCCACTACCGGACTGCTCTGCTCTCTGTCTTGCTCCTGCCATACTTCCCTCTCGCGCTACCAAGGGGCAGGACCAACTGGCGATTGGCCCTCTTTCTCTGTACTCCGTTGACGAGGTGGTTATAATTTCCGAGGGAGGCGACACGTCCGGACAGGACGCCCTCAGCTCTCTAGGCTGAGTGTGGGTGGTTCTAGTTGCAGTCCGGTCCCCTATCTGTCCTTGAACGATCACTTCCAATCCTTCTAAGCGATCCATCAAACGATTTATTACGTTAACCTGCCGGTCGGCTGTCTCTCTCTGTCTCTCTTCTGCCTCTCTTCTTTCTCTCTCTGTCTCTCTCTGCATCTGCGTCACCGAGTCGGTCAGAGTGGTAAGTATGTTCATCATTCTGTCTAACGACAACGTGGGCCTATTCTCGGTCTGCGAAGCTTCACTTCGCAGATCTTCTTCTTCTTCTTCTCCGTGCCTATCTCTAATTAAATCACTCCGTTCGGCCATTTTACAGATTATATTTAAACACTAACAATATATTTCTACGCAGATTAAACAGTACATGAATAACTAATTACGATTAGCTAACAGTAGTCACGCTAAATTAACATCCATTCACACGCCATTTACCACACATTTATGCGTATGCCTAGAACAAAGGTAATTCTCTTAATTACTTCAGTGACATTGATTATCACCTCCTGAACAGTTGCCTTACTCCCAAACAGTACCTTCACAGCTCGTTAGCTCCAGGTTAACTCTGTCTGGCCTGACGCCGTGTGCAAATCCCTTTGTCGGCCATTTGTACAGACTCCTCCGTCGCGTCGCTTATCCCTGTTGGCGCACGATAAATATCCAATTGTCGGCAACGTCCTCGACTCCGTAATTACGAGGCACTAATACGTCCTCGGGCTCAGTGACTCCATTGCTAGTCCCAATCCACGGTTCGATACTTTGCGCGTTTTGCGACTCGTAAATCAACCGCTGCTACGGATTCTTTAGGACTATCTCACCCCTTCGGCGGTTCGTCAATCTGGCCACGAGCTCTTCCGCGTCGTCTGGTTTTGTAACCCAAATAGCACAGAGCCTCTTCCAACGATTCTGATTGGTCGGCACACTGTCGTTGCCAACTGCCTGCTCCCTATTCGTCAGGTCTTCTTCAGCCTGCCTCTCCCATCGCGTCTAGGCTGTCAGCCGCCGTCCCTCTCCTCCTTTTACGTTTCCTCCTACTGTTCAATACTGCCCTTGGCTTAACTGCCATTCCTCCAGGGTTTTGCCAGCTGTGACTTATCGCTTAAACTCCCTTGTGAGGCGTCTGTATATCCGCCCCTTATGCTGCGCTATTTCAAGTACTTTACCTTACTGTTTGTAGAGACTTAATGTCCCTACACATACATGTACCTACAATAGGCGTACTAATATATAGGCCTACAGACTTAAATGCTGCATGCTTTAGTTTCTTATCTGATTTAAATGTAACGCGATAATGGTTTGATAATTTTGACTTGGTTAATATAGGCCAATATTTGCTATTAATTTAGATGTACCACCGCTTTATTTGGCCACAAATCAAATCAATTTCAAATCAAATCAATTTATTGTTCCCAGAAACAAAACAAAATTAATAGCATGAAATTACAGTTTCACAAACATAGTGCAAATTATTACAAAAGTTTATCTATGAATAGTTGGATTGAGGGAGCAAAGGGCACACCCGAAGGGACAAGTCCCGCTGAATAGGGGCCTAATTGCATTAACTATATAGCAAAACTTGCAAGTTATTTTCGAGAACTAAATGGACGGCAGAGGAATTCCATCCCTGCTTAACTAAATCAAAGAACTGAAACAAAAAACAGAAAGAACCAGAAATCAAAATGCTAACAAAACTAAGCACTGTCATGAGAACATAAAAACAACACGACACTGCCAAGACCGAGAACATTAAGTATAACAAGTATTTACAACCTTATAATTGTATCAGGCAGTACACTTTATATTGGATAACGGGCAATCAATAGAATGAGATATAGCACTAAGAGCTACATAATAATACTCATTGCGTATGCACGGATCAAGTGTTTAAAATGAACGAGGCTCTTAGCCTCACGAATGACCAAAGGAAGGTTATTCCAAACGAGAGGACCTTGGTATTTGATTGAGAACTTACGTGAGTTTGTTCTTGCGAAGATGCATGAGTATTCTCTATTGCTTCTAGTGTCATTGATAGGCATAATTGGGCTGAAATAGGAGAGAAAAGCAGGAGGGAGGAGATTTCTGCCATATTGGTACATAAACACACCAGTTTGAATAAACTTAATTTGAGAAAGATTTAAAAGATTAAATTTCAGATACAGAGGTCTGGTATGGGAATTAACAGCAGATCCTGTGATTAGTCTTATGGCCTTCTTCTGAATGACCCTTAGATTCATCAGGTGGGTGTTGTAAGTTGAAGTCCAGATGAAATTACAGTAAGTCAAGTAAGGATAGATAGGGGTAAAGTATAAGTTCTTGAGCATGTGGGGAGGAAGAATGTAGGATATTCTACGAATAATGCCAATGTTTTTTGAAATTTTCCTAGTGATTTCTATTATATGTGTGTATTCCATTTCAGGTGTTGGTCAATGTGGACCCCAAGAAACTTTGAGGAAGTGACTTGTGGAATTATTATGTTGTCTATTTTTAGTACATTATCAGAGGGTGGAATAATCTTTTTATTGGATCTGAAAATAATAAAGTTCGTTTTAGAAATATTTAGGGAGAGTTTGTTAGCTTTAAACCAATCATTAGCCATTGCTAGTTCTTCGTTTGCTATTTTGATTAGTTCTTCGTACGAGGCATGAGAAAGAAAAGCATTGGAATCGTCAGCGAATAGAATATAGTGAAGTAGAGTCGAGGAATTAGGAAGATCATTAATGTATATTAAGAATAACAGAGGTCCGAGAATAGATCCCTGAGGAACACCAAACATGATAAGTTGGAAGTTGGATAATTTACCATTGCATGAAACTTGTTGATAACGGTTAGTTAAGTAACTTTTGAACCAGTCTAGTGCTTTGCCTCTGACCCCATAATGTTCTAATTTAGAGAGTAAGATTTTGTGGTCAACAGTGTCAAAGGCCTTAGCAAGATCCAGAAAAATACCAATAGAGAACTCATTGTTATCCATGGCTTGTGTTATTTTATCTTGTATGTCCAATAAGGACATAAAGGTCGAGTGGCCAGGTTGAAAGCCATGTTGAAAAGGGTGAAGAATCTTTTTATTATTTATAAAAGAAAACAAACGGTCATACATGACTCTTTCGAATAATTTAGAAAAAAAGGGTAAAATAGAAATGGGTCTAAAGTTGGAGATTTCATTTTTTTTCCCTGCTTATGAATAGGCAGCACCTTAGCTAATTTAATGTTTGAGGGAACCTCACCATTTCTAAGTGAGCAGTTAATTATATCACTCAGTGGTACTGCAATAAGTTCCATAAGGGGAGAGATTAGGTAAGGATTGATCATGTCATCAGGGCCAGTAGGCCTATTATGGGTAACTTTCAAGGTTTTATTTATGGTTAGTAACTCTTGAGGGCAAGTAGGTAGGATAACAAAGGAGTTCAAGGAGGAGGATGGCATATAGTCTTGAAATAATTTCTTTGAGGGGGGTATTTTTAGCGCAAGTGAATTTGGTAGATTCGTGAAGTAAGAGTTAAATTGATCAGCCATTAGTTCAGGATCTTTTATTGCATTACCATTAATATTGATTTCTGTTATCAGATTTGACTATCGACGTGCAGCGAAACGTGACTTTACAGTACGCCATAAAATGCATTTTATTGTTAGGTAACTAATAAAAATACCCGAGAAGTCGATATCAAGTCGTTAAGTCAGTCGATAAGCCTAAGCGACTAGTCAGTCGATAAAGCAAGTGACTTGGTCAAGTCAGTCGCTAAGTCAGTCGCGAACTCTCCAAGTCAGTCGCTAACGCTTCTGTTAGCGACTCCGGGGACTAGTTTAGATGCATCAACAATTTTATTTTAAAATTCAATATTAATTTTATAGAGAATAAATTAATTGTCTCAGAGTTTTTATTACAAACGGCGGCGGCGAAGTAAGCAGGTGCGGCGCTGGGGTGATTTCTCTTGTTTTTAGTTCTGTGCGAAACCAAAGATGGCGACGAATAATTATTTCGGTTTTTCTCACAATGGCGCACAATACAGGTAAAGATTAATACAAAGCAGATATAACAACATGAATTATAAAACGAGATGGGTTTAGTGTCTCTTATGGCATTCTGAATAATTATGTGTTGTGTTATTAGCGATGATTAAAATTCCGGAGTGTAGATGCGTCATGCTCTGCTATCGCTACCTCTGGGTCCTGCTAATGTAATGTAATGTAATGACGACAATTTCTATAGCATCGTCAGTTGCAAGCTACTTCTAGAATGCTTGGTAAAAGTGCATTTTAGCGTATTTAACTCATGATGTTTACTGCCGAGTATTTTGGCGTATTTTATTATTTCTCTTGTGTATCTCCGTAAATGGAGGCTGGATTGATATAAAATAATTAAAATGAGTCGCCATTGCATGGCGAGTCAGCGTTGGTCGAATACAAGTTGGGGTAAACGTGTAGTTTAGCGTCGTAAATTATCCACCATTGCATGGGTTTTAGCGTTGGTCGTAAACAAGTTGGATTGATGAAACGAATTCTTCATAAATAGAAGTCGGATTGATGAAAATAATTGTTCCTTAAATCGAAGTGGGGCTGATGAAAAGAATCTTGCTTAAATAGAAGCTGGATTGATGGAAAATAATTCTTAATTAAGTAAAAGTTGTGTTGATGAAAAATAATTCCTGCTTAAATAGTAGCTGGACTGATGAAACGAATTTTTTGCCTGATGGAAGCTGGATCGATGAAAATGATTCTCGCCAAAGTAGAAGTTGGACTGTTGAAAAACGACAGTGCTACAACGGGCGAATAATTTACGACGCTAAACTACACGTTTACCCAAGTTTAAAAGTCGTAGTTTACGTGTGCTAAATTATTTGATATTGTCACTTTAACATGGAAGCTGGATTGATGAAAGAAATTGTTTCCCTAAATGGAAGTAGGATTAATGAAAACATTCCTGTGTTCAAACTTGAAGTTGGATTGATCGAAATAATTTTTCCCGTAAATAGAAGCTGGATGGATGAAATTAAATTTTCGATTCAATAGAAGCTGGATTGATGAAAATAATTGTTTCCGTAATTAGAAGCTGGGTCCATGAGAATATATCTTTGCTTAAATAAAAGTTCCATTGATCAAAAATATTTCTTTCGTCAAATAGAAGTTGGATTGATAAAAGTAATTTTTCCAATTAAATGGAAGTTGGATTGATGAAAAAATTTCTTTATGAAATGGAAGCTGGATTGATCATAGTTAATACGCACATAGGTAGAATTCTTACTTACCAACGCCAAGTACGGCATTGAAGACATTAGAATAATTTAGCAACGTAAACTACGACTTTACCTACAAGTTGGATTGACTAAAAGAATTCTTGCTAAATAGAAGTGGGATTGATGAAAATAATTTTAGTCTAAGTAGAAGTGGGATTGATGAAAAGAATATTGCTTAAGTAGAAGCTGGATTCATTACAGTTATCATGAAAATCATTGAAATAATTAAATACGCTAAAATACAAGCCTACCTCCACTATCAATAAAATACACTAAAATGCACTTTTACCGAATGCTTTACACACATTGTCAGAAGTAACTGCGGTAAAACCGTAGTTTAGGTTGGTAAATTATTTGCTGTGTTCAATTTAAAATGGATTGATGAAAATAATTGTTTTCCTAAATGTAAGTTGGATTGATGAATATAATTCTGTGCTTAAATAGAAGCTGGATTTATGGAAAGAATTTTTCCAAAAATCGAAGCTAGATTGATTAAACAGTAACCTTGCGCTTTAGGGGTCCCGAATAATAACACCCATGTTGACCGGGAGTATGTATGACAAGAGATCACACATTGAAGTGAATTTAATTATTTCAATGATTTTCATTATAACAGTAATGAATCCAGCTTCTATTTAAGCAAGATTATTTTGATCAATCCCACTTCTATTTAACCTAAGTAACATCAATCCCACTTCTATTTAGCAACAATTCATTTCGTCAATTGTATTCGACCAACGCTGACTCGCCATGCAATGGCGAGTCATTTATGACGCTAAACTACACGCTTTCTTTGTCAATCCAGTTTCTATTTTATCAAATAGCTAGTGTCATCAATCCAACTTCAATTGCTTACTTACCAAAGTCAAGTTCGACATTGAAGACATTAAAATAATTTACCAACCTAAACTACTTTTACCGCGACTGCGAAGTCCTTAAAATGCGATAAATTTAAACAGAGATTTTATCTTAGTTTTTCTGTTCGACTGATTGTTTCTTTGTTGGCTGTCATGGGTGTTTTTCTAACTTGGATCTTATTGTGCTCGTGGCTCTGGATGTTATCCGATGGATCTATGTATATCCCCAAACTGCAGTGGTTTGTGATGGTGAGTGTTGTAATGAGGTGCCATTGCATCTTGAACATTGTTTATTTGCCACTTTGATATTTTGGAGCATAAACCAATTGGCTAAACTCTGTGTACTTCAGTGAAAATTTTTCTCTGCTGTTGTGCTTAATATTCTGCTGTCAAATGCTTTGAAATATCAAAGTTCTGTGCTGCATATTTTCTCAGTGCACTGTCCGCAACTGCGTATGCAGCACCTGCACAAACTGCATACGTTCAGCAAGCGCCAACCGCATATGTGGCTGCACCAAGAACAGCACAGACATATGAAGCGTACCAGACGTCACATGGTGCCCAGCAGTATACATATGGCACTGTTGGTACGAGAACCCAAGTTGTGGTAAGTACTCTTTATACATTCACACATACATACACATGCGTGCATACAAGGTTCACTTCCGGCTTCTCATAATCGAGCTGTGGTTTTCCCTTACTCAAGCGCCAGGGTCTTGACCCCAATGACATATCTAACTACTGTCCTATCTCCAACCTCTCTTTCCTTTCTAAGCTTCTTGAAAGATGCATGTCCTCTCACCTTGTGGACTATCTTGATCCTAATTTTCTTGTGCCCCTCGCCAATCTGGATTT
This sequence comes from Aporrectodea caliginosa, assembly GCA_020284085.1. Taxonomy (NCBI): domain Eukaryota; kingdom Metazoa; phylum Annelida; class Clitellata; order Crassiclitellata; family Lumbricidae; genus Aporrectodea; species Aporrectodea caliginosa. Next base: position 471,771 of record JACEVL010000460.1, read on the forward strand.
AGGAAGTTTCACTCTACTGAGTCTCTTATTACACGTCTTTGGAGCTTTTTTTTGGAGTAGACAGGTTACGCTTCTTGCCCTTCCCATGGGTGTTGCTGCCTATGAGTACGTAGATGACACCCACGCTCATGGCCCGATAGATGGTGCTCTTTGTTTGGTAGGGTGGATTATTGCCCTAATACTCTGGCTCCCATGAATCCTGACTATCCCTTGATTGCATACTGTGCTTCATATATACATACAGCCCAGTCCATAAGCTTTGTCTACAGGTGTTGGTCCCACCAGCTGGAATTGCCTTTCTCTAGAACTGCGGCTTGAGCTCCTCAGTTTGTCCCTTTATACTGGTTCATACTTACAAGTACCCATTCACACAGATACCTGCATATATACATACATACACTTGCATGCTTACAAAAAGTAAACAAGTGCTGCCTCTTTGTTTTAGGCGCCTGTTGTTCAGGCTGCACCCGCGTACGATGCCACCAAGACCTACTACACACCAATTGCCAATGTAACCCCAGGAGGCGCAGCGGCAGGGGCCACAGTCTACACCCTTCCAACAGACGCAGCGTACCAGACGAACAAATACCAGCCGCTCTACGATTCTACCAAGAAGTTTTATCCGGTTGCGCCAGTGGCTCCACCATCTGTTCCCACGACAATGTACACTGTTACTGCCGAACCCATCTATCAAACACGTATGTTTGTATTGTATTATATATAGATTTATATAGTGCCTCTCACAGTGATACCCGATCAGAGGCACTCCCAGTGCAAAGAACCCTGCGCAAAAAGAAATGTCTTAAGACAACAAGAAGAGACTGAAATACCCCAGTTAAGATTACAGATCAAATCATAGTGGGAAGGTCATACCAGAGCATTTTTTATTGTTATTAAGTTTTCTGCAACATTTGTTACATTTATTGGTTACAGATTTTGTTACATTTACTGTTACATTTCTGCATTCATATTTATAACCACATCATTTGTTGTTTCTATTCATTGTGGTGAATGTTTCAGTGGCTGTTGCGACTTCCAAACCTGTCTACATGCCAAACACGTATGCGACTCAGAACCAGGGACGTCAGATCACAGCCGTGAAGATCCACACGACTCTGCCATCATCCATCTCAAGCTACACCTACCAACAACCAACTCAGGTCTCCGTTGTACCAGCCGTAACTGTCACAGTCTCGACCTCTACGCACAAAACCCCTACCGCCTCTTACGCAGGTACAACATTTGAAATACTCTGATATTCCGAGTGTTTTGAACCTCTGAATCAGGTACAACAATTTTATACCATGAGCATTTTAAACCCCTACAGCACTTGTGTGCAGTTTCAGCATTTTTTGATAGCCTGAATCTTTTAAAGCCTAAAACCTAACATTTTTTGATAGCCTGAATCTTTTATGCAGGTGTGTGTGTTTAGTAGCCTACTTGCTCTTTGGTACAAATATTTTGATATCCTGAGCATTTAAACCCCTACAGCCATCAGCAGTTACACCAATTTTTGATACCCTGAATGTGTCAGATCTCTACAGCTTCCTATGCAGTTACGACATTATTTGATAATCACTTAATTGCTCTGTTACAAACCTGAGTGACAACAATCTAGTATCTTTAGATTTAACTCTGGTGATATATTTATGATCTTTGGTGCTAATTACATATTAAATTATATTCAAGCTCAGATTGTAATAGACAGCCGGGAAACCTGCAGGAGTATGGGTTCCGATGAAATGCTCCAATGTAGATAATGCAGAGCTGTGTACTTTGTGTACAAACCCCTAGAATTTATTAATTACGATAATCGTACGTTTACATCTTACACGTTGATTTCTTACACTGTCTTTGTTTCTGACATTTGTTATGTTTTTTTGTATATTTTTATTTTGATCTTTTTATCTTAGGCATGGATACTGCCATGTACAGTGGCGCCACCGCTTACCAACCAAAGTACGGCACGTCGGCATCGACAGCGGCTGTAACAAGCCCCATGAATACGGTGACAACCGCCTACCAGAATAAGAAGCCCTACCACTTCCAGAATCGACCAAGAATGGTGCCAAAGACACCCCAGCTCCACTACTGCGATGTCTGCAAGATCAGCTGTGCAGGACCACAGGTACTCAATTATTATTGTTTTAATTAGTAACTTCTATTGTCCTGGTTGAGACTGTGTTTGCTGGACTCTGTGTGCCCGAGTTCTGTTTGATTGGCAGTTCTGTTTGATTGGCAGTTCTGCTTCCATTTTTGTTTTATTGATAGTTTGTTGTGATTGGCAGTTGTGTTTGATTGGCAGTTCTGTATTATTGGCAGTTCTGTATTATTGAGTTCATTGTTGGCATTTCTGGTTTTGACGTTTCACTTGTGTGACAGACGTACCGAGAGCACCTTGAGGGACAGAAGCACAAGAAGAAGGAGGCCTCAGTCAAGGCGTCCTCTGCTTCAACGTCATCATCCTCTAGCGCACCTCGTGCTGGCCTCGCCCAGTTGCATTGCAAGATGTGCGATGTTGCATGCACTGGGGCTGACACCTACGCGGCACATGTTCGTGGTGCCAAGCACCAAAAGGTGAGTGCTTCTTATGTATAATATCATGGCTTTCAAGACAGACATGTTTTCCTCTTTGGACTTTCCCTTAGTGCAAGGTTTTGGGTTTAACTCTAGCAAGGAAGTAATATGCTCTGGTACCTCACTATATAGTGAAACAATTGGAAACCATATCAACTACCCTTGTGATGTTATGCTCTGATTCCGCATTACAGTAAACCCATCGAGAACTACTGTAGTCTTATAGTCGTCATTCTTTCAAATGGATTTGTTTATTGTAAGTTTGACTCTAAAATTGTTAAAGACATTTTTGCAAAGACATTATGTAACTGCTTATTGCTTGCATACATACGTATGTGCATGCATGCATAGATACATACATGCATGTATACATCCATGCATTTATATACATGGTGTGAAAAAAATCATCACGGCGTTCAACATGTAAGGACCTCAAATGAGCAAGTCAATCATGTGAAATTCTGGTAAAGTAACAAATGAGAAAAAACTGGGAATGGTTTTAGGTAAGTTTCCCATTTTGTTATAGGTCCTGAAGCTGCACGCTTCCCTTGGTAAACCCATCCCAGCCGAGTTGACAAATGTTAAGAAAATCTCATCAGATGGTTCAGGTTCAAAGGTCAACATGTCGTCTGCTAAACACGATTCGCAAGGTTAGCCATCTGCACTTCTATGTTTAGTTGTAGCAGGGACATTTGTCTGTTATGGTGAATACTCTTGAATAGTTTAGGAATAGTTATTAGCAGCCTATGAATGTTCATCAAGAGCTGTTGAATCTGCTTCAAGAGTGTATGAATATTGAGTAATAGTTCATGAATATCCATTAAGGGTATACAAATATTCAACAAAACCACGAATATTCACTAAGAGCTTATGAATGTTCTTTAGTATGAATATTCACAGAGAGCTTAAGAATGTTTGGTAAAAGCTTACGAATATTCATTATTGAATTTTTGCAGTTGGCCAAGTTTTAGTGGCTGCAAAAGTTAGCAGCTGATTTCGTTTTTACTTATGAGACATATCATTTTTAATCCTTAATTCATTCATTTTGGAGATTTATATAGCACCCCTTCAAGGTTATCTACTCAGCAGCGCTCCCGACTCAATCCCAACTAAAAAGAACAGTCTTAAGGTTGGCATAAAATGTGGTGGCAAGATAAGACACCACAACCTCCCATGGGAGCCATATCAAGAGGACCGCCTTGTGGCATGGTAGTACCACAAATCCGTTGCATATTAGAACTGGTAATTATAATTCGTTTACTGGTTAAGTAAATTATTTTCATTTAATTCCTTATGTTATATACATCTATATTCATATACACATAGATACATACGTATATATGTATATTTGTGTTTGACGTATCTGTTTATAGGAGGTTCATATGATAAGATTAAGGCTGGACGGGCAGAAGAGGACAATTCTGATGGTAGGAATCAATTTGTTCTAATTATATTCACCTACAGTCAAACCTTGGTATGTGATCAGTGTGACGACTTGCAGTTTTCATGCTATATATATAGCAAGGCAATGTTTCGCTGTCTGTGCAAGTGTGTCATAGAAACGTTGCTTTTGTGAAACTGAGCAGAGTTTCTTGTTTGGGATGTTCTTGATGGGTGAACCTCTGCAATAGATTTGGCTTTGTTATCTTGACATTGTAATTTATTGCTATTAAGATTTACACCACACGTTTGAAAATGTTATCCACTGCGTTTTTCTTTTCAGACCTTGAAGCGATTTTGAGAAACGAGAAAGACATCCAGCCAGTTGGTAAGTAATTACATCAACATTATGTATGCAGGTTGCTTGATAGTCTAGTGGTTAGAAATTTGATTTACGATATGAGACAGTGAGGGAGAGGACTGACCGCCTGCCCTCATATGCCGAGGCTAAGAAAATGAAGTCGCTAGCACTTCATACCCAAGGCTGCCTCGTGGCTAGCTTAAGGTACTGCTCTTTTATGTGGTCCTAATACACTGAAAACCAAACCTACCAGTATTGATCCAATTGTTACTGTAATGTATTGTCCTAGGCTTTGATATATAGATACTCATTTCCACACATCGAGATTATCCGGCTCTTGTGGGGTTTCCTCTTGGGATAGTCTTCTTTAAATGTGCATACCATTTCAATTAATTCCGCTCAGCAAAGTTTTCTGGTTTAGATAAATGACATGACCATTTAAGCAATGCTTTTAGGAACCACTTGAATGGCAATCTAGAAGTGTTTGTTTCATTACATTACATAATTAGTTAAGTTATATGGTAGACTTGATTGCATTTATGATGAATTTATGCATTTATGGAGTATTTATGTTGATTCATTTAGGGAGGATTTGTGCCAGGTCATTTATGGTGAATTTGTGTTGAAACATTTATGGTGAATTCATACTGAATACTTTGAGGCGAATTCGTATTGAGTCATTTATGGTGAATTTTTGCAGAGCCATTTGTGGGGAATATATGCTGAATAATTTGTGGTCCAGTCATTTATGGTGAATTTATGTTGAGTCATTGCTGATGAATTTATGTTGTTTTGTGTCATTTGAGGTGAATTTATGCTGAACCATGTATAAGGATGGTGAATCTATGTTGAGTGTTTTGGTGAATTTATGTTGAGGCATTTATTGTGAATTTATGTTGTCATTTTCTGGTGAATTTGGTTGTGATGTTGTAGGCCAGGAGTACATAGACGAGGCTCGCAATGAGACCGGAACGGCCGTTAGTTTCTACTGCAAGCTGTGCGACTGTAAGTTCACAGATCCGAATGCAAAGATCATGCACATGAAGGGACGAAGACACAGACTCCAGTACAAGGTCAGTCAATCGATGGGTGCACGATAGTGTAGTGGTTAGCTTGCTTGACTGTTGGCCAAGAGGGTAGGGGTTCAAATCCCAGCAAGGCTGAAATTTGTTGCGAGATTTCTGCCCACCTGTGCAAGTCCATTATGAAGAGCAGTGAGCACACTGACGGTGGGACAGATCAGACAGCGAGGGAGAGGAATGGCCATCCATCCTCATATGCTGAGGCTGAGAAAATGAAGTCGTTAATACTTAATGCTTATGGCTGCCTGTCAGGGACTGTTGTTCTTTGTATGTATGTATTTATGTGGACATACCTGTAGTTTTATATACAAATCGTTTGTAATTATCTATGCAGAATCTGCTTTGTTACCTTCACTAGAGCCTCATTCTACCACACTTCATATACAACACAAAGTCTAACAACACAACAGAGTCAATCCATCGATTGCAAATTAAATTCAGCAAGGAAGAAATGTTGTTATAAGGCAGTTTATGATATGGCTTTGATGATGAGCTTTTGGTTTAAATGCTAGGCTGGTTGTGTTTTAAAATGTAGAAAAAGGTGGATCCAAGCCTTCAGGTCGACATCAAGCCTCTGTACAGCCGTCGAGGACAACTGGATGACATGTCACATCGGCTGAACTCAAACAACTTCAGGAGGAGACAATATGAGGACAAAATGAGGTCAGTACACGGACAAAATGAGGTCAGTACAAGGACAAAATGAGGTATTAGGACAAAACAAGGTCGGTATGGGGACAAAATGAGATCAGTGCAAGGACAAAATGAGGTCGGTATGAGGACAAAATGAGGTGAGTATGAGGGCAAAACAAGGTTGGTATCGGGACAAAATGAGGCTAGTGCAAGGACGAAAAAGGTTGGTATAAAGACATAATGAGGTCGATATGAGGTCAAAATGAAGTCAGTGAATCATGAGTCTTTCTCAGCATGCATATATGTGCAGGCGTGTAATACTATGAATAGAGCTGTAATAGTAGTTGTGCTTTAAAAGTAAGTATATTGGCACTGTATTACAGTACGGCATTTGATGAAGTTAACTGTTTGGTGTAGAGATGTCTTAATGAAGACTGTTGGTTGTGTGTGTGTAGAATGGAGTGGGAGCAGAGGAGATATGAGGAAGAGATGATGGAGTAACTCTGTCAGTAGGAATATCAAAGTTCCGTTGTATTGCATTGTATGAAATGCAGTTCTGTGTTCTATCAGTTCCTTGATATTTAATTCAATATTTAAAAAGAAACTCCGTCATCACTTACTGACTGTGGATCCCTGACTCCCACCATGCTTCCCCTGCTATTAACTGTCATATACAGCTACACAGTTTCTTTTATACAGAGTTTCTGGTGAAAACTACTCACTTCAGCTATGTACATTTATTGAGACATAGTTTAGTATGTTAGAGTTGTAATGTATTGGTTGTGCTTATGCATAACTGGTTTATATTCTTTATTAACCAATGGCTAATTGTACTTTAGTGTAGAGATGTCTAATGAAGACTGTTGGTTGTGTGTGTTTAGAATGGAGTGGGAGCAGAGGAGATATGAGGAATAATATATTTGTGATGTTGCCTACTTGAAGGAATAAAATTTTTGGTTATGATGTTATGCAGAACTCAGCTTAGGACTCGTCTCTGTTTCTCATCTGTAGCTCGACTCTTGGTTTCTCTGACTTACCGAATTTCCACTTGGCTTCTCTAGTGGAGGATGACTGTGACTACAATTTCACTTGAAGCCGTTATCGGTTGATACTCCATGTATGATAATGGTGCTGTATACGTCAGTAGATTAGATCTGTATGAATGTGTGTGAGTGTTTCTGGAAGTCCTTTGCTGACAATTGCACATCTCTGTTGATTGATGCTTGGTCATTAGACATTGGCACTTAATAAAAGCATGACGCTTATTTTGTGTCTTGATTATTGATTTGCTAAGTTGATTCCTGCTTCCCTCTTCAGGGCCACGGTCGACGCCCGGACAGCTTCAATGATCGTCATGTCATGGCAAAGCATGCAAGCATCTACCCAAAAGAACAGGAGGTACAGACGCAACAATTAGATAATGAATTGAAATCATTAATCACGTTCAGGCACCACGGTGTGATCAGTTTGAGAATGTCGTGTGTTCACGATCACTCTTGATGTGAGTGACAGCCCAAGACATTGTAATATCAGTCTCGACTGTTAATTCTTTTAAATCTAATTGCACTGGTGTCTAATGCGCAATGTATCGACTGATGGCACACCAAAACCAGACCGATTTTTTCTCTCGTCCACTAACACTGTTGCACAACTTTGTCAACTATTTGTCAGAGAAATAGTTGAGGTTTGGAAGATCAGACTGGGGTAGGTCACAGGCTTCAACATTAAGACACCATCTAAGCTTAAGATTAAAGATGATATAAGATAATCAGTCAAGGTTGAGATTATGTGTTATATAGTCATTTAATCAAGATGCTGTATAAGATGATCAACTCCAAGCTTCAACAATAAGTCAGCCATCTAAGCTTAAGCTGTCAGTAAGATGATTGGTGATTTAATTAAGATGGCATATCAGATGATAATTTAATTCAGGTGATGTATAAGATGATAAGCTTCTTTTAGGATCTGTCCTTTATTTTAATATTTCAGCATTCAGTTGATATTAGAATATTTGCCAGCTGCCTTGGTTTCTGTTTAAACGAGAGGTTGCTTTTGTTGTTGATCATCAGTTGGAGGCTGTGCAGGCGACTGTTTCTGCTGTGGAGAAAGCATTGAAGATGGTGTCTGACCACTTGGCAAAAAGGTACTTACACAATATGCTGCATCAGAGACATGAGCTATAAAAAAGTTTGTAAGTTGAATCATTCAAATGTTGAAACCTACCATTTTTAAATACATCACATATTAAGGCTTCTCAGCTGCTTTAAAACTGCCATCTTACTAGACTTGTCTTCTGGATGTTGACCTGATTACGGCTTTGTTTTGGTGCATCCTATCAGTTGATGCCTTGTGCATTTGAAAGCAAGTAAGTATATTCTTTGTTAGCCAATTGCTAATTGCATTTTGGTTTACAGGCATCTAATAAATAGTTAAAAAGTATATAGCATCATAGCAATTAGAAAGTATATAACGTCCTAGCAGTTAAATAGTATATAGCTTCGGCATAGATAGCTTTTTTAAATGAGATTATTATATAGCTGTTGTTGAATCAATAACAGATTAAGAAGTATATAGCTTCCTAGGTACCTGGCAACAGTTGCAAAATTTCACACTATGGATGTATCTTTGAGTACCTGTCTGGACTTCTGTGAACAGTAATAATCAGGACGCTGAGAATCGGACATTGAAGGGAGTGATGCGTGTTGGTCCATTGTCGAAAGGTCTTCTGCTGCACGACAATCTCAGCATGGAGCTTGTGGCGTTATGCGCTGAAAAGCCAACAAGATCGCTGCTCGAAATGATCATCGACACTATCACCAAACAGCTACAGGTGCAACGATTTTAAACCCATGTAATTGCAACAAATTTATGTAGTGTCACAACAAGAGAAACAAGGCATAGGTGCTCCATTGTCACTTTTGGCTATAGCAACAATTTTAATTTTTGCACTTTTGTTTTTATTTTTGATGTGGACAGAATCATTGAGATTGGGTTCAGAATCAATAAGGTATGCAATAGATTAAGCCCTATTTATCTGGTAACAGATATTTCGATTAAAATTTAAATGACTGTTAAATAACGGATGATTTGTTTAAGTTTTGCACCTCATAAATTTATCGATTAATTAACCTAAGAAGTCAAAAGTTTTCACAACTTCTGTACAAAAATTATACCCTAGAAAGTCAGAATCAGCGCCTTTAATTTTGACGCTATTTAAGTAGTTTTTATCAAAGACCCTGAGTGAATTTTTGGTGATTAGAGAGGTTGCAGAAGTACAGAACAAGACCAACAACATCAACTCCAACCTGGAACCAATTTCATTTTTCAAAGTCTATTACTTGTTGAGTGCATTTCTGCAAAAAAATTCGTAGTTTCCTGTAAATAAAAAAATTTACAGTTGTTAATTGCTGGTTTCTAATGAAATATTGTTTTGTATCATGAAAAGTTATTTTTATTTATTTTTTTATTTTGTATTTACATTTATGTGTTGTTCATGTATTTGTATATTTATCTTTGTCAGGAGTTTGCAAAGGATGAGTTTGAGGTGGAGCTGTGTGTTGAGGAAGCGGGGTTTGTTGTGAAGCGTCTTAAGGAGCCAACAACCAGATGTGTCGTCAGTCTTACATCGCCCATCATTCGCGAAGAAATCATGACTGGTACATTAGTAATGTTTCCGCTAAAAGCTGCTTTTAAAAATCTTATCTTGCTTTCAAACTTGCTTTTGGAACGGTCATTTTTTGGGCTAACCTCTTCAGCTTATGTGCAGATTCTTTCATTTCAATCATAAGCAAGCTGTCAGTCAAAAAGATAGAGATATTTGTGATGAAATGCTCCATTTTTCATTAGTTTATTAGTATACTATTTAAGTATGAGCTTAGTATATTTTCCTGTAATTTACTGTGATATCTTAGCTGAGATTTTAATTACACAGTTTAGCTTTTACCACTGAAATTAGATCAGTGGTGCATTGGTTAACATGGTTTTGTTGCGCTAAATGGTTTCTACCATTGGAACAGGATTATTCTGTTAGAATGATGTGGAACAAAATTTTCTACATTGGAAAATGGGGAAAATCATGGGTTCAGTGTCGTTTTTCTGTTAGATAAAAGAAACATAGAGAGCTGTTTGTAAAGTATGTTGAAAAATATCGGTGTAAGTGGATCATTGTTAACGCAGTGGTGTATTGTATTAAGAAGTACAGTTAAGAGTTAGCGTAAAAGCGCTTATGACAACAAAACCATTTACTGGTGCACTTGCTGAGTGTTGCTTTTGAGTTTGCATCATTCCTGACCAGCGTGAGACTGAGGCCGTGTTTCTAACGGGTTTCAACTGACGCTGGTCGATGAGAGTTGTAGGTTTAAGTCTTCGTCATTTCTCAGTGGAGTTCACTTATCAGATGCATTGGTTCTGCTTTTGTCCTATGTCTTCCACAAAGGGGTTGATGAGATCCATCCTGAAAAATTCTAATTCATTTATAAATAAGAAATTAGTTTGTGTGATGTGTAGGACTTTTTTATTTCTCAAATAGACATACACAGCTTCCATTTTTGTGAAATTTTAGCTTAAATCCTAAACTAGTGAAGAATACAAATGTACTTTTCTACTAAAATATTGGTGGCTATGCTTGAAAGATGTAGTAATATCTCCAATACAGTGAAACTTCCCTAAAAATCTGTGGGGCCACAATGGGTACCAGCTTGTAACTAGGCATTAAAGGGAAGTTGTTCTATGAGGCTAAGTTAAAATTTGGTCCATTTTCTCCATTGCAATATATAAGATTTTGTGTTATTACAAAGGCGATTTTTAGGTTGGGTCACAAATAGGTCAGATGATCAATATGCAAAGAAGTTCTTGATATTAAAACTATGACCTGCTGCAGGAAACTAGCACATTCGTGCCTTGAGTGTTAATTAACCTAAGTGTTAATTAACTTAAGTGTGTTTATACATGGGTCTCTTGATCCAATGGCTGTGTAAGTGAACGCCACTTTGCTTTTGTGATTAACTTAAAGACAAGTTACTTATGTGAACTAACGTGTTTCCAATCAGTCATTCTCTTCTGCATAAACTGCAGTGTGTTAATATACAAAGCATTCATAAATTTCCGAAGATGAGGTAGGTTTCGAGAATTCATATTGACATGCAAATCCATTAAATTTTTATTATCATTATAAATACTTTTGTTTTGAGTTGAATAATTTTAGTGTCGCTTAAACGAGTAGAAATACTTTAAGATACGAAAAGTTTAAGTTGGTTTGTTTAGCATTGCAGCTTTGTATATTAATTTACATTGTTCGTGTTACATACTCTAGTGAAATTTATTTATTAAACCATGGTTTACACATTGCACATGCCAAGCAGTGACACTGATTCATTAAGTAATGACAAGGTCATTAAATAATGACACAGGGTCATGTGATGAGGTCGTGATGAGGTCATTGCCAAAGGCAGGAGGCGACCTAAGGCAAGATTGGATTTGAAATCCTGTAAGCCAGGGTACGGTTAGGTTGAAGATTGGAGTACACATTAGTGTGTGAACTACTGATATCCTTATGAAGAAAACATAACCAAATTAGCAGCTGTGATAAAGCCTTGCTTTGCAGACTTGATTCAATAGTACTAGCACATGTTACTGACCACTTCTGAGAAACTGGTGTAAAAATAAACCATAATGAATATTAATTTTGACTGATGACTATTCAGTTTTCAGATAATGTTGACCTGTGATTCATTTTTTAGATGATTAAGCATCTTAATTTTTACCTTATTTAACGGTTACTTTCTTATATTTTGGCCTGCTTAAGAACACCATGAGGATATTAAAAGTGAGCTTGTCTACCTAGCAGCTTTTGTGTAGAGCTAAGAAATGTATGGGATTTGCAGTTGCTGGTACATTTGCAGTGGGTTGAGATTTCCAGATTTTACTTAGTGAGTGGAAAGGTGCAAGCTTAGTTGGTTCATTGAAAATTTTGTAACAGATTCTATAGAAATTAGTTTTAATTCAATAATCATTTCAAAACTTTATAAAATTGCTGGTAGCATACAGTGATACCTTGTTTTTGTCAAAGAATTCGTTGTATTTAAGCACATTAAGATCTGCTGCAATGAATCAGCGGCATAAAAAGGTAAACAACCCACTTTAACACAGAGGCATTAAATTAAGAAATATAAAGTAACATTATATCATAATAAAATAACATGGGTTGTATGAGATATAGTGGAATAACAGAGGTTTTGAAACCTGGTTCTTCACCAACATCGACATTATTGTATGACTGGGTCTGGCCTAAAACAATAACAAATGACATTCTATGCCTGTTGTATGTTTTGTTTTGGTCTGAAAAGTAGGAAAAGGTTTCCTAATTGGTTAAACCTAGACAATTAGTAGTTAATTAGAATTTGTTTCTGTTGCGCTTGTTTGACCGTTTTTGTCGTGTTCTTGTTGTTGAGTGATCTGATTGTCTTTCTAGAGTGCATAGGGACAGATCCGCCTGATGTTCTCAGCAGGCAGAAATGCCTTGACGCTCTTGCTGCTCTTCGTCATGCTAAATGGTTCCAGGTTGGAGTTGATGTTGTCGTTGGTCTTGTTCTGTACTTCTGCAACCTCTCTAATCACCAAAAATTCACTCAGGGATTTTGATAAAAACTACTGAAACAGCATTGAAATGCGACATGTTTATTCTGTCATTCTAGAGTATTATTTTTTTTACTGAAGTTGTGAAAACTTTGTAAGTTAATAAACTGATAAATTTATGAGGTGCAAAACTTTAGCAAATCATCAGTTATTTCTGTCTTTTCAGTTTCTTCCTTCTAAATAAATATTCCAAATTATATGCTTGGAAGTGAATAATAGTAAATATGAATTTGTTACAAACAGTTCAGTCTTAATAAATTTTCAAACAAACTGAGCTTTGAAATTATTAATTATTTTGAGAAGCATGAAAAAATCGAACAGTCTGCTGAATACTGTATTAGAAAATTCATTATTAAAAATATGTTTTTCTTTCACTTGTTAAATTTTAATGAAATTGGGCTTTTTTTTCTCAGAGGTTTTTCTTTTTACATTTTTGACTTTGTTAATTTGTTGTTTTTGCAACAATCAAGAATTCTGTGATGATGTTGCAAGATGATATGGTAGCAAAGAGAAAACATCCGAATTTGTCTGCCTTTGAATAGGTTAAAATTTAGAAATAATATGTTGGACTGTAAAAATACCAAAGTTGTTACAATTTAGATACACGTGAATGTGCAAATTGTATCTGTGCAAAGAAGGTTGCAGCCTACATACAAGAACCAAGAAGGGCTAAGAATACTCCATAGACATTGATAATATTTAACATAAATTTTGATAATATATATTGTGTATTTTTGACTTGACACATTTGGTATTTTATATCATTTTCAAAATTCACGTTAAGTAGGATAATGACTCTACATGCACATTTAAAAAGTTCTGATATGAAATACCAGATATTGTTCTAAACCTTAAGGTTGTTAAGGACCTCAGAAAGGCAGGATGCTGCAATAGGATGTTGCAGTATCTTGCCTTCTGATGGAAACCTCTTTGCCTGAGACATATTAACAAGCAGCAGATTACTGCCAGATGGTAGGCTTACCTGATGGCAATTTACAGGTGTGCTTGAATGGTTTGATATTGCCACATGGTTGGCTTACCTGGACTGCAATAAGCCAGCATGTGATATCTAATTTGCACGTATTGCCATGTGGTAGGCCTACATGGATGGCAATGGTGTTTTGTAAGGATTTGCAACTATTGCCATATATAGGAGACTTTAACTGTGTGGCTATATTGCCACAGGTGTGCTTGGATGGTTTGATATTGCCCCATGGTAGGCTTACCTTGATCGCAATGTGCCTCCAGGTTTTCTTTAATGATTTGCAGCTATTGTCATCTGTTAGGCTTACCTGAGTGGCAATATTCTGGATAGCTGTGGTAAAAACAGCAGGAAATTGTACTTGTAATCATGAGAAAACAGTGTTTTCACCTGGGGGATAGTTTTGAATTATATCGGTAACAATGAGCAGTAAATAAGGAAGTGGTAGAATCCAACATGGTACAGGTAACTTTTCGGCTTTTTGTTTGCGTGTGAGTTTCTTGAGTGAGCTGTAGGAATGGGTAGTCTCAGATGCGAAAAGTCTTTGAATGTGATGCACAATTTTCTTATAAATGCAATTCAACTGAGAAAATTTACTAAAGATTCAATTGAAACTATTTTCCCCTCTTTATACTAACTGTGACAAGTTTAAAGTGTGCATCATAAGCAAAGACTTTGAGAACATTTTGCAGAGTCTAATTATCAAATTATGGCGTTTCCTTAAATTAATTATCCCAGATATCATTGGCTTTCCCTATTTGCACTGTTCCTAGGATGATTAGTAAATTCAAGATTCATGCCTTTGTCCAATTGGCAAACACTTTCCAATCTTTTGTAAGAAGCGTTTGGAGAAAAATGTATCTTCTGTAATATGGACGTTTGGGAGACTTTAAGGGAAATTGCAATTGAATCATTAAACTTTGACTGCTGTTACTGAAGTAGCAGATGGTTTAGTGAGTCAGAATTTGCAATTAAATAAATATAACAATACAAATATAGTATATACAATTATACATGTATAGTATATGTAGTTCAACAGTTTTAACGATTTATAGTTCCACAAGGGAAAATCTAATTCATTAATTAATAATTTGCAAATACTAATTTCCAAAATACTTTTTTGACTAAATTGGCAGAATACTGCTTAAGTACAAATTAAACTGAACTTAGGTTTGTTTTACAGAAATTAAAGAAAAATTAATAGACTTTTGTAACTTTTGGGCTTCTGAAATATTGTGGAATTTGACAACATTTGAGAAACTGTCGTAAAAATAAACCATAATGAATATTCATTTTAACTGTGATGAATATTCAGTTTTCAGATAATGTTAACTTGTGCCTCATCTTTTTAGATGAATAAAATATCTTAATTTATACTTTTTAACAGTTACTTTCTGATATCTTGGACTGGTTAAGAACACGACCAGGATATTAGAAGTTGCTGTTTATGTTGAAAGTTCTTTGAAACAAAAATCCTGCATTGCTTTCATAAAAACTGACTTTTTCCTAGTTCACATCATCTCGTTTTGCTAACTTTCATAATTATGGCAACCATGCAGAATTTTGTATGATGTTTGAATTTTTTACATTTTGGTTGTTGCTTTTTGATATGCATTGACAAATCCAGTGGCTGGTAAAGGGTTGGAGCAAGATTTGAGCAAGTATGTTAATTCTCATCATTACATACACTGGCACCTTGGTATAATGCTGTCATTGGGAGCCATGCCAATTACCGCATTATAGTGAGGTAGTGTTATTACGAGGTCACATCCCGAAGGTGAATTAAATTTGGGATCTGTGTCCTCCCAAACCGTGTTATATCAGAATTTTTTTTCATAATTAAGCATGGCCCTGGCTTTTCAATGCACCTTTTCAACGTGAATGTCATTTCTTTTAGGTAAGGGGCCATCCGTTTAATATGTATGCACGGAGGGGAGGGGTTTAAACCAAATGCAGATGCTTGTGTGTGGGGGTCTCCTGATAACGTACGTACGCATAGAAAACTAGAGGGGGTGAAACCTCGATAGTAACCTGTTTTAAGCTAGTTGACACTAGACATACTTTAAAAAGTTACGCAGCCTAATATTTCTTTTAATGCGGCCGGGCAATGGCAGTTGACTATTTTTTTATTAAACACATTAATATTAATTCTTGATTGGATTAAATATAGAAAAGTACACACAGTGCATACAGGAGTGGAGGGGCGCCAATTTTCGCAGATTTCTGCGTGCATAGTAAATGGATGGCCCTAACTGAGTGCATCTAATTGCAGATCACAGGTTGTGATCCTACATCCAACAGGACCTTTTTGACCCGTCTGTGTTTTTCGGTTTTGTGATTGTTCGTTGGATGGTTTCATTGTAGGCGAAGGCCGGTGGGCTTCAGTCGTGTGTTGTGATCATTCGTCTGATGAGAGATTTCTGTAGAAGGATCCCAACATGGACCTTGCTTCATGGATGGGTGAGAGGCTGGATGATGCACTTTGAATTCATTCACTCTGATGCTCTGTACATGCCAATGGTCACTGAATAGCAACGTATTCATACATACATACATACACACGCTTCATACGTGAATACACACATGCATACAAATGCACATGCTATACTTACATTTTGATGGGTTCCTTAAATTTGCTTTATAAAAGTCCAGATACATGCAGACATTCAAAGATACATACATAGATATATGCATACATACATACATAAATGCACACATGCATATACACCTACATACATAAATGCTTGTTGTATATACATACATGCTGTGTACAGTACATACATGGCTTATTTACATACATGCATACATACATACATACATACATATATGTATTCTCACTCTGGATCTGACTCCATGAAGAAACTACTCATAATGTTAGCCTATCTGATGATTAGAACATATAATAATTAAATAATTAGAACAGAAATTTCATCAATACGCAAAACAGTGCAAAGAAAACTAGAAGAGTCGCCAATGGTTGGCCCACACACACACGTGGAACCCAAACCAATGGATTATCATCGAAAGTTGACAGCATCACATTCAGAATCTCTGGACCGAACTACTTTCATTGTGCATTTGTTGGGTTGTTTTTGGCATATTTATAAACATGATTCCTGTATGTATGTTGTTATTTCTGTTCATGTGTAGCCTCTGGAGTTGCTCGTTGAAAAGTGCATCTCGAGTGTCAATGCTCCACTTTCACCTGGAGACGCATTGCGACGCGTGTTTGAATGCATCGCATCCGGCATCATACTGCCAGGTCGGAGTTTAACATCTTTACACCTGCAACTATCTCTCAGCTGTTAACAGTGTTAAGTCCATTAACCTCCGATATCACTTCAGCAGTCCTGAGTGACTTGGCTCTAAGTCCCTAAGTTTTGGCTTCATCATGTCTTATAGGGGTGTGCAGTTGTCTAGCATTTAGTGTGCTGAACTGTCAACTGAAAGGTTGTGGTTTCAAATCCTGACCATGGCAGAATAATGTTTTGAGATTTCTGTTCCATCTGCGCCCGCTATCCAGCTCGGCTATAATGAAACCACTGACTGTATACTGTTGATTGGAAGATGATATGTCATGGGAGAAGACTGTCCATCCACCCTCATATGCCGAGGCTGAGAAAATGAAGTTGCTAACACTTCATATCCATGGATGTCTCTCAGACTAGCTTAATCGGCTGCTCTCCTTCTATTATAAGCCCAAGGTCAGGAAATTTGAATCTGAAATGCAAAGCAACCGTGAGTGAAGACTGGCCAAGGTCCCTCCATAGTAACCAATCTCAGAGGAGACTCAAAAGCATACTCTGCACTGGAAGCCAAGTACAATCAGCTACTGAGCCCCGTATATTTATTTGGGGTTGACCTGTGGCTTCAGTCAATTGCATACTTTGATCTTGTGATTCATCTTTGTTTTTCCTGCCTATGCAGTTTTGTTTCATCTGTACTTTTCGTTCGCAATTCATGTTATCACCGTCTTGCCAAGTGTGTCATTGTGGATTTGTTTTTCTGCACCCTCTTCTTTGGCATGGGCACTATGTAAAACGTCTTATTATTGTTGTATGTATTTTGTGTATATGTGCGTGCATTACACATGTGTGACTGAGTGTGAATGTTTTTTAGGTGGACCTGGGCTGTACGATCCATGTGAAAAGGACCCAACAGATGCCCTGGCCAAAGTTCCCGCTCAGGACAAGGAAGATATTACGGCCAGTGCACAGGTTGTTTACCCTGATATTAATAGTCTTGTTGTTCTACTCAGTTGCTTATGTTTTCTGCCCAGTTGCATTTGTCATTTCGTTCGCAACTTAAGACTTACCTCTTTCAAACTGCTTATCTACCACAGGCTTCCTCTCTGTCTAACGGACTGATCTGGATATTGACCTGATTATGGCTTGGTTTTGGTGTGCCATCGGTTGATGCCTTGTGCATTAGACACCGGCACTATAGAAGTTGTCTCTCTGTCATACGGACAGATCTTCTATATATTGACCTTACAATGGTTTGCACTATTGGTAGATGCCTTGTGTACTAGACACCAGCACAATAGAATTTATAAATTAGAGTTCTTCATGAAAAAGTGAATAATATGCAGCCATGTGGCACTTTTGGGAACTCGAGAATTACTCTAAAAGGCTTTTCATACTTTAACATATTTCAGTGTTACAGCACCTGTAATGTGGTTTGCAGAGTATATGTTAGTTCTAACCAAATCAGACATGAATTGTTTCTTCCATTTTTTTCATGTTATGTAAGTAGAGATCAAAGTAATTGGCTCTGAAAGGATGTTTTCAACAAATATAGATTTGCTTGTTCTTCAGTGATTAATGAAACTTTCCTCATCCAGTCTGTTTATGATTCTTAAAGTTTCCCATTGCCCAGCTTGAATGTGCACTCCTGAACTCTGTAAAGAGGTCGTTATCAGATTATGGTTGTTTTATATTGTTTAGGGCATGCTAGTCAAATGGCTCAGCCTGTAAAGGTTGAAGCCTCCACTCGGGTGGTCACTTGTAGGGACCTTGAGTAAGTTCTTCACTCACAATTGCTCAGTGCCATCGATGTTCGGTCGTATTCCCGTGCGCTCTTCTGAATTTTGGAAGGAGGGCAATACGAAATACATTTGTACTGTATTGGTTTTTCTGATTTCAGCAAGCGTTACGGATGATCGCTTTCCAGCAAATCCACAAGGTCCTTGGAATGGAACAGCTGCCTCCGTTGAATGGATCAATGCCAGGTCCTCGAAAACGACAAAGAAGCATCGAAGATAGTTCCATCGAGGGTAACAGCTGCTGCCAAGAGTTCTTCGGAGTTTACTGTTGCTTGCTAATGGGTTTAGTTGTAAATTTCCTCAATGGATTTGTTTTAAGAAGGATCAGGGTCTCTTTGTTGGCTTACTGCTCCCTCAGCTGAGTTTGAGAGAGAGAGAAAGAGAGAGAGAATGAAAGAATGAGAGGGAGAAAGAGACAGTGAGAAACAGTGAGAGTGAGAAAGAAAGAGGGGAGAGGGAAGCAACAGAAAGAGAAAGAAAAGAGACAGACTGAATGTCAGCCACAGGTTTGAAGTGTTAGCAGTTCTGTTTTCGTAATTTACAGCATATGAGGATACATGACCAGTCCTCTCCCTTGCCTTGTCCCATGGACAACACGGCTCAGAGTTTCTATAGTCTATTAGAAAACTTTAGCTATATATATCGTTGTCCAGTGTAATAATTCTAAGTATAAAAATTAAAAACAGTAAGTAAAATTTAGAAATGTGAAATGTAATGTTTGTTTGCATCTTTCTCTGACTTCAGGTGATGGAAAGAAAGAGAAGAGGGACTAAGAAAGATGATCTCAGTGACTGTTAATCGGAATCATGTTTGACACTTTTGTCAGCTTTTTTCTAACGTGACTCGCCATTTACAAGGTTTTATCTTTTGACGCATCATTCAAGAACTCTGTTTCGTTCCGTTTGTCGTAGTAATCATGGCGTCTTCTCGAAATCTGACACTGAATTTTGATTGCATGATGTTTTACTTTGATGATGTTGACGAATGTATTAATTAAGGAGAAGTCTAGACGTGGCTTAGTTAAGCCAATGAATGCATTTAGTGTTAATTACTGTATGTGTACCTTTTCAGAATTATTATTATATTTATTATGCATTTATTAAACGCCACTATCTAATGACCGAGCATCAGTTGAGTGAAGGACTTATTCAAGGTTCCTACACTGTAACCATCTCAGGGGATGCTCAAGCCCAGTGGCGTAACGAGGGGGCAGGGGGCGGCAAAATTAGGTCTGAAAATGTGTTTTAATGAAAGAAATCAGGTAAAAATAGAAAAATAGTTTTAAAAGTAAGTTTTGTGCGTGAGTGGAGTGGGGGGCGCGGGTGCTAATGGGGGCGCAAAATGAGATTTGACGTTTGACAAGTATTTCTTGTTGAAAAACAGGTGGAAAAGCGCACGAACCCCTAGTTACGCCACTGCTCAAGCCTGTACCATTGGCATTACAAGGTGAGCGCTCTATCAATAGGTTTACTTCCAAGGCTAAGAACCTCTCAATGGGACTAAAAAGCTGATGTTGTTTCTTCAATTGTGAGTACCTGAACCGTTCGAATTTTCACTGGAAGAAACATAGTATACGCTCATATATGGATGCACTTGTTTGCCTTGAGGTGAAAGCAGCATTATGCGGTTTTGCATGACTAAAAAGCATTATGAGTATCGTAATGTCTGATCCTATTTAAACTCAGTAAGTGCATTTTTTAAAGTATATGTTGTCAGTAAATCTTGTAGCTGAAAAAGCATTGATAGAAAATTATTTTAAATTTATTACAAATCAGTGAAACATTCAATTTTGAAGTACACACTCAAAGTTAGATTAAGATCGATTTCTTCTAACTGTAATAAGGATCACAGTACCAAATTGAATGGTAGTCATGATACGGCCCTTATCCCTATTGAAGTGCTAAAGTGTGTCTGGTAATTAGCTTAGTCAAATCAATGTTGGACAGTAACTGTTTTTGAGAGTATGCCTTGGAGACTGTCATGTATTTGATTGATTGAGTTTCAACCGAAGTTCAGTATTTGCCGAGAGTTGCAATGTACAGATAACATAGTCTAAAAGTTTCAATGTTTGGCACTAGTAGGTGCTGTCATAATTGAACTGTTGATCTGAAACTTCTGGAAGGTCGCTGACATGTGTTGTATAACATTTCATTAATCATCAACACATTGTAATGTATGTCAAACTGTATATCATCTGGCACATCGGCGTAAGATGTCGTATCGCTACTGGTTGGTGTCGCAGATACATTTCTTCCAATCACACCCTCCTGTATTACAGTACAGTGTGAACTCATTGTTGTCAGGTGACTTGGCTTATGATACAGCATGTAAATGAGGCTGCACACGAAAAGGGATAATGTTGATGAAAGTCACTACACTACACTGTGGTACTTGTATGGCACGTTAACTAATACAGTTAAAAGCTTTTGGGAGACATAACGCTATCCTGTATTAAGCAGAATGGCGTGCAAATGAGTCCACACACTGTATTTCATTTCTGGCTGTGCAAAAACTTGTTGGCTTATAAAAAGCGACACTCGATAGCAATGCTTTATATTGTCTGACAGAAGGCAGTGATTGATGACTCGAAAATCTGTATTATGCCAGTTCTTGCCAAACCAACGTGCTTCTAAATTCTGCGCATTTGATAAATTTTCCATCAGCCTCGTTTGAATTCACGCAATAGATTACATTACTAATGGCTGAAATATATGAATGTCATTGGTTCTGACAACTTTTGTACTTCAGGAAATGTTTGCAGTGTAGTAATTATGGCAAAAAGAAGACAAAAGCCAAAAAATTGCATAAAAAAGATTGTTTCATATATTGATCCAGCTTTTTGGTGTAATTTGATAGAAACCAGGTTCTCAAGTCGTCTTTAGAGAAAACCAAAAAAATTGAGTTGATGCTGTGAGGTGCAACTTTGTAGTATTTTTGGCTGGACTTCTTGAGCATTATTAAGATTTTGACTATGTTTGACTTTTTGACTACAGAAAACTACTCAGAGGTGCTCAGCTGTTATGATTTTACAATTTTGAGAATAATTTTAACACTGATTTTACCTTCATAATGGTATAGACTAGGGAACGAGTAATCCCGGAGCATTTTGCCAATCCCGGGATTACGGGATTAGAAATGAATCGATCCCGGGATTGACGTTTGCAAGGAAAAATTCGTCTTGACTAGAATAATATAGGTCCCTATATTTAATGCTATAACGCAGTTGTGTACCGTACTAAAGATAATGATTTTTAGAACGTTGTGGCTTTGTATTGTTAACTTGTTACTTAAAATGAAAAGTTAAAAGTTCAATGTCCATGTATTATTAAAAATTATTTACGATACAATGATCGCAAGAAACGTAAAAGTGTCAACAGTAGAATGTCCTAGCCTTGAGCTTATCTTATAGCATAGAACACCTACCGTGGTACCGCCGAAAATGCACGTTCCGCCTCAACTGACGTTTATTATTTATGAAATCTATGAAATATATTTAACTAAATTAGTTTTTAAACGCTATTCTATATGACTGTCATCGTCTTAAACGTAGTATAGTAGTAGGTCAAATAACAGTATAATGCAATACGCCTTGTCTACTTCGACCGCGAATTGAGCTCGAGCTATGACTCATTAGGTAGTGACACTAGTCTTGGCAGCAGCAGGGATGAGTTGATACTTAATAGTTGATAGTGATACCAGAGCCCGAAATCAGGTCGAGAATACCAGATGACCACGGTCAATGCGACCGACCACAACGAACCCTGGCAGTAGCAGGCCAGCCTAGCAGCAGTACGGCAGCAGGGTGCACCGCTGCAGCTCCCTGATATTAAGGCAGCAATTAAGGGTCCGTCTGCACTCTGTAGTCTTACTAGGGCCTCTGCTAATTATCTGTCGTATTAGCGTCTATCGCCCAAGGAAGAATTAGGCTGTGCATCATGTAATTTTAACCAAAAAATCCGATTTTTGTAATCCCGTAATCCCGGGATTCCAAGTTCGTCAATCCCGGGATTACGGGATTTGAAAATGTTCCGGGATCCCGGGATCCCGGGATCCGGGATCCCGGGATTACATTCCCTAGTATAGACGAGTTGAAAAAGGAGTGGTGTGAAATTAGCTTTTATTTCTATTCCAACATTTCAGCGATCTTCACACTAACTGACGGATTTCTTCTGAGACTTAGAAATAAGAAAACAAGGAGAGTGGTTATAAAATGTGGCTTTTATTAAACTTGTGTTTTTGTAGTGGTATATAAATGTCAAGCCAATGCTACACAAAAACTGGAGATGATGAGCTTTCAAGCTTCATAATACTTACATGTAATTTAATCAGAATAATTATATTCTTGTCAAGCAGTTTGATTAATTGTCAGTTATTTTTGTGACACGCCCTCTGTCAGTAGCCATTCTTCGAGGCAATTTCACGTAAATTGGTTTGCTTAAATGTAAACAGCAGCAGGACAGTCATTGTTCATGGATTACATGGCTTCCTTTTGAATAACTCATTCCTCAAATACATACATAGTGTAATAGAAATCTCACAAATTTCTGAGCATCACAAAGGCTGTGTCGGGGAGACCCGCTTAATACCGGTGCGATACCAAATCAAGTACTCTACAGCCCGGTAGTTTGGCGTATTCAGACCCAGCTGACAAGGCATACAACTGGCTTTATGGATGAACCATGTGGCTTTATGGATAAACCATGTAAGAGTTTTAAACTTATAGTTTATAAAGAACACCATTTAACAGGTTGCAACTGTGAATGCACTAGTTAGCCTACATGTGCCTTTAGCATGGTGTAAAGCACACATTTTGCTGTCTGTCTCTGTCTGTCTCTCTATCTTCATCTCTCTTAATCTGCTAGTCTTATCTTTACGTTCCACATGGGACATGAGTAAAAAAAAGTAAGTAAGTATAGCCTTTATTACTCCATTAGCAAATGCACAATGGGACATCAAAATAGAATGTAAAATAACACATAGAAGTAATAATAATGTATAGTAATAATATTGAATAGTAAAGTTCTAAGACATGTTAATAAGACTAGTGTAAAGTATCCTGGTAATGAATCCCTTTCTAGTGAGGAGGTCAGAACATGTGAGGACGAGGCCGTAAAGAATATTATGATACATGAACTGGAGGGAGTAAACCATGGAGGACATGCCCAGGGTTGTATTGGAAAATAGAGCGCGGTCAGCTTTAACGCACATCTCTTCGAATGAGGGCCAGTGGCGTACCGAGGGGGGGCAGAGGGGGCGAGTCGCCCCGGGCGGCACTTTATCAGGGGCGGCAAAATTGGGTTGAAGAAAAATAAAAGAAGGAGTGAATGCAAAAAAATAGAAAAGTATAAGAGAAAGTAATAAAAGTAGACAAAGAAGGAAGGAAAGGAAGAAAAATAATCCACTATATAGCGTACAATGGCGAAATAAGGGGGCGGCGGCACGGGCGCAGGACAGGGCAGCTTCTGACAATGATAGTATAAGAGGCGAAAAGCAAAAAAAAAAGTCATCAAATATTTTAACGGAAGTAGTAAAGAAAATTTTCGGGAAATTTTAAAAATTAAGTGTCGCGGCGCGGCATTTTGGGCCGTCGCCCCGGGCGGCATTTAAGCTCCGTACGCCACTGATGAGGGCTTAACGTAGCCATGACTTGTGCACAAGACTGCCAAAGGAATAAAAGAATAATTATTAATAGAATGATAGGCATAGTTTTGATAGTTTCTGCAATTATTCCCGATATTCTGTAGAATCTGCCTACTAGCACAGCTACGCTTTATCTATTCTGTGCTACCTGGGACTAATATTACTGACAGTTATAATAATCCCAGGTGCTACTAGGAGCAAAAGTCCTTGCTATAATTATTCGTGTTTGCTGTGGAAATCTAGAGATGACGATTATGATCATGGACAACGCTTTACGAAAACGAGTCTATTAACCGATTTCGACCTGCCAGTCTATCGATTTAAGTTCGACTAAACGCCTGTGAATAAGCTGGTTTCCACGAATCCGCTCTTTGGGCGCTTTAGAAGTCTCAAAATTACGAATATTGTGGTGACGGCTTTCCATATATAGTCTGGGAAGAGGGAGCAACTTCCGGCAACAGTGGACAGGGTGTGCAAAAGTCGCGCGAAGAATTAAAAACTGAATAAAATGTCTGATGAAGTGGAATGCATGGAAATTGAATCCGCTTCCAGTCCGGAAGACGGAGGAAGTCGTAACAAGGAAGCGGATGAACGATTAGAATCGACGGGCGAAGCGGAAACATCTGAGAAAAAGAATTCAGCGAAGTCGGAGCAGCCGGGGGGTGGCTACGAACTCCCATGGTAAATATTGGGCGCCTGTTTTTATTAATCAGTCTGTTGGGACGTTAAAAATGTTAGGAATAATCATTTGTTGGTGCTCGATGTGGACTAACCACAGCAATGCTGTTGGAAAGCTTACGGCATGGGATTGTTTCTAAACTTTCAACTTTGCGCATTTTGTTTATACGAACAGCTGTGGCATACTTGTCGAATTAGGACTCGAAAACAGCAGTCAGCTAATTTCTAATAGGCTTATGGGGTAAAGTCGTAGTTTACGTTGCTAAATTATTTGATATTGTCACTTTAACATGGAAGCTGGATTGATGAAAAAAATTGTTTCCCTAAAGGGATTGATGAAAACATTCCTGTGTTCAAAATTGAAGTTAGATTGTTCGAAATAATTTTTCCCGTAAATAGAAGCTGGATGGATGAAATTAAGTTTTCGATTCAATAGAAGCTGGATTGATGAAAATAATTGTTTCCGTAATTAGAAGCGGGATCCATGAGAATATATCTTTGCTTAAATAAAAGTTCCATTGATGAAACATATTTCTTTCGTCAAATAGAAGTTGGATTGATAAAAGTAATTTTTTCCAATTAAATGGAAGTTGGATTGATGAAAATATTTCTCGATGAAATGGAAGCTGGATTGATGATAGTTAACATGCACATAGGTAGACTGCTTACTTACCAACGTCCAGTACGGCACTGAAGACATTAGAATAATTTAGCAACGTAAACTACGACTTTACCGCTTATTGGAAGTCTAGTCAAATGTAATGCTAGCAACTCAAATTCGATTATACCTAACGTTTGAATGGCCAGTCGTTTCCATCAGTGTCGGATGCTCCCAATAAAAGTGTGCAGCTAATGCACTCATTTTATTGCCGACTGCATTAGAGGGCATTCATTGGTGGACCAGAAATTGTTTGAATATCTTGTATCTCTCTACAGGCATTTGGTGATGCAGTAAGCATAGGATGTCCAGAAGTTTATTATAGTATAATATCACTATATATTTAAATTTTAATTTAATTTATCGGATGGCTCACAAAACACCTTAGGAGGTATGTTAAATGCTGATGTGCATACTTGCAGTACTTATATACGTTGAATCTATACGGTTTCCAGAATTAAATGTGCTTTAAAAGGTGTTATGTAATTATTCAAAACACACTTGACACAATTGGAATTTTATATTTTTGACGTTTAAGGGTTGAGAAATATCGGCCGACTTTGCTGAGTGAAATTGTTGGAAATGAAGACACGATCAGTCGCTTGGAAGTCTTTGCGAAAGAGGGCAATGTCCCAAACGTCATCATTGCTGTAAGAATCTTTTGCAGTAATATTTTCCATTGCAATGTCAGACTTTATCGATGCTTATTGTTTCTCTATCTTGTTTAGTCAGCTTAGATGTGTTGTTGGTGTGATGGTATACATTTCTGTCTTCTTTTATGTAACATAGAATAAATTTGAAAATTAGATGTTATTGTTTGAAGAGAATTATAAAGACAAAGTTCAGATGATGTGCTTAAGAGCCAGCTAATGACATTGGGAAAATCCCAGCATCATTTGGCCTGCATAATACGACAGTTCTTAAAAGTTGAGCATCAGAATATAGAGTGTGATAGGTCTGATTGTTATGGTCTTTGAAGGGTCCTCCTGGAACTGGAAAGACTACGAGCATCTTGTGCCTTGCCAGAGCTCTGCTGGGTCCAGTCTTCAAAGATGCTGTCCTTGAACTCAACGCATCAAATGACAGGTGCCGCCTTTAGTTCTGCTCATCAATATTTTCTATAACTATTGCTGAAAGGTGCATGTGATAAACGAATCTTTACCTTATCTTTTTGCATGCACGATAGCATAGCGGTTAGCATGCTGGACTGTCAATCAGAAGGTCAAATCCCCACCAGGGCAGAAATTTGGTTTGAGAGTTTTGCTCTGTCTGCATCCCCTAGACAGCTCAGCTATTATGAATACACTGACCGACCTTAACCATACACTGTTGATACGAAGATTAGACGGTAAGGGAGAGGACTGGCCAACCGCCTCATATGCCAAGGCTAAGAAAATGAAGTTCGTAACACTTCATGCCCAGGGCTAGCTTAGGGAACTGCTTTTCTTGTCTTCTTCTTAATTGGGTGTATTTTGTTATTTAACAGAGGTATTGACGTAGTGCGAAACAAGATAAAGATGTTTGCCCAACAGAAGATAACGCTTCAGAAATCACGCCACAAGATTATCATTCTAGATGAAGCTGACAGGTCTCGTCTTTTAAATCATTTATTCCATTAACATGCTTTTAAATCCAACTGTTGTTGAAAATCTATTATTCCTTTATTCTGTTCTATTATACTTATACTCTTTTAAAAGAAGATTGTTGTTAGTAACCTTGCAGAAGTTATGGGTGTCATTGTGAATTTACTTGATAACAGTTCGTGTTTGCATGAATTATTGAAGCCTCTGTATTTGGGTATGTGTTTAGGAGTTTGCTAAAGAATATTTCGTGGAGTTATTCATTCCTTTAGTGTAAAATAACACTTATTAAATCTAATATTTGTAATAATAATAATATATTAATTATATTAAATATTACACACCGAAGAAATACAGTTATCATCTGAGGCGTGCTCCCTTCTGAAGTGTTTCCATTTCCACAGCGTTCAGCCAGCCATCGATGTTCTGGGCTCACCTCCAGGCATTTTCAAACCAAAGTTCAGGGGGACAGGTCAGCTTCCACTGGTCTTGTCCATGTGTGGCTAGGGCACCCAACTGGTTTTTTCCAACCTCTCTGAGGTCCGGAAATCATTGCTCGCAAGGCCCTGGTGTGGTCGTGGTCCACCTCGCAGTGCACAGTGTCTGAATAGCCGGAGCCTCCTTGCCTGGATCACCTATGACACTGGGAGGTGCAGTGTGTGGCACTATATCTCTGTTTGTTAAATTCGCTGTATAGGGGATGTGCAGTGTCCTGAGGACAATGCTGACAATTCTGTACAAGATTTATGTAAATTTTTCACAATATCAGCATTTCTAGATGTATTTATTTCTTCTTAATCCATATTGTATTTCTAAAATTACATAGACTGTACCTGGAAAGTAATCTGGTCATGTTTGTTGTGTCTAGTATGACAGACGGTGCTCAGCAGGCACTCCGACGAACGATGGAGTTGTATTCAAAGACAACACGCTTTGCCCTTGCATGCAACGCTTCCGACAAAATCATAGGTCAGTCATTGGAGATGTTAGAAAATTTGCTGCAAAATTATTATTATAATTTTTACTTTCTTTGTCCCTTGGGACAAAAGAGAGCTATGGAGAAATAAAATTTCAGGGTTGGCTAAACCTCGCTAAGTTTTGTCTTGGGCAAAGTGCTGCAAAAGGTTGTCGCATTAAAGCACTCGATCGCAACTGATAGGTGCTGGACAATTATTATTATAATGCCTTTATTAAGTGCCACTGTCCAATGACAAAGCATCAGTCGATGGCGCTGAGCAACAGTGTGTGAAGCAACTGTTTCAGGAGAGGCTCAAACCCATACTCTATGCATTGCAAGTTGAGTGCTCTAACCATTCAGCTACTGTTTCCCGCATTTTATCTCGTGTTAGTTGTGGTGATGATGACAATGGTGAATAATAAATTACAAATCTTGGCAGCCAGTCGAATTTATGTAGAACAATGGTTCATGAGGTCAGGGTTGACATGTGTTTATTTTGCAAACTACATGTAGTAATTTTGCATTGTTGTCTTGTTCTGCATACTTGAATGACAGTACCAGATTTTTCCTGTATGTTAACTGTTTTGTGGCCACGTTGTTTTGATGATTTTGACCATGTAATCATTCATATGAATGTAAATTCTTAAAAACTTTAGAAATACAGACAGATTATTTCTCATTTTTTGTCTGGTTTCCTTGAAGAAAAGTGGTTCAGTTACTGCATTTATCTCAAAGTTGATAAAACAGTATGAAACATGTAAAAGACATAAAAAGCACTACTTTGAAAATCCTTAAATTATTTGACAGAGTGAAATGTGATAAAACACTGATTCATGTAGCCACTTGTATGGCAAACTTGTAGCAAGAGGTGAAGATCTAAAAATTAACTAATTCTTTAGAAATTAGTTGTAATTTATTGTATTATTTATTCATTAATAGCTTGTATTTAGAGTATCGTGTTGTGAACTTGTCTGCAGAACCGATCCAGTCTCGTTGTGCTGTTCTTCGTTATTCCAAACTGACCGATGCCCAGATCCTGTCTCGTCTGCTGACCGTTTGTAAGGAGGAGAACGTCAGCTACAGCAACGATGGCCTTGAGGCCGTCATCTTCACAGCCCAGGGCGACTTAAGACAGGTCATCACAATCTTTTTTCCTTGTGGGCATAAATTACCAGGGTGCTCGATAGTGTAGTGGTTAACGCACTGTACTGTCAATCGAGAGGTCGGGGGTTCAAATCACTGCCAGGGCACAAATTTGGTTCAACCAATATGCTGCATACATTGTTGCAGTAATTACTGTGCCATTGGTACTTACATGCATGGTTTACAGTAGTCCCTGGGCTTTACAAACAGCACGATTTTTTTTATTACGAAAAACTGTCCATAAAATCTTACATTAATGAATAGTCGAATATTGACATGAGACACTGGTCAGGCTTCTGATTGCTATCATCTGTAATGTCATATCTCATGTCCACTTTTGTCACTTCTGATATCATAGTATTTGTGTTGAACAGGGTCTGAATAACCTACAGTCAACCTTTCAGGGTTTTGGACACGTCAACAGCGAGAATGTTTTCAAGGTTTGTAGGAAATCCTTCAGGACTTTTTAACAGCAATATGATGCTGAGCTCTTATCATGGCCAAACGACCTTACTAAATATTTGCCTAATTTCTGGTTTGAAGAAGGAGGGCAGTCCCTTAAGCTACCTTGAGAGACAGTCAAAGGCATGAAGTGCTTGCAACTTAATATTTCTTAGCCTTGAATTATTGTTTTGTACACATTTAAATTATGGCTTCCTACATGTTTTAATTATACTTTGCTCCCTGTGTAAATTACACTGCTTCACCTTTGAATTACACCATGCTACACCTTTGAATTGCACATGTTTGAGCAGCTTCCCTTTGAATTGAACCATGCTATACCTTTGTATTACACCTTGCTACTAGTTTGAATTGCATTAACCAAGAGATGTGTTTTGTGTTCAGGTGTGTGATGAGCCGCATCCATTGATGGTGAAGGAGATGCTGCAGCACTGCGCCAGTGGGAAGCTCACTGAGTCACACGTCATTCTCTCTCACCTCTGGAGCCTTGGATACGCCACAGAGGACATCATCAGCATCATCTTCCGAGTGACCAAGAACCTCAACTTACCAGAATATTTGAAACTCGAATTCATTAAAGTAAGTACTTGTACCGTCCTGGCTCAAGTTCACTAATACATAATTTAGTAATTGTAAATGTAAGTGCACTTTTTGCAAGAAAACTCAGTGCTGCACCTGACTTGATGATGTAAGGCCTGAAGGTAACGGGGAAGCCAATGCAACTCAACGTTAAAGACTGAAGCGTTCCAGCGGATTGTGCTGCATTTAATCTGATTAGCATTTCATTTGATTAAAGTTCATTTGCTGGGCAAGGCAATTATCAAAGTACCCTGCCCTATTGCACAATGACAAGGGGAGGGAGAGACCCAATGTAGCGGATTGCACATTACAAATGTTCCTTATGGATCTGTTTAGTAATGGCTGTGACCAGTAAAATGTGGTTAAGCTAGAAATGGCTCCAGGTTTGTACTGCGGATTATCATTCGATGTACGTGGGACACAGTAGCCAGTTGGTTAGAGCGCTCGCATATAACGCAGAGAGTATGGTTCAAGCCTTCCGTGAGACGGTTACTGCAAAGGGACCTTGAGCAAGTCCTTCCCTCACAATTGCTCATGCGAGTCATGCCATCAATTGATACTTAGTCATTAGATCGTGGTGCTTAATAAGTTCATAATAATAATAATATGTATGATTCCTCTGCTTGTGACTAAGTAACAGCCTAAGTACCTTTCCACTCGGTTGCGTAATGTTTCCTGTTGCCTGGCTTCAAAATACACCTTGCAGTCATTGTAAGTGGTACCAAATGTCAGAATATTTCCATTATTTATTATATTTGTGTAACTATTTTCTGTGTTTCTAGGAGATCGGTTTTACGCACAAGAGGATAGCAGATGGTGTCGATTCTTTCCTTCAGATGACAGCACTGCTCGCTAGGCTTTGCAAGAAATCATTGGCTCCTGCTGACACCTAGTGACTGATGGATTGTAGCTGTATACTGACTTGAACTCGTCTGATAATGTTAACGTGCAGAAGGCTGTCTATGCTGATGACCTTTGTGATGAGACTTGACCAATGAGTCATAGTATTTGTTATATTCACTGTCTGTGTAAATTTTAAAGATTATGTCATCCTGGTGTTATGTTTCTGTGGTAATGTTTTTTCATCAATGAAATCTTGAGCTTGAAAGTTTCTGAAGTGGTTAAAGCCTAGCGCAGGGCGCCCGCATATCTACAAGTCTGGAGGGTTGTACACAGCAGGGGTGGGCAAATTACTCGGTAAAATGTAATTGAATTACAAATTACTTTGGTACATGAAATCTAATTTCAACTTACAAAATACACGGGGAAATGTAATTGAATCACAAATTATGTAATTTCAATTGAGTATTTTCAATTACTGCCCATCCGTGGTCCACAGATGGAAGTCACCTTCCGGTAGTCTGAATTTGTGCTGATCACGTTTTTATGACCCCAATCCAATCTTTCATGATGCAGCACAGAAACTGCTGTATTTGGTCCAACTTTCTGTAATCGAATACTTAGCGTTGAGCTACGACATGCACTCCTTCGTCTTTCTCTGCCTGTATTCCGCAAGGACTTGTAAACCATTTTGTTTGATCATAGTTGATCTATCTTTTTTAAAGAGATGTTATTGTAAATCTGTAATTGCAATTTCTCTGTCCAAAGTGTGAAGCATGTATAGAATCTAGATTTCTGAACAGTAAATCAGCCTTGTTTAGTGTCTGGAATGAATTGCAACTACATGTACATGTATAAAGAACCAGAACTTTGGTGAAACATTGCTTTGGTTTTATAATGGAGTTAAAAACGGATAAGCTTACCAATCCAGACTTGGGTTACTGTAGGGGTTTAGGTAGTGTATTACTGTTGTGTGTAAGTGGGTTACATTGTATTTGATTTTTAAAATTACGAAAAGCACCTCAAAAACTAGTGATAAAGCATTGGGCACATAAATTTCTGATGTTCTCTGAGAGATGTGCAGCAGTTGTTATTGGCACCACGCATTCCATAGGTGGCCAAGTAAAATAATGTGAATGAATCTAAAAAAGCTTTCTGGAATCATTCACAATTTATTACTGAGAGGCAATGTTGTCAGTAGGGGTCTGCTTATTGGTATCTTCCTCTACCTAGTTCTCCTGTATTATGGTGTTTTGACACATACACATAATATTCTCTGTCAGTTCTTTCCCTCCCCTTTGTTGAAAATCTCGGGTCGTCTATAAATTACGTCCGATAAAATCGCCTACCTTGGACCCCAGTTGGCATTGGCATTACTCTCCCAATCTGGAAAACACTTACTGTTGATCGCTCAGGGCTTAATATGCTACGTCCAGTAAAATGACTAGATCCATGCATTACAGACTCGTGTCAGTCGTGTGGCTGAAACACCACAGGCTATAGGCCCACTGAAATTACTATGAACCAAATTTAGATGCGGACGTCCGCAGTTTAGTCATTTCCCCTTGTGCAACCGAGTGGCCTCTCCCCGCTCTTTGCGGACGTCCTTCATGGGTGACTTCTGTGTCGTTTAAAGCAAAGATGGTAAGAAGTGCGGTTATCAAACAACGGGGTTTAAAGCCTATAGATGACCAATAGAAACCGACGATTAATTACCGGCATTGCTTGCCAGGTTAAAACACAATAATAATATTATTAATTTTATTTAAAAAAACAGCCCACAACGAATGCACAAGCTACCGTGGCAATCGCAGTCATTTTCGAAAGTACGAAATGAATACCGTAAACAAATTGCATCAAACCTAAAAGCCTAATTTTGCGATTACTTGGATTTGCAACACAAGCTAAGTGCTAACACCGTATTCCAGGATATATTTAGAAAAAATAGCAGCAGAGACCTGTTATGACACATTCATTGGTGGGAAAATGTGTCGTTCGCATCGTTTATGGGAAAGACGACGTCTGTTTTTCAAAATTATCAAAATTCTATACGCTGAATTTACATACCTATTTACCCATACAGTTCTAAATTATTAATGTTCTCGCAATTTCTCTAAAGTCTACGATGTGGCGGCGCCCTTGAAGAAACATGAGTACAGCATGTTATTATTATTAGAAGGAATTTTAAAGTGTATTTTATTGAATGATTGTTTAAGAGGTACCATTTGTTGTTTATTTATTTTGCTTTACATTGTGTCATGTTGATTTTATAGTTTAAACTGTACAGTCTTAGCGGGTTATTAGGGCAGCTACGATAGATAACGATGTAAACATTGTTCTTTCCAAAAGTGTCGGCAAGACTTAGTGTTGTGAGATAATTTCAACTTATGAGACACCAGCATTTTATGCGAGTATCTTTTCTTTAAAGGGTAAACCCGTAGTTTAGGTTGCTAAATTATTTTATATCGTCAAATTGAAATAAAAGTAAGTACGTACGTGCTTTATTGAACCGCCTGCAAACGCACTGCGGGAACATCAGATAGAGTAGGCCTATTGGAAGCTGGATTGAGGAAAAAATTGTTCCCCTAACTGGAAGTGGGACCGATTAAACCATTTCTATCTTTAAATAGAATATGGATTGATGGAAATAATTTGTACCGTAAATAGAAGCTGGATTGATGAAACCTGGGATTATTATTACTGAAAGATGAAACTTAGTTTTTGATGCAATAGTAGCTGGAATAATGAAAATAATTGTTTCCGCAAGTCGAAGCTGGACCCATGGGAAAAGTTCTTTGCTTACATAAAAGTTCCATTGATGAAAAATATTTTTCTGGTTAAATAAAAGTTGGGTCATTTTTTTCATTAAATGGAAGCTGGATTGATTAAAAAAATTTCTTCATGAAATGGAAGTGGGATTGATGACAGTTATCATGGACATAGGTAGAGTGCTTACTTACCGGCGGCAAGTACGGCATTGAAGACATTAGAATAATTTAGCAACCTAAACTACGGGATAACCTCTTTGAAGTTCGTCTGGAACTCAACCTTCAACTTCAAGCGATTAATTTGACACAGCTGGGAGTTTTGTTACTTAATTTTGATTATTTACATTTTTCAGACAACTAAGATTAGATTTAGCTTTAATCAGAGGCGCTTAAAAGGTGTCGTAATAATTTTGCTACGTTACCTGCAGGGCTTAAATTATATTGCACTGTAGAATGCTGTACAGTAGAAAACTCGCACGTTTTCTCGACCGATGGCCGGGTAAAAAGCGTTTTGGCATCTACCGATTCCTTCCGGTGTTTTTCGCTCTCGGTGCTCTCCTCGAGTTCAGCATGATCAACTGGCAAGTGGGACAAGTCAGCTTCTGTAAGCTTGTTTACCCTACTTTGTATTATGTTCTGATCTATGTATTAAAGTTAATTAAACATATTATGCTTAGACACATACCTATGTACATGGTCCAACTGTGGGAGGGAGGGTAGGTTAGAAGAGTCTGGGTGTTTGAGTTGTAGTTTATACCAAGTGTAGATTACATAGCTGCCTAGCCATAGGCCTGATATCTGGATCTGAAACCCTAGACCTACTACTGCTAGTACTCGGTATGGGTACTTATTTGGTCATGTGTGCCTATCATCAGGTGAAATTTGGTAACATTTGGCACACAAGACCGAGTAAGTATGGATACCTAATACTGAATGTTTTAGTTGTTGGAGGTTCAACCCCACTAGCTGTTCTTTGAACCCTTCAGCCAAGTAACAAATGAGATGTTAGGGCTTAGGTCTTGACCCCCATTTAAGTTACTTTGTGTGCAACATATTAACAATAGCAAGTAAGTATATTCTTTATTAATCAATTGCTAATCACATTTTGGTGTACAGACATCTAATAAACACAGTTGATTTAGATTTTTATATTTCGACCTATGCTCTTGCACTATGGTAAGCTGTAAGTTTCTATCGGCAACGAAAACACTGTTCCAATGTAACTGTTGCTCCTTTTCGGCCACCTTCCCTCATGTCGAGGCTAGAAAAAAATGAAGCCGCTAAAGCTTCATACCCATGGCTGCCTCAGGGCTAGCTTAACGGACGGTTCTTCTAACTTCTGATGATAAGCAATGCATTGTACTGCATTACATGTATGTAGCCTTCAGTATGGAATTTACTGAAGTAATATGTTGTTGATAGATGGTGTCTACAAGCGGAATGAAGCTCACAAGCTTGCCCTGCAACAACTGAAAGACGAACAACTGTTGGTAGAGCAGAAACACTGATGTAACAAGACAAGAAGGAGACTCCCAATCACTACAGTAGAACTGGAGTTTTGCTGTTCTGTAGATAAGCGATGATTACATTGGAGCCTTCTCCTAGTACAACCTCTGGCAGCAGCTTTATCAAATTCCACATTACAGACAGATTGTACTTTGATGACATTGAACACCAAAGCTGAATATCCTTTACCAAGACTCCAAAGATGTTGATAGACTACGATCAAGACTTACAGAAATTATATTGTACAGTGCATAGGTGAAGCAAAGAAAGTAGCTACATGAAAATTACATTCGAATTCTGTGTATTTCTTATTTCTGCTTATTACAATCAAGTAATTAACCAAGCAGAAATTGTACTTGAACAATGCAGTGGTTAACCAAAGAAAGTAAAGTTACATGAAAAGCGATATGGAAACTTGGCTTATTTCTAACTAATTCTATTTCAAAGAAATACTTCTGTGGTGCTTTGCCCATATATAGGTCCAGGACATTTGCAGTGCCATGCCTCTGTTCTGTTGTGTCTTGTAGTCTAGTCCAGCGTTTCCCAAAGTCGGGTTAGCACAGGGGTTCCGCGAGAAGTTGCACTTAAAAGAAATTTTATTGAGAAATTTCATGGGAATAAAACATTTCAACCAGTTTTAAAAAATAAAACATTTAAAACTGCCGTCAGTCGTATTCCGTGTTTTGCCCACAGTAAGCGACAATCCTAACTTTCAGTGCCCATTAGCAATCCAGTAATATTTATAGATATCATTGAGAATTTTTCACCACCGTAGAAAGGCTGAACTGGGAGTTTAGCAATTTAACCACTGTCATGTCCACATGAGCCAGGCTGCGTTTTTATTTAAATATTTATATGAAAGTGGATGGTGCTGGGCTTTGTCGAGAGGACAATGGCAGGCACAGCAAAGTAAGACATATCAAGTCAGATTACTATTTATCATGGGTGGACCATCCAGAAAACAACCACACCTGGTACACTTTCATCCCTAGCATCTTCTATTGGTCAGTAAATGAGTACTAACACAGGGTGAAATGTCAAAAAGGGTCAATTCCTATTTGCAGGTGATGTGATAATGATGCTGCTGAGGAGCTTCTATAGTGGTACGTAAACAAATGTGTTACCTCCCTCAATCACTTGTAATGTAACCTAATAATGCCCTACATTTCACAGATTCTTTACAGTTATTTAAAGAAGTCGCATCAACAGGTGAATGTTTTCACAGATTCAGTAAAACCGAATCTTCTGAACACTTATAACAGAAAATCTTAAGATCCTGATGACATTAATGGACCATCAGTATTTAGAAACAGTCTGCCAGTCCATGTAACATTGGTCTTTGCTTCCATCACGTTGTTTCCACTGTAATGGCCGTTGTTTCCATATCATAGACGTTCATGATATCCTCAGCAACTCGCTTTATATCACGCAGTTTACAGTTCTGTATTAACGCCTGCAACAAACAATACAATACAACATGTATTTATAATGCGCCTTAAAAAACAGTCTTACTCAAAGAACGCATTATAATGTACTTACTAATCATAGTACTTAGAGAAGAGATAAGTTTTAAGTTTAGATTTCAAAATATTAATTGACAATGATCTTCAAAACAACTGTATGTGTACAAAAATAATTATACAAACAATACAACTGTATGCATACAAAAAGTAATAATTTTTAGTATTATAAATAATACAAGTATACGAGTACAATAATACTACTAATAATAGTAATAATAATATTACAACAAATACTACAACTGTACTGAAAAGCAATGATTCAGCATTCATTGTAGAAAGTATTTTCTTCAATTTTATTTCTGACTAAATTGTAGGCTACAAATGAAAAGGCTTCCTGGACAAATTTCACAACAAAATCACAGTTCAAGTCTGAAAACTGATTGGAATCTTCACAAGCTACCATTGAAACTGAGATAAACAAGTGAAGACTCATAACTTAACAGTATTCAATATTGCTATAAATTTACTAGGTTTATAAACCAAAAATGATTAATTAGTAACTTTTATTGTGCTGGTGTCTAATGCACAAGGCATCAACCGAAAGCACACCAAAACCAAGCCATAATTAGGTCGTTATAACCTGAAGACGAGTCCTCTACAACATGGTATGGTAGATAGTGGTAAGCAATTTGAAAAAAAGGCAAATACCAATTTGAGAAAGGAAAGTATATAAAACCGAGAAGCAGAAGAGGAGCAGGTTAGTGACCAAAACTGACCATTTTTCTTAGCCTCGGCTGGCCCTCTCTCTCCCTACCTTACAGTTTATAATTGAGTTTGCTAGGGGGTACAGGTGGAGCTGAAATCTCAAAACAAATTTTCTGTCCTGGTGGCAATTTGAAACCCAACCTATTGGTTGACAGTCCAGCACGCTAACCACTATATAAAACCAAACAATATAATATATTACTATCACAAGGTCATTGCATACAGAAAACTACATTAGTTCACTCAAGATCTAAATAAACAGTGCAGAGACCGACTTGCCTCCCACCATCTGTACTCGGACTCTTCATTGTACGGAACTTTTACTCCATAACAGCTGAGCGTAAGGTAAATGACGGCCACGGCAACCAGGCTTGGACTGTAGTCAAGACACAGGTCGCTATGGTAACTGTCGCGAAGTATGGCCCAGGATGTCTGGACAATGGGAATTCTCTCGGTTGTATCTTTGTCTAGCCAGTCGTAAAGTGACTTGAGATAATGCATCAGGTACTGCAAGCATACAAGCAATGTTACTATGCCTGAGAAAAGCCTCACAAAGTCAGAATAGTTGATATGTGAAAAGTTGACTCAGAAAATCATAACGCATAAACAGGGTTCAAAATAGTAGTATACATAAAACGTCTCATGTTAAACTTCAGTCTACACACCTGATTTTTCATATAAAAAATCTAGTTAATTTAATTAACAATTTGCAGGCTTTTCACAGAGATACACATTAAATAGTGATAAATGTTGTATTGTTTGTGATGAAAACTTTTGATTGTGTGTGATGATGCTGTATAAACTGTCATAATTACAAATTACAAGTTTAACCAAAGTATGCAGAACTCTGAGCCCAATATCAAGTAATTTTTTTAAATGCTCTAATTTTGTGAGTAATCATAATTGTAAACTTCAAATTTCTAAATCGCTACTTTAAAGCTAAGCACCGGGCACCAGCTTATTCACAAGCACTGGTCACCTGGGGCATGGTCACGAATGCCATACAAAGTAAGTGACTTGGGGCAACTCTAAACAGCAGATAGCTTTGTCACCTGAATTCCCCTTTGATATCCAATTACAGGCTGTCAGGTTATGTTTGTGTTAATGCCTAACTGTTACAATACAACTGCATCTGATTATATTGCCCTCCTTCAAAAGCTCAGATGTGCACACACGACCATACAACATTGATGGCACTTATGCAGCAAAATATAGCTTGGTAAAGACTGCAACATGCCTTGTGTGGATGAATGATGGACACTTGAAATCCCAGAGCACGCATCAGAAAGAGTTCACACTGGATGATGCTTTCTCTCAGCGAAGTATAGGTGGCACCAATGTCCAACGGAGGCTCAGATCGATGAAGAATTCTAGAAATAAACAAAACACGCAAATTCTTACTAGATGCTACAGTAACTTACAATGCTCCAAATGGTGTCTTCCAGTTGAGCACAATGTTTGCCTCAAGAATGTATCACAATCCCCAAGTTTCTTAACAGCTGATATATTATAGATATCCAGAAATACATATCAAGTACATTTGACCAGCTCAAACAACAGTGATTACACTGGATTTTTACAACTTGAAGGCAGAACCTGACTGGGACTCGCTTTGTTACATTGAACACTTTCACCTGACGTTCATTCTCATTATGTGCTCTATAGTGTAGTAGTTAGCATGCTGTACTGTCAATCGGGAGTTTGGGGTTAAAATCCCTGCCAGAGCAGAAATCTGGCTCAAGATTTCTGCTCCATGTGAACCCCTAGCCAACTCAGCTACAATGAGTACATTGACAGTACAGTGTCGGCGTGAAGATGAGACAGTGAGGGAAAGGACTGGCCATCCGCCCTCATATGCCAAGGCTAACAAAATGAAGTCGCTAACACTTCATACCCAAGGCACGGCTAGCTTTTCTATATTGCTAAACAAATAACACCACAGGAACCTGTAATCATCTCTCTCCTTCAGGCTTGAAGTAATCCCTCCCATCCTGACAATTAGCAAGTAATCACTAATCACTACACATAAATTTCATGCCAGCAACAAGTAACTGTTACACGTAAATTTCATGCCAGTAACAAGTAATTGTTACACGTAAATTTCATGCCAGCAACAAGTAG
Source organism: Aporrectodea caliginosa (assembly GCA_020284085.1). Taxonomy (NCBI): domain Eukaryota; kingdom Metazoa; phylum Annelida; class Clitellata; order Crassiclitellata; family Lumbricidae; genus Aporrectodea; species Aporrectodea caliginosa. Next base: position 511,624 of record JACEVL010000460.1, read on the forward strand.
TCATCAGAGTAACATGTGATCAACCTGTGGCAAACGTTGATGACATCCGTCAGACGCAATTCTTGTTCCTCGATCTTTCCCGCAAGATAGAGTGCAGTTGTGGCAATCATCTGAAAGCAGAGACAGAGTTCCCATGGTAACCATAGCTAGAATATTGTATAGCACCAGATCAAGAGGTAACACATTTGCAAACTGCATTTAGATCTGCTGGATAGTCATAGGTGCAGAACTTTTGTGAGGTATTTAAAATTCCCAACATGAACGTCATCGTATGTATACACATTACACACATACATTAGTAACACTGCATACATTAATTTTGCAAACACGTATACAATTTGGTGACTAATACAGCACCCCAGACTACATAAGATATTGGTCAAATTAAATATTAGCTTAGTTTAGAAACCAATGCACAAAGTCACATAATGTTCAACTTACATAAGTGTCGAAATCTGTGATGTCATAGTCTCGGAAGAACCTGTGGTAAATGGTTACGGCTGTTGCCACGGGAACTGATGGAAGCCTTAATTTAGCACCTGTTAATTAGTAATACAGTAATGCATAGCACAGCAAAGTAAAACATAACACATATAAGTTGATGATAGCTGAGAAAGTTGTAAGTGGCAGAATAACAAAATACTTGGCATGAAATTTAACAGCTCAGGTTATTGCACTACAAAACAATTCTCACCATTTATTATAACGTAACTGTAATTGTTAACTTCAAACTTCTAAAGAGCCAATTGAAAGCCAAGTGCAGGGCACCAGCTTATTCAAGAGCACAGCATCAGATCAGAGAGGTTTCCAAAGGGTAGTCAAGAGGTCAGATTCCATTTCCAGAAGGTGAAGATCACAAGAGGAGCCAGATCAACTGCTAAGATTGGTGAGCACTGTTTAATTATCATTATTTACTTCTTGGCAGCTTTTTAGCACTGACACAATAGAACAGTTTGGTTTTATCTACTTAATTAATTAAAACCAGAATTGTGAAACATGGATGTCTATTTGGTATCGCATCTAGTATGTAATCCGATGACTGTGGTTTGAGCCTGCTCAGCAGACTCCTCAAAACAACGCAAGACAGGTTGTTTGTAGAAATGTAATTTTCACCATGCAGTAAAACTTGGGACGGGCACGAGCTTCAAAATAAACTAGATTAATGCTGCTTTACAGCACCTCACAATATCAGATCAAGAGACAGTCACTTGTGGGGCAAGGTAGTCGATTGGTGAAAGCACTCACCTCATAGCGCGGCGAGTACGGGTTCAAACATACCTTGAGATGGTAGGGACCAAGAAGTCCAAGAGTGAGTCCTTTACTCACAACAGCTCAGCGCCATCGATGTATGCTTGGCCATTGGATAGTGGTGCGTAATAATAATAATAATAATAAGAATAATACCTGACATACATACCTGCCTCAAACATGAATCGGACCATTTGAAAGTGCAGCCTCCTTGTCTTCTCATTTCTCTCCCTCTTTGACGCTCCTTCATTATGACGCTGGGCCATCAAAAACACCTTTCCTGTGAACAATAAAGAAAATCCACCGCTCTTGACATTTATACAAGTTGGGCAGAAAAAAGCTGAAGCAAACTAGGTAAAAGTGCATTTTAGCATATTTTATTGATAGTGGAGGTAGGCTTGTATTTGAGCGTATATAATTATTTCAATGATTTTCATGATAACTGTAATGAATCCAGCTTGTATTTAAGCAATATTCTTTTCATCAATCCCACTTCTACTTAGACTAAAATTATTTTCATCAATCCCGCTTCTATTTAGCAAGAATTCTTTTCGTCAATCCAACTTGTATTCGACCAACGCTGACTCGCCATGCAATGGCGACTCATTTGCGACGCTAAACTGCACGCTTTTTCATCAGTCCAGCTTCTCTTTTAGCAAATAACTAGTTTCATCAAATTAATCCAACTTCCATTTTGGCAAACAATTATTTTATATAAATCCAGCTTTCATTTACGCAGAAACATAAGAGAAATAATAAAATACGCTAAAATACTCGTCCATAAACATCATGAGTTAAATACACTAAAATGCAATTTTACCGCAAAATATATTCACTTAGCTTCAACACACAGCATAATATCTCCATGTACTAATGTACTTATAAACGCATGCAGTAGACTTATTGTGACTTAATTGTGCTACCGAAAAGAATTAATTAGTCGACTCTGCTTTTGTGACACCCAGCAGAAGGTGGCTACAGTAACTACAGTTTGAAAGACGTGGAACACTGCATGGTTGCATTAAAAATTGCTTTTAAAAGCCTATACGCTGCACTAATATCAGGACATGTGTTAAGCAGTGCATTAGCTGTCATCCATGGCAGGATATTAACTGAATAGAAGCGTTGCAAGTTATGTCCAAATACTATATAAATGTGTCATAAAAGTTTCAGGACAGAGAACCTATGTACTTTGTTATCTTAATCACATTGATTGTATTCGTTTTATTGTAGGGCCTTAGTACTGATTTCATGAAAATTCATTTAAGTTTATTGCTCACCTTTTAACTTGAAAACAAATAACAAGGTTTAAGACTGCAGCAAGAAAATGATTTTCATTCTCGACAAAATTACATAATTTACACAACTAGAAGAAAATATTATGAAGCTGAATTATCGCTCACGTTAATCTTGAATGACGTTCAATCACGAGATGACGCACCATTTAAGGAAAAACTACTAAAAAATCGGCTAAATCCAACGGCTAAATCAAAATTTATAATAATAATAATATAATAATATCTTTTCTTTAATAAGCGCCTGAGAAACGCACTACGCTGTACATTTACATGTTATGCAATTGAAACAATCTTAACTACTAACAGAACAGACAGCCTGCAATACACGGCGCTAATAGCAGCCTAAAAAGCATATCCGCCCAACGGGGGGCTCGAACTCGGTACCTCTCGGTCTCTGTGCCAGATGTTATCCAATGCGCTATCGGGCCCCCCAAATGTAAATCTTCGAAGCTTCAAAAGCCACACCAGGAAGACCAATATGAAGCCACGTGTCACTGAATTGTTCGCGTTGTTCTAACCATTTAGTGAAAAATTTAGACATGCTACCATGTCTTTTGATGTCATTGGCTTCTTAAACTATCAGGATTCTCAATTCTGCTATCTAATTTCGTAAGCAATTGCACTAAACTGTTTAAAAGTAACTGAATGGATGTTGCTTTTATAACAGTTGTGCATACCAGACGAATAGTCGCTAATCTATGGAGTGACATTTAAAATTTGTTGAGACACGACAATTCTAAATAATGCGCAATGGTTCTATACAAAGTGGTGCGTGCTCAGTAATCAGACTCAAATACTTACTTACTTACTTACTTACTTACTTACTTACTTACTTACTTACTTACTTACTTATGATATCGTTTACAGTTTCCCGCACCTTACAGATTAATTTATGAGCTAGTACTATATTTATAAATAGCCTATCTGATCGCTGTTATTATTGCGATAACAAAAGATTAGAGCCATTTGCTAACCTGTTTGATTTGCACGTGAAATAATTTTTCATTAACCTAGGCCTATACTTAGGCCTATGTGAAGTATTGCTATTGGGCATTTTCATTTTCTATAGATTAAAGAGTGCCTATTGCTATTTCCTAGCATTCATGGAGCAGTTGTGACCATTGTAAGACCTTCAATTGGTGCATGGGGGTCCATAGAGTAGGCCTAATGGCCCCGGTAACATCGCCAGCTTGAAGAGCAGTAGATTTATTAGCAGGAAATACACCAGAATACGCAGTAGAGAGCATCCCAGGCAATTATAGGCAATTAGCATGAGATACACACGAGAATGACCAAAGAATACACAGATAAGCTCATTTGTCCTGTATATGGTTTCAATGCCACTAAACAACATTGTGACCAACTAATTTGCCTGTCGGAGAATACCTGCGCTTCAGAAGTGTTTTCTCTCTTTCTGACTGTCTCTCTGCATTGTTTCCTCTCTCATCTTTCTCACCCCTCCTTCTTCACTTAACATCTCCCTCTACTCCGTAGTCTATACTCTCCTCATCCATCCCTTCATCCAATATTCCTCCCTCCTCTCTCTTCTTTAATCTCATTCAAATCAAATCTCCTCTCCTCTAGCTACCTACCTTCCTTCAGTCCCTCTTTATCAAAAGAAAATAAAACCAAACGATGATCATGGCATTTGAAGCAAGAGGCCTCTGTAGGCTTCTCGTGTTCCCATTGGCAAAGGGGTTATACACCGCTGACCAAATCAATAATTGATTTACCAATTATCTTGTTAAGCACCCAAATGCTCGCAACGATGACCGATTTCGTGAGAAATTCGTGGCGTACGAGAAGATTCTTAACAACTCTGATGGTCAGTGTGATGCAGAAATCATTGAGGAACTCCAGAAATTAAAGCTGATTGAGAAGAACTTCCTTCAAGTCACGGTTAAAATGAGTCAGCAACTCGTGCAGTTGGTAAGGGACGTTCCAGCGGTGTCCTGAGATCTATACATTGGCTTCAAATCTCGGTGGATCTTTTAGGCTGTGTTTTGTTCATTAAATATCTAGAGCTGCGCATAACCGAGAAGCTTGGCTGTAGCTATTAGTTCTTCTGTACAATAACCGGGTTTGACTTATCTGACTAATGCGTGAAATCATAGTAGGCCTACACGAGTGCGATAATTATTATCAAGTCAGATGTGTAAAATTGTATGATTATAGTCGGATGTACTCCACTTAATTTTAGAGATAACAAGCTGAAATTTACAGCCTATATAAATACTCCTCTGTGTCATGAACATTATTTTTAAGCCAACTTGACCGATTTTCAGAGAAAGTTTACTAACCTAGTTCTTGCACCAAACCCTTCAACTGTATTATCTATGTCAGAAATCCATGATTTCTATAAATAGACATATAAAAAATGCATCATCCACTTAAAGTGTGCGCCATGTAAGCGCTATTTACGTAAAGGCCTGCTTACCGGCTCAACGGGAAGTGATGGCAGATGATCAGGCCGGCTTTCCCGCTTTTCGGGACAATACACAGTCCTATAGATATGACAAGCAGTTTTCCGATCTGTCGGGTTCAAAGGGCTAAGAGCGCATAATCGCCGAGGTGAGATTTAATCTTTCCGGTGATTGATAATAATAGTCAGCTCCAGTGTCTAGCTGAGTGTATTGATAAAGTATCAGAAAACGTCACATAACCTTCAACCGACCAAAGCCAGTGTGCAGCTGAAGGCTACATGGAGGCCTACTGCTTTATTTAGTTATGTGTATTGTAAGATGCAGAAACTCAATAAGCTCTATATGTCTTAGGATCAACTCAAAAGGCGACAACTGTTTAGGTCATCAGAATCTTCTTGACTGAGAGGTGGTGCAACCGTTATCGAACTTTCATCTGCTACTGAAGCGACAGACAGGATTGACTACGTGGATTCACGCCTCGTATCTGCATCATTAATTAAAAGTATTTGCGCAATTTGGTCAGGCCTTCAAATTTTTCTATCAAAGCTCTAAGGTCCCTCAAAGACGCACCCGTGATTCTCAACTTTCTATCTGTCAAAGTTCATGTGTGCATGTCTGTTTAATGTGTTTTCCCAACTATGGAAGTATAGGCATTGAAGGTTACCCTTTGAAGTAAGTTACCACTATAATAAACTTTTTCAGGCAGCATGTTGTAATGGTTGCAAAAATCTTTTTATTTTCAGCATGGATATTGGGAAAACAAAGACGAATCCATCCCGTGAAACACTGCTTCTATTTTGGAATTCGGTTCGACGAATCGTGTCTGATTTAGATGGTGAAGATTCAAAGCTCACAGGTATTTAAGGAAATTTAACTAAATTCAGACAAATTACCTACGTCCAAGACTCCAAGTTCACATAACTATTTAAGCTAGTGGTTAAAAGAAAAATAACAGCCAAACCAGGTCAAAATTTCCTGTTCGTAGCAAAATCAAATTTTCATCTGTTTCCTGCTGCTCACCGATGTTAGCCTAACTTCTGTTTTCACCGAACTGTCAGTGCTACATCATCTTTTTGAGAACATTTTATTTCATAAAATTAACTCAATTAAACTTTCACGCTACCATGAGGATATCGGACCTAATGCCAATTAATGGTGCATAACTATCTATCTATCTATCTATCTATCTATCTATCTATCTATCTATCTATCTATCTATCTATCTATCTATCTATCTATCTATCTATCTATCTATCTATCTATCTATCTATCTATCTATCTATCTATCTATCTATCTATCTATCTATCTATCTATCTATCTATCTATCTATCTATCTATCTATCTATCTATCTATCTATCTATCTATCTATCTATCTATCTATCTATCTATCTATCTATCTATCTATCTATCTATCTATCTATCTATCTATCTATCTATCTATCTATCTATCTATCGGTCCGTCCGTCCGTCCTATCCGTCCGTCGGTCCGTCCATCCATCCATCCATCCATCCATCTATATCTATCTATATGTCTGTCTGTTTGTCTGTCGTTCTGTCTGTCTGTCTGTCTGTCTGTCTGTCTGTCTATCTATCTATCTATCGAATATTTAGTGATCTCGTGAAATGTCCTAATAGTTATAAAAATTAGATCTGAAAATTTTAGACATTGTTTAGCAAGATACCACATCCCTTTTTATAGAGGATCACGAAGACCGTATCCGACGTTACTACAATCAGCTGCTCTACAACCTAAATGTCTGTGACGTAGTGACACAGATGTTTCAGAGTGGAAAGTTATCTGCAAGAGAACATGAACATCTTCGACAGTTTCATTCTACCCCAATAAGAGCGAGTGAAGAGCTGCTCAATATCATCATTACAAACTCTCGGGATGTTTACGAGTGTTTTCTTGAATCACTTAAGAAAACAAAACAACATCACGTGTATCAGATGCTGACTTCTGATGAAGAAACTTTGTGCATAGGTAAGTGATGTTTTTCTTTGCCATGAACACTGTATTTCACTACGTCAGTGCTGTCCAACCGTTTTGACCCCGCGGGCCACCGATGAAGTTATTCTTGAAGCCGAGGGCAGCACCATTAAACACAAAAGCAACGACTAAAATTTACTGAAAGTTGTTTACTCTATTAAAATTAATTATGGAATAATAATAGTGAATAATTGTATGTTTGGAATGTATGGCATGCTTTTCAGTAACAAAAGTAAATGCTCAAGCACCTTTTTAGTGAGATATTTGGCTTTGAATTGCGCTTCCAAATTTTTTATGTTATATACATTATATTAGTAGGCTACAATTATTAAATTTTGATTTTTTTGTTCCCGCTCATGTTAAGAACCGTAGACTACGTTTTAAAATTGTAAACAAGCTTAATGCGTCGTAGGAACTGGATTCTGTGTTCACATTGTGAAATGATAAACCAAGTTACGAACGAATAGCTATGCAAGTAGGCCAGTGACTTTGTCTTTTACTTCAATTTTACAGAAATTGCAAATATTTAGTGAGCTGGGCGGGCCACTTAGAATCAGCCCGCGGGTTGGACAGCACTGCACTACGTGTAGGCCTATGATATTGCAGCATCCAGATTGAATTTTGCGACGGCATAGTTTATTGAATTTCGTCGTACGGTTTATTTGAATAACAATGGTCGGTCTTGTACTGTTTAATAACAAAAATACTTTTGAATTATATTTGACCATTTAATAATAATAACAACGACACAAGAAACAACAGGAACAATGGCAGCAGCCATAGCAGCAGCTGCAACAACTACGAACCACTTGCTTTCCAATTCGGAAATCTCTTTCACAACTGGATCGACTGGAGCCCAACGTATATGCCCCAACATATAACAAGTGGATAGGTTTTTGAGAATGCTCTCAGGTCACCCATTGCCTTAATAAAAACATGTAGCATTGTAAAAGCTATCATTTTTGAAATGGCTTCCATGAAACAAAGCGGAACAATCTTGTGAGCAGCTTTCCTCAATGGCAGATAAGGTCCCTTTTGATTCGATCATGCGCAACCATGACCACGTGTTGTTCCATTACTTGCCAATAATGAAACAGTCGGAGTGCTCCCTTCGACCAAGGGCGCATGATCGAATTCTCCCGGAGGCAGATGACCGAATGCGAAGAACCTTTTCTATTCGTATGTTATATCATGACTATTCTTGTCTTTGAATGTTTATCTATAATGCCGTTTGCAACTCAGAATGCGGTCTGCAACTGTGAATTAAAGTCAATGCATACTTACTTGCAAACGATTTTACCCAAATTTCAACAGTAACGAAACCGCTTTAAATTTGTGCCTTTAAAATATTTACAGGTGAGCAATCCGTGTCCGAACACTCTCGTCTTATCCGTCAAAACTATGATTGGCTGACAGACTCACTAGATCTTGATTCTGGTCTTCTAACAAAACTTATTGCAAAGGATGTGCTAAGCCAACGAGAATATGGCCAAATTGCTTTTGAGAAAGATCCATTTGCGAAGAATGAGATGCTCTTGTCAATCATCAGTCGAAAATCTGTTGAGGATTTCCGAAAGTTTATAATTGCCTTGAACGATACTTCACAAGGACATATTGCCAAAAGACTCACTGAGACGTCAATTGGTATGTGATTAAGCCAAGTTATTTTGACCTGATGAAATTGATAGTGTTTATTTAGTTCTTCTTACATCGCTCCTGCGTTTGATTTTGGTTCCAGTGACCTAATTCTAAAAGACGAATTTCCATTAAGAATGTTCTATCGAGGTACTTCGAATACGGTTATAATCACATTTCTGCAAAGGAATTGGTGCAAGCCAATGCAAGGCACGTCGCATATTGTCCGATCTACATGTATGCGCAATAGCCTACGTCAAATTTTGACCACACTGAACCGTCACAAGCAATCTCCATCGGCTTCATTTGTTTGTTCAGGTACATCGGAGAGAGCAAGTGGATGATTGTGGTTTCATATTGCTTCAGAGTTTGAATGTAGCGATCAACCGTTAAAAAAACACAGCACTGACATCGTTTAGAGCAAAAACTATTATACTAATCCCACATGCTACGAGTTTGCATTTCTTTGGCAGCTTGGAATGACTGGTACTGATCCTAACAGCACCACAGATATATGCGTTGCTGTTATTGTCATTTCATCTAATCGCCATTTCAAAAGAACGTCCTTCCCGTTGCTGCGCTGGACCATTCGATCATTATGATGTGCTCTGGTTGGAGAATATGAGAATATTGAACTTGTATAGGCCTACTGCTTTACAGGTTCATAACTTTGGGATCTTAGTTCAATAATGAAATTGATACACCACCAAAATATGCGCATATTCATCGAAATTATTTAAACTTTGTCGCTTTGTGTTAAAAGGTGATGCCGATCAAAATGTGACAGCCACAGTAAACAAGAGATTCCCAAATAGATATTCGGATTCACTTGCGAAAAGAATTCCACCGAAACCTTCACCTAAACCGAAGAAAATACTGCCTACGCCAGCTTCTAGCAAGCCAATGGTTATCAATCCTAAGCCTTTACTGAAACCAAAGATTCACCCGTGTAAACCAGATCGAAGAGAAAAACTGCAAAACTTCGGGAATCACGAAATTGTGGTAAGCAAAGTTATTGTCCTATTGGAAATTAATATTTTTGTGTCAGGCATTATCCTGAATCACCGTAATATTTGTTTATTGTAGAATTTTGTACACTCAACTCAACTCTTAAATATCTGTAAACAAATACTTCCATTTCTTCAGTCAGGCTTTAGGCGATTCCATTCCACAAAAGAAGCCGCCTTCAAAGCCTATGATGACCTTGCCCTTGATGCTGATACGGTATATGCAAGTGCTTCAATGTTCGAATTCCTTGCGGGTTTCACTGTAACACTTAGTCTTGAATAAACTGAGAGAATTGGGCGTCGTATAAACTTTCATTTGTACTTGTGGCCTTTATTACCAGCAATGTCGTATCTACCTCTGAAACTTTGGTATAAACGTTGGCTGTGTTGTATCGCATAGTCAACTGAGTTTGGTCTTATCTTGAAAGGGTTTCGCCTAAGCACATAACGCTAGTAATGGATGTTATGATCCAGGCAGATCGTTGCCATAATAGTCCCAAAACTGAAATGTTTCAATTGTGAGGCCTACTATTTTACAAAAATGAAAACAATGATTTTCAATTGTGAAGTAGTTAAAAGATGTAATTATATTTAAAAACTTGTATGTTAGGCTAATACTTTTGGTATTTAATAACATGCTTTGTACCGCGGTACATAGGCCTACTAATTAATGTGTTCAGCAGGCTCTTATGCGTTGCTTGCATTTGAATGCATTTGAGACGTTTGATCCACAGTTTTATTTAATTTCTACAAACTTTGAGAGAAGTATGTTGAGTTGTTGCTACGCATAGTTACCTGTTATTGGTTGGTTAAATTGTTGGCTTATCTTAAAAAGGGCCATTCATCCCACGCAGATAAAACCGGTTATGGATACCACATAGTCGTAATTAATGAATAGTCGTAATTATTATTAATTTGTCTTAGAGTGAAACAAAGATTTTTGTTTTATGACATAGTTGAAAGATTTAAATATAAATAATTGTATTTTAATGATTTTTGATGAATTTTGTGCATTTCCTTGTGACCTGCCCCTCAAGGCAGTTATCAAACTCTTAAGTGGATCTTACATTTGACTGAGTTTAAGACCTTTGATGCATGCACGATTCATATAAATTGCGGCATTTTAACTGTAAAGCTACAGAGTAATTACTAATTACTCTCTGCATATTTGCGAATAGGCCTACACTAAATAGCCTATGCCAATCTCAATTGTGAAGCAAAATGTTTTAGGAGAACCAATCAGTTGAATATCTGGAGATAAAATTAAAAGGGCTTCCGACTGAAGTGCAGACAGAAGTTTCAGCCAAAATACTTCTCCTACATCAGAGGAAATTGACAGACAGCATTTGGAAGATTTCCATCACTAAAATACTTGAAGGTGAGCGATAAGCCTCAGCGATCAGAACTGACATGGGTGTGCCAATGTCGGATTCCAACGTCCCGTAATAATAATAATGACGACAATTTATATGGCGCAGTAACACAGCTATGCAGTTACAAGAGCGCCCCTCTCCAAGAATACGCTGATAAGCTATTACTCTTTTTATACGGCTCTGAAATGCACCTTTGGCTGATGGGTTTCTTCCAGAGGGTCCGAAGACAGCTTGACACAATACAAATGATATTAAGAACTATCCACTGATGTCAAACCTTACTTATTAGCTAATCGAAGTTTGCGGAAAGTATCGTGACACAACAGATCATGTGCCAATTACAAGCGTTTGATCTCATGGAAAAGCTTCAATATGGTTCCATAAATAGCCACTCAACAGAGACAGTTCTGTACTATAATGTGGCTAATGAAGCCAACATAAATTAATTTGAGGCTAAACTAATAATAATACTAGAGAAATGTGACGGACGTAGTTGACTCCATATATGCCACGCTGTGTGCTCCTTTGGATGCGAAAGCAGCTTTCGTCAGCATGGAGTATGACAAGACACTTAGCAAGCAAAGCAACCTACTGGCATATTTTTCCTTCATCTGACTTGCCACTCTTGTGGTTTCGAAACTTGGACAAGAAAAACTTTATCTTCTGTGCATAGGACAAGAAAACTTTATCTTCTGTGCATAGTAGGCTAAATAATTATACCAGAAGCTATAACAATTTCAATTTGAAGTAGCAAGAACACGCACAGAATTTTTGCGCTAGCTGAAGATGGTTGAGCCTGAAATTAACACTGACTTGGATCATCGTTCTGGAACAGTTTTTCATTAAGTTTATACTGTTCCGCCATAGCCAATAAAGAATCATTTCAACCTAGTTTGGCTCGCACGTTTTTACAACTCGTAAATAGTTAGGCTTCCGTTCTTTTATGAGGTCCTTAACTCTTTAACAACGAGCTGCATTGCATCCATAAATTTTAGTACATGCTCGTCGTTAAAGGGTTAAGAGATGTCTTATAGAAACATTCATGCATAAGCTTACATGCAGTTATAGCCTACTCGTTTATACAAAGATTTTTATGTTATCGTAACTTGCAGCGATGAATTGTGTGCGTAAAACTTGTTACCAACTTATTGCCAACTCACTTTATGTATTTTCTGGTAGAATCGCGAAACATTAAAAGACAGATCATAATGCAAACCAAAGTCGCAGACCAAAACTGTTCGAGATTAATGCAAGAAATTATTCAACGAGAACGCCAAAGTAAAATAATAAAGGAAGACAAAGAACGAGAAAAAACTAGAACCAAGAAACAACGGAGTGAATTACAAGAAACAGTAAATGAGTTACAGGACAGATATAATCTAACAGAAAATAATAACAGAAATATGTTTTCAAAACTTAAGAAATGCGAAGTCGAAGAAGAAGGCTTATTGGTGCTATATAAACGGAAAGAGCATGAGAAACACGATGAAAAAAGCATCATAGAACAACCTGAAGGTCAGGTTACATATTCTGAAATAAAATTAAAGGAAATGGAAGCACATTTCAAGGACACAAGAGAAAAGTTACTTGAAAAAGATATCGCATTAACGGCAGCTACAACAAAGTTGGAAGAAAGCGAAGAAAATTTAAAAGAAACCAAGTTCAAAGTAAATGAATTTGAGGCTAAGCTAATAGCAATAGAGAAATGCAATGATGATCTAAAAATGCAAAATCAATGGAGAGAACAAGAGGTAAATGAAAAAGTACGCATCATAACAAATCTTCAAAGTCGAACAATACAGTCTGAAGTAAAACTGGAACAATTGAAAGCACAACTGAAAAACACAGAAAGGAAGTATACGGCAAATAAATTTTATTTGAAATCAACCACAGAAAACCTTAGGGAAACACAAGAGAAGTTGCAGGAAACGGAAACCAGGCTGAAAGAATTTGAAGCCAGGCTTACAGTGACACAGAAAGGCGCTGATCATTTGGGACCAGAAGGTATGCATGGTGCATTTATTTCCTATTTCATAGAAGGCGTTTTTTTTATGACCCCAAAAATAATAAAATATCAGAATACTGCTGTCGGATGAATGCACGCATTTATATATCTGTAATAGTGAAATCAGATTATTGGTCATGTGATTTTAGTGAGGCACAGAAGAATTGTAGACAATACTTTACCTCACCTAGAAAAGACGATCGTAATTACATATTCCGTCTGCTTTATAAGAGCGCCTATTGACATTGTTCCTGTTGCCCCGAGAAGCTCCGACCGATTCAATTTGTTAAAGTTGTGTCTATATCAGCTTATTGAGGTTTAATAAACGAGTATTGTATTGTATTGTATTGTATTTTATCGTGCTTCATCTTCCAATGTTGCTGTCTCGTGTTTATTATAACGCTACACAATAATTATTGTCAAGATTCCATTAGTCGATAGCTGCTTATGCGACCATGGCAATGCATTTGAGACCGACGACTTTCCATAAGTTTTGGTTGACCTCGCGGATGCACTTCATGGTTCCATGACAAAATGTCATGCGACAAAATGTCACCGACAAAATGTCACCGACAAAATGTCATAACGACAAAATGTCATCTGACAAAATGTCGCAGACAAAATGTCGCAGACAAAATGTCGCAGACAAAATGTCATGGCATGAATTTAGATTTTACTTGCACTTGCCTTCATCCCCCGGCCGATGTCATCAGCACATTTGAAAACCTAATTGAACTACCAGTGTATCGTGACCTCGAAGCCTTCGAGTCGAACGCTCGAATGCATCATCGACTCTCTCGAAGACAACTTCATTGGGCGATAGCGAAGGGGTAGGCGAGGACAACCAAGGTTTTGCATCGCACTTTGGAACCAATACGCGCGTGTACTTGAACATTTGCCTCGAAGCAACCACGCCGTGGAAGGCTGCATAATGCCTTCAACAACGTTGTTGGCTTTGCCCATCCAACAACAACCAAACGTGCGCGTAAACTCCAGCAAGAACAGCACAGTATGGAACTCATGCGTCGCCAACTGGAAGTTGAGTCCAACCTGGAAAGAAGAAGGCTTATGTGAGAATCAGTGAAGCTCTCCACACTATCGTTACTGTACCAGACTATACAGTAACAGAGACCCCATTGCCTAATTTTGGGGAACACTGCAAGAGTTCTGAATATAAATGTTGTGTGAACATTCAATAACTTACATACGCACTGTAATCGCTTGACATACAGTATTATTCAGCGTTGTATTAGTATTCAGTAAGCTGATTTTGCTTTTGACTATAAAAAATTGTTTCGAAGTTTTCTTACCGTCGAAAAGGTTTTGTTACAATCACTTGACACTACTATTAGCCTTTTTACAAGATTTTGCTTTTGAAATTATCAATTATTAACATTATCGCTTATTTACTGATTTATGCTTATGACATTTTGTCGCATGACATTTTGTCAGGCCACCCACTTCATCGATTAAAATTGGTCTGTGTTTCAATTTGTCTGTCTTCTCCCGTGTGTTAGTCTTGCCGCTTTCAGCAAAGGACAAAAGCGTACAGGGTAAGATGCGGTTTAAATTCGGTTTAATCAGTAATCAGCAATTAAGAATTCATTCACTGCGTCATATTAACGGAAAGCAGGTCTAGTATCAATACCAATGAAACTTTTATGATTTTACTATTTACAGATATGAGTGAGAAATGCCTGGATCTCGAACAGAAAGTGGAACTTGAGCGATCAGAGAAAGATCGTCTAAAACAACTGATGCAAGAATACAAAAGAATAATCGGTAGGCCTACATGTTAAACAATTTGGTGGTGCCCCCATATATAATGTTCGCTTCTAAAATTCTGATTTTGCCAACTAATTTATATAGTTATTTATTTAAGTTAATCTGTAGTGCAAGTATCTTTTGCGGTTACACTTAATTTCAAAATGGTCGGTAATTCACGAGGGGCGTTGACAGCTTAGTAGGTCTACGTGTAGGCTAATGGTTATGGTATTCAGCCGAAGTCATTCCAAAAACCACTGGACGAAAATCTTTGAATGTAGACAATTTTATAAATCTTAAAATTTATATGAATTCGGTATCAATAGAAGAGCCTTTTCTATAGCAAAGAGCCAAAGACTCTTTCTGGAGGCGTAGTTTCGAAGGACTGTGGTATCTCGGATAATTAATAGACTGCAAAGTGACAATTAGACCTTCGTTTGACGCAATTGCGACTTTTGGGCGCCAATTCGTTGATACAAATTTAATCTTATTGCAAATGTAGGGTATGAACTTGAATTCTTTGAACATGCACTTAAAAAGGTCTCTTCCTCTGTCTTGATACGTCCATTTTCTTTGCCTGGCAACAATGAAACTTAAAAAACACTGGCTGTCTCATTTCGTGCCACTGTTAGATTTTTACATCATTTCCGCCGAATTAGTCAATCTGTGTTTATTTCTCAGCTTAACTCGAAGCAGTTAAAACATTGCTTCAGAGGCGAATCTGATTATACTAATGTTTTAGAAAGACTTAAGTTATTAATTATTTAAGAGCGTATTTATACTTTTAGATGAACTTCAGGACAACTACAAGTCAGATCCAGTTTTAGTTCAGACGATTCGAACAAAAGAAAAGAAGAAATCGATCCGTGGATTGACGATCTTAGACAAAGAATTGTTTGTTACGAGTCGACTGAGTTCAGAAGTTGAAGTTTACAATTCAGTTACACTAAGTGTCTGCCGTAGATGGAGTTTGAAGGAATTAGTTGATCCATTTGACTTAGCATCTTGCAGCAGAAATAAATGTCTTTATATCTTCGATTGTAAACGCTTCGAAAAGTCGAAGGAAATCTTGAGAGTTGATCCAAATGGAAAATCGATAAGGAACTGGTCAACAGGAGACGATTGGGGATTCGGACTGTCTGTAACAGATGAATCGAATGTCATTTTAGCCGTTTTTAGTAAAAATAAATTAAATGAATATTCGCCAGATGGACAATTGATCCGTGAAATAATTCTGTCATCGGACACAGGTATTTGCTATTCATTCAACGCTATAAAGCTGCCCAATGGTCACTTCGTGGTCAGTCATGGCTATGATGATGATGATCAACTGCATAGGGTGTGTGTAGTGGATACAGATGGAAAACTTAAGAAGTCATTCGGTGGAAAACCTGGATCAACTGTCGGGCAAATGCATTTTCCATTCGATTTGTCCGTCGATGGAAATGGATTCGTGATGGTCGCTGATCGATTGAACGGCCGAGTTTTGTTATTTGATTCAGAGTTGGATTATAAAAGAGAGATTCTCTCCAGAGAAAAACACGGATTACGTCGTCCATCGAGGATTCTTCTGGATAAGTCAAATGGTCGACTGTTTGTGGCTGACAACGAATCGGACAATCAACGGATTTTGGTTTTTCGATTTTAAACTATTAGGTAAACTAGGCTATGGGCCTAATTAATATTTTTACTTGAAATGAAGGTAGTTTGTATATGGCCCACCACGTTCTTATAATCACACTGATGATAATTATGTTTTAATTAGCATTGTTCTTCTTATTAAAATCTCTATGAGAACTTAACATTAAATATGTTTATGGCTTTTGACCCTGTTTAAGAAAATTTCTACAGTTTCCTGAATTATCGGAGTGTTGTCTAATTGTGTACCCATAATATGTGGTTAACGTCAGTTTTAAGTAACTTTTAACTTAAAAACAGAAAACGGCTGTTTTTAGGCGATGTCTTTACATATTCTATGCGTAGCGTTATCGTCGGAAAGAGCAAGATTCATGGAATTCCGGAACACAATAATTATTTATTTCGTTACGCCGCGAAGTTGTTACGGTTTACATGCAGCCTCAAAAGGGCTGTGGATGAGCTTTTCCTCCCGCGCGCATTCCTGCTGATCGTCGAGTCCACCACGAAGTCCGCACTGACGCTATACTGGCCACTGGATCATCCAAGGTTGGCAACGACGATGCATGGAACTGAAGTGAAAAGCACATCTGTCTTTACTAGTGAGAAGTATAATGTCGGGCTGCTTCCCAGTTGTTCAAGGCTCTCCACTGCCAGTAGTTTTGAATCAGTTGGCTGCATTAGTTTCAGCAAGAAGGTCCAAATCATTAGAAAGCACGGTCTTCTGCTAATCCTTGCTATGATGGGCCTACGTACGTAACGTACCTAAAAACTATTTTCAAGTTTTAACCTACTTATGCTATGTCGCATCAGCTTAGATCCCTTAGAATCTTAGATACCATGTAACCAACGTCAATAGTTATTACTACCACTACTACTGCTGCTGCTGCTGCTGCTGCTGCTGCTGCTGCTGCTGCTGCTGCTGCTACTACTACAGCAACAACAACAACATCAACAACAACTACTACTACTAGTACTACTACTAATTCTGACACTACTAGTCCGTTCTCGAACAATTAATAACAATGCAATGTCAATGCCAAAGACAATGATGATGATGATGATGATGATGATGATGATGATGATGATGATGGTGATGATGATGATGATGATGATGATGATGATGATGATGATGATGATGATGATGATGATGATGATGATGATGATTATGATGATGATGATGATGATGATCAATCAATCAATCATTTATTTCTGTAACCATCAGAAGAGAAAAAAACCGAACAATGAAACAGTAAGACAATGGTTTGACATGTACTGGCTACAAGGAGGCCCAGAAGGGATCATGGATCCCGCTAAATAGGGACACCTATAAAAATACAGATAGGGAAAGAAAGACAGTCAATGATACTTAGAATAGAGTAAGCCTTGGGCTCAAAAAACAAACAACAAATAAAACCAAATAAAATAAGATGGATCCATCAAAAATCACAATAACAAAAGAATATAAAATCTTAACTAAAATATCATTACAGGCAAAATCATCTAATTTGCCACAATTTTAGCTAAAATCGTGGAGTGTAAAAAGCGAAATTATAAATTCGAAAAGTAATATCAACCAAAAGTTGCCTTATGGTATGGGGTCAAAAAATTTCGAAAAGTTTTGAAAATATTAATGTCTTCCGCCCCCACCAGAGGGCAAAAGTTACTAAAAATAGCTTTTTTCGAGAAAATTGCAGGTTTTCTTGTAAAATGTTTTAATTTAAAACTAATTAAGTTTCATTCAATAACGTTGGATAGAGCTCTTAATACTGAATAAAATGATATATAAATTTTCAGAATATGCCCATAGCCTATTTGTAGAAGTTATTAACTTTGACAATTTCCTCTGCATGTTTCGCGAGATGTCGCTAAGTCTGAAAACGGTTAAACACTAATAACTTTTTTATCCTTCTAGATATTTCAACCCATAGTACGTCATTCGATTCAGCTCTGAACCGCCTTTCCAGCGGTACATTGCGAGGTGTGATTTGCTTTAGGGATAACAGATGATTGGCGATGTGAAGATTGTAATAAGAAGGAAACGAGGACAGAGCCTTTTAGGATACCACAGTGCTAAAGAAGGATCGGATCCAGCATAATAATAATAATAATAATAATAATAATAATAATAATAATAATAGTAGTAGTAGTAGTAGTAGTAGTAGTAGTAGTAGTAGTAGTAGTAGTAGTAGTAGTAGTAGTAGTAGTAGTAGTAGTAGTAGTAGTAGTAGTAGTAGTAGTAGTAGTAGTAGTAGTAGTAGTAGTAGTAGTAGTAGTAGTAGTAGTAGTAGTAGTAGTAGTAGTAGTAGTAGTAGTAGTAGTAATAATAATAATAATAATAATAATAATAATAATAACAATAAGAAGAAGAATAATAATAATAATATTTGTATAGCGCCGTAGCAGAGCCAATGTCCGCAAATATTAATGAAATTAAAAGTGTTTAACTGTTCATCTGACTGTGATATATTTCAACTGCCAGGCAATAGGTTTAATGAAAATATGTTTAATCTTGCGCTACCTAACAGTTGCCTTTTTTGTGTTAACACATATGCGAGTTACAAAGTGCTGATCCCGCTAATTAGGGGTCGTCCATTAATTATGTCAACAAATTTTAGGCAATTTTTGACCCCCTCTCCCCTTGTCAACAGTTACTGTCAAACATTGACGGACCCCTAAAAAAGTATGTCAACAATCCCAGAAACCCCCCTCATTTTTTAGATTGATATTTTACACTAAAAATGCAATCTCGAATTTCAAAATATATGAGTTTAGTTTATTACCAGCTTTTTAGTAGTATTAAACATTAATCACTTTATAATTTTTAGCATTACTTAATGTTTTCGCTACCATTTTGAAGGGTCTTTGTTGATTCGTTGGAAAACAAATTTGTTGACGTCAAGTTGTACAGAACCCCCTCCCCCTTGTCAACAACTGTCAAACTTTTCCAAACCCCCTCCCCCCTAATTTGTTGACATAATTAATGGACGACCGTTTAGTTGTATGTGAGGCGCCCTTGTAGTGGTATGGCCGTGTTACGGCGCCATATAAATTGTCGTTATTATTTTTATTGTTATTATTAAAGTGCACGTGATGTTGATAATTATAATTAGTGGCTCAGCACATAGCAGCAGTCAAAATTGCAGTAGCAACTTAATTTTATCACTTAGACTGTTCAGTTCGACTGATCTTACAACGGCGTTAAGGTGGAGTTCAGTGCAGGAGTTCGTTATGTTTATCTGACCAAATTTCTTTTTGGAACGCATATACTACATGTAGGCTACATTTGATAGCCAAGGACCCACTAAGCCTATACCAATAGAGAAATCGAAAGTGCTTTCGATATTAGAATCTGTCTAGATTAGAAAATGGCCACGAAGGATTTAGACATTGGCGATATTGAAAAGCAAGAAGAGCTCGACGATATAACTACATGTTGCATATGCACCGAGGTCTTCACCGATCCGAAACTCTTGTCGTGCAAGCATACATTCTGCATGAAATGTCTTCGAGAGACTGGACTTAAAACCAACAAAGGACCTGGAAATGAGATGCCTTGTCCAATCTGCCGACAGATGTTCAAGATTCCACCAGACGGGTTTCGTGGACTCCCTAAACATTTCTTCATTGAGAAACTTATACAAGTGGCAAATCTTTCAGATCCGTCTGCGTCATCAATAGCCTTATGCGATGCATGTGTAGAGGAAAATAAAGAAGACTCAAGTAAAGCAATTTTAGCAGCTGATACTTTCTGTGTTGATTGCAATCAGAAGTTTTGCAAAGAATGTTGCAAGCAATATAGAAAATTTAAATTGACAAAGAATCATAAATTGGTAGAAATTAATGAACATGATGGTGAACAAAATTTGATGATAGATCTAGCATCAAGTGTTTGTGAAATGCATGGAACAAAAGGTTCTGGATGTATACTGTGCTGATTGCAATTAAAACAGTTATGTGCGCCATCTGCTTCATTGACGACCATAAAAGTCACGACGGTTCTCATGTTGGCAAATTTGTAGATGGCTTTAGGAAACGGATCGATATCAATACCGAAGCAATAAATGAGCACAGGTCTAAAGCTGAGACGAAAAAGGTAGAACTCCTCAAGGTGAAGGAAGATATACAGGGAGTGATAGAAAAATTAGAATGTGATGTAACGAACAGAAAAGCTGAACTAAAGGAGCTGACAGATAAGCACGAAGCTTCTCTTTTACAAGGTCTGTGTTTGATGAGGCAAGGCAAACTGAAAGAAATCCAAATGGCAATAGATGATATTGATACATATCTAACGAGTTTAGACACTTATAATTCTTACTGTCAGAAGATAATGGCTAAAGAATCAGCTAGCGATATCTGTGGCGCATTTTCGGACTTATCTGTGAGAGCGGTGGAGTTACAACAACAAGGCCAACCTACGATTGAAACTTGTGCTTCAGAAAATCAGAGCTAGAGGCATTTCTACAGGAAAGCTGTGACAACTTGATTGGTGAAATAGAAGGTAAACGATTTCCTGTTTCAGCTTTGTCATAAGCTTAGGTTATTCTCCTTTAGAAAACAGTGCTTCCCTGTAATTTGTCATAATATATAATAAAATTATGAGGAGCAGAATACTCGAAGTTTATCTTCTAAGTTGGTGCAAGAGAAGGATAGCTTTGCCAAGACTTAAGTGCAATCTGCATGATAAATGCTCGTTAATTCCACTTAAGATAAATTGTAATTGAACATTTATATAGGCCTAATCGCCGTTCAAAGTACAGAACAAATCAAAATAGACTGCGTGGACGACTGCACGTTTATACAGCTTGATAAGCCTAGGCGTCACCGTGACCTGATCAGACATTGGTATATAGCCTATTCTAAATTTTACTCTGCAAGAATGTTTTGACAAGCTATTTCCATTTCTTGCACGGCTCTGTAATGCACCAATGGTTTAATCTCTTGTTTCGGAAGGTTATAAATCTGCCATAACAGTACCATCAGTGGCGGCGCCAGACATTTTTTGTAAGCCGGGCATAGCCAGGGCAGTCAAACAAGTGACAAGTACAGGGGTGATTTATGGCGAGCCGCAAATTCTGGGCAGGGCAAAATTCTGACAGGGCAACGACCAGGGCAAAGGCTTGTTTACCAGGGCATTTGCTCTGGCTTGCCCTGGTGTAATGCCGCCACTAAGTACCATCGCTGAGGATAGCAGGACATGATAAAGACGATATTAAAACACCATTTCAGCATTCCTTGTCTATAATTGATGAAGGTCATAGAAAGAATGGTGATGTAACAGATCATTATCTACTTAGAGGAGTGTGATCTCATGCCAACTTCCAGTCTAGCTAAAGAAAAAAACTAATCGACAGAGGCATAACTTATGAGGCAGATTTCTGACATAGGCCTACCTGACGCAATTGGTTCCATATAATATGTTACGCTGCTTGCTCTGTTGGATGTGAGCGCAGCGTTCGACGCCCTGGAACATGACACGTTTGCGATGACGCTTGCAAACTGCGTGCAAACTGCGTGCAATTTTGGCCTTCAGCTGATTTTCCATGCATGTGGTTTCAAACGGTGGGCATGGAAACCTTGCTTATGCCTACCGTACACAGTAGGCAAAAGCAGCTGTTACAATAATGTTAATTTCACTTCGAATAACAAGAACCCGCAAAACTTTTACGCTAACAACTTTGAAGAAACACTGACATCGTACCTTGAGTTGGATTAGTTTTCCACTAAATACATAGACAGATAATGAAAAATTTTAGACCTCTTTTGGGTCGCAAAGTTTTAGGTCTGTTAAGTAGGCCTAGTTATGTTTCCGCGTTCTTATGAGTTCAATCAAATTTGCTTCAGAGATATATTCATGCATGCACACAATTACTCATGCTATTGTAACTTTTAGTGATGAATTTGTGCGTAAAGCTGTATTCCAACTCTCTGTATGTGTTTCTTGTAGATTCACAAAATATTAAACGACAGAACATAATAGTGAGCCATAAAGGTATGATAATTTGAGGTTAAAACGCATGCTTAATTTCACCATTACTTCAAATTTTTGTCAGCAAATATTTACATTTTCATAATTACTCCTGCCAGATGGCTGCATTTAGGCTATGACACTGACACTGGTTTACTCGGCATCAGATTCATGAAGACATGTGGTAAACATCTGCCTTTCAAACGACACCTGTTGTTGCTTCATGTAAATTATAACGACTCTTCAAACCTATCAAGATGCTATTAGAATTTAGCAATCGATGCTAGAATAGAGTTTAGCAGCGATGATTTTGTTGACAGTGATTGAGAAGGGATTCTCTGACCATGAGACTGAAGCTCTTTACGTCATAATTACGCAAATTAGCATTGTGTCAGCTCTTAAAGGTCAAATTGCCTATTGAAGGGCCTGGGTTTAGTCGGAGACCCTCTTAATTCGCCTCCTGTCTTATTTCTATGAAGTTATGGATGCTGGACAGATCTCTGTTTTGGCCCTCCTTGATGTAAGCTCTGCGTTTGACTCTGCCATCCACCATTTTTATACTTCTCCAGCGCTTTCCTATTTCCTTTGGCGTGAGAGATAAACCTTTAGCGTGGCTTCGCTCCTTCCTGTCGTAGCGCACAAATTTGACTCTTTGACTCCTCTCGGTCTGCCTGGGTACTTGCTCCTTTCGGTGTCCCTCACGGTTCTGTGCTTGGGCCACTGCTTTACTTTCTTTACTTGTCAAATATTGGGGCCTTGTTGACATCCTACGAGCTTTTTGCATACAGCTACATGTATATGCTGCTGTTGCTCGGATGTGCCGAGCTATGGATGTAATATCTGTTTGGATAGCATCTAACCACCAACTTCTCGACACTTCTAAGACCCAATTTATCTGGTTGGGCGGTGGTAGACGGACGGCTGGCGGGCGTTGACTGGTGCTTGGTCGCTGAGGCTTCCCAAATGTTACCTTCCTGGATTCGGTCCTGGACTTGGGGTTCATTCTGGACCAAGAGCTTAGTTTTTAGTTTTCTTTGCAAATAAATCAGCTCAACCATAGCTGCTATTTTCAGCTCCTTGTCTTACGACGCTGCAGCCACCCTTGTCCTTGCCTTTGTTACCAGCAGATTGGACCACTGCTGCTCGATCTCGGTGGGTTTGGCCCTTGTTCTAGTCGCCCGCCTCGACCGGGTCTCCGTTCTGCTGCTCGTCTTATTGGTCGCATCCCTAAATCTTCCTCTGTCTGAGTTTATGCGTGACACGATGCACTGGCTTCCAGAATAGGGCAGATGTATCAGGCTATAGCCTAAATGAGTCAGAAACTATGCATGGGAATGACTCTAACTGTACTCTCCACCAGCAATTGTAGATAAAGTACTGTATTCATTATATGAGCTTGCCCTTACTTTTCTGACATACATTGATATAGATTAGGCATACTAGTCACAGAATTATGGGCAATACTCATTAAATAAATCGCAGCTGACACCAAACCTATTTAGTATCGAAAGGCCACTATCAAAGAAAATAAAGCATCGTAGTCCATGAAGCCATGGTACAGCCTTGAGATAAAGACTACCGAAGCATTTTATGAACCACGAAATTATTCGGGTTAGAATGAAACTTGCTGACGGTATAAAGTGCAGACCACCATGAATAATTCGTAGCTCAAGTTTATTTCTGCATGGGCCTAGATGTTCTAAACGGATTCAATATTGTATTGTATTGTATTTGATCATTTATAAAACGCTTCTGATAGCATAGGCATATACATGTATATATTTGCTATAAGTTGCATTAATAAGTACTACTTTGTGAAGCAGTTCAAAATTATTTTCATTATTTTACTACATTACCAAAAACAATAACCAGCAGACTATTCTAAAGATGAGAAACGTCATATATATGATGTGACTGTAGCCAATCTCGAGTATGAACTTTAATCTACAATGAAGGCCTATTGCAACTGTAACCTACTAATAACCGTGTACAGGCTATAGATATTTATCTTTTACTTTTAATTAAGTTAAACTAAGGCATAACGATTTGTACCAGAAAAGCTTCATCCGCAGTTTTTCTCTGCAGACGTCGAGGCGCAGTTATTGGACCATAAACGGAATATGGAGGAAGAGAGAAAAGTATGGGCGGAAGAAAAGAAACAGCTCATGGAGCAAGCTCAAGAATTGCAGCAGGGACTTTCAGGTACAAATTTAATACAGAAATAACATTTTAATAGGTTCCATTTAATTGACGTCTCAAAATAATTACTCTCTCTCTCTCTTATTTTCTGTCTGCATGTCTGTGTGTGTCTTTCTCTTGTGTCAAACTCAAACAATCGTAGCCAATGTGATACCAAGCTCTTTTGGAGAAAGACCGGTATTTATTGCTACAAGATCCTTCTGTACGACTCAAGTAGCCTACAAGGTTCTTCAGTGATCCTCGTTTCGGACTGCTGCATGACAGTTATTTGCAAGGCAGACAACCCAAATGGTGTGAATTTTGATCCTTTCCAGATCCAGGCCTTGGCGTCTCGGCCCTAAATTACAGCATCAAAAGTGTGTTACTGATTTGTGGTTGTCTAGAAGACATTTTTGGAAACATTTATCTGTCCATAATCAAGAAATTAAATTCACCCTTCCATTAAACGTTGAGAGAGAGACAGAGACAGACAGAGACAGACAGAGACAGAGAGACAGACAGAGACAGACAGACAGACAGACATACAGACAGACAGAGACGGAGACAGAGACAGAGAGAGACAGAGAGAGAAGGAGAGAGAGAGAAGCAAGACGAAGCACAGCATCATCGCATAGGCAACTACTGTTTACATTATGGATTGTATGTATAATGTGTGCTGATTATATTATCCGGCTATCGGTGTTAGTAGGTCCTAGCTGAACTTCAGGATCAACTTCATAAATGCTCGGAAGGTAGTAGTCAATTATGCCTACTGATGTAGACTTGCAAATATGCTAGAAGTCAATCTTGTGCCAAATCCGGGTGCCTTGCGATTGGGCCTCGATGTAAAGCCTCGTTGTCTGATGGTTCCATGTCAAATAAGTATTGTGGACCGATCGGGTGAATACCCGGGCATTATTTTTCTTCTAGTAATTTGCTCAGATCAGCTACAGATAGCATAGTTTACCATTTCTATGTTATTTGGATCTTTCTGCCATTCTGGTCTCACCTTTGGATGCCTATTTAAATATTTCTTCCAAACACTGCAGCATTGATTCTTATTGGTGTTCCGAAATGTCAACTTAACTGATGAGAAAAACTTTATGACTACTATTGTGGTAATTATATTCTGCCATTGCTTGTACAGATAACTGACTGTAGGTGATTTTTTATTTTGACGTCTAATTACAAAGTACGGAGGAAAACCGAAACTGGTAAAGAAAATCGACCTTGGGCACTCTGTTTGGGGTTTGGCGATGCTCAACAAAGAACTATTTGTTGCCTCAGCAGAAGCCGTGGCCATTTTTGTTTACGATCCTGTGTCCTATAAAAGACTGCGAACAATTCAATTAAAAGACTCAGTTGGACCAAGAGACATTGCTGCTTGCCAGCAGAAAAATTGTCTTTTTGTAGTGGATTTAGATGCCGGTTCCTCATTATTTTGCATTGACCGGAGGGGAAAGATACTGAAGCAGTGGCAGGTACCTTATGAGCCACATAATCTTTCTGTTATGCCTGCTGGTAACATCTTGCTGACGTGCAATGCCAGAATACTGATTTACAATTCAGATGGAAACATAATACAGGATCTCAGGTTAGATGAGAATGACTTTGACATGTCCTGGCAAACAATTTTGTTGAGATCTGGCAACTATTTAGTATGTCAGGGTTGGATGCGTAGCAAACACCACCGAGTCCTAAGACTGAGCCCTGATGGTTCCATCCTCAAATTGTTTGGCAGTGAAAGACAGCACTCAAACAACCATCTTTCAAATCCGGTGTACATGGCGATGGATAGAGACGAGTTAATATTGGTAGCAGACAGCGGTAACAACCGAGTGGTTCTGCTTAGTCAGGGACTTGTTTTCCTGAAGGAGCTGCTCAACAAAGATGATGGAGTTATTGAACCGTATCGTTTACTGCTGGACGAAACCTTAAAACTCCTTTATGTCGGCACCAACAAGCATCAGCTGCTCATTTTCAATGTTTTTCAGTGAAACTGATTCTGGTTTTATCCCCATAATCCATTTCTCTTGTTTGTAAATTTCAGCGTTTACATTAGTTGTTGACTGAAAATTTATTCTCGTTACACTTTTTCTGAAGATTGCCTGTCACATGTCTGATTCCTTTCGACTAAACAGTGAGTGGAATGGAAAAAATGGATCCCTATAAATCTTCATCATAACTTCCACTCAAAAATTAACAACAATGAAATTTCTAATCAAATTTGGACTACAGCCAATGCAAATTTGACTCCTTAAGCTATTATTTGTGTTCAATATGTCTGGTTTTGGCTTCCCCACTGACAAATTCAGCGTCAAGTATGCGTTGATCTAATGCAGCCCCAGCTTACCTTACGTAGCTCATTAATTTGTCTTCCGAATTTTTTCTGTAGACTGTCTTGCTATAATAATATTACCCAGATTTTTTAGACCACAGAATATAGGTCTGAACTGTTTGGAGGACAAAGTGCAGAACGTGTAACTGGAATTTTGTCCATCGGCAGTTCCACTGTTTCACGAGAGTTTCTTAACAAATGAAGTCACATTTGACTGGAGATCGTCCAAGATTTAAAATAAGTAGACATTGCAGTCAAGAGAAAATCTATTTGAATTTCGTTAAATTTATGCATGTTTCGGATTTATATAAACGACAGTTGTAGGGCTCGCTTTTTACAACTCACTTTGTACTTGCAGAGAAGACTGATGCTTTGAGCATTATGACAGATGAGCTGTAGAAGGTCTTAGATGACACCAGCGGCGCCGCCAGGATTTTAATTGTGTACGCACAATAGGCAGGAGAGCACACGTAGGCCGGGGCCCGGGGAAGAAAGTAAGCGGGGTAGGATGAATGAGCGCCGATAGGGGAGGGGTTTGGAGAGGGGATGTGCCTCCTCCCCACTTGAAACTTTTTTTAATTTCCACAATGTAATGGTAGCATTTTGAGCAGTCATCTGAAAACAATTGCTCTATAATTTTAGTGCTGGTAGGAACCAGGTGTCACTCATAGGCATCGTAGCTAAGATGTAGTTTGATTCGTGTTTGAGTTTGATTGCGGACAATAATAGCAAACCAGACATTTATTGAAATTAATATAAAAACTAGAAAATACGTTCAATTTAATTTTCAAGAACGCCATAAGCCTTTAAGTAAGCATACTGCTGACCAGACACAATTAGCAGAAATAGTTTGCAGATGGTAGGCCTACACAAACCAAGCAAAAAGGATTCAACTACTGAATCGTGAAGCCATGTGGTAATGATGTAGTTTTACTAAATGTAAATCTTCGAAAATTTCTCAGCGTCCACAAAAGTCACGTCAGGGAGACCAGCCTATTTATCGGCGCTATATCAAATCAAGTCCGCAATTGCCAAAGTCCTCTGTTCGTTCCGGTGCCAGGTCAAAATCCAGGAGGTCAAGCCGAGGAGACAGCATAGTGCTACGGTGGTAATCGGGGATGATGGTGGTCGTGGTGGCGCAGGAGTAGAATCAGGATAGGATATCTTGAAGAGTTCGGTCTTCAGTCGTGAGTGGAAAGCAGAAAATAATGGAGAGTGCAAGCGGAGGAAAGGTTGAGTTAAGAGGCGAGATAGAAGGATGAGCAAACTGGCGCAGGTCTTTTAGGAGTCCGTTCCAAAGAGCTGGTGCAGCATAGACTAAGGAACGGTTGCAGATTTCAGAGAGGATGAGACTGGAGGCCGAGATAGAGAAAGGTATGATGATGAGCAAGTAGACCCGGGCAGATGGACGGTGAATAGCTGGCGAATGTAAGAGGGGTTAGACTTTTGAAGGGCATTGTACGTAAGAGATACTATTTTGTAATGGATGCGCTGAGGGACTTTAAGCCAATGAAGTGATTTCAGAACAGAGGTTATGTGGTGGTGTTTGGGAGTTTTGATGACTGCGCGGGCGAAAGTATTATGAACTGTTTGCAGGCATTTCATTTGAGAAGAGTCGATGTTGTAAAAAGAGTGGGCTACAGTCGTCGAGTTTGGAATGAACAGTTGAAATGGCTATCGTGCACGCGGTCTTGTAGTCAAGTCGT
Source organism: Aporrectodea caliginosa (assembly GCA_020284085.1). Classification (NCBI taxonomy): domain Eukaryota; kingdom Metazoa; phylum Annelida; class Clitellata; order Crassiclitellata; family Lumbricidae; genus Aporrectodea; species Aporrectodea caliginosa. The sequence continues at coordinate 540,194 of JACEVL010000460.1, forward strand.
GGGCGCAATCGTCAACGGTCACGAATGTGTATATAGCAGGTGCGAGATAGCTGGGTGATGTGGTCGAAAAAGGCAAGGTTCTTATCGAAGATGATTCCAAAAATTGCGAGCAGGAGAAGAGTATAGGTACGGGAGTAGTGAGATCTGTTGGACAAAATAATGTCGGGAAGAGAGGCTAGTTTGTTTAATTGATCGCGGAGGCCAGTAATGAGGAATTCTGTTTTGAAGGGTTAAGGGTTAGTGGTCATCCAGGCTGAAATCTGGGTGATGGCAGGGCCTACTATCCCCCCTGTAAGCTGGAAGCAACCCCTTTACTCAGTGCGTGCTGCCACGATTTTAAAAATAGTATGGCAAAATGTGAATTTAGGGGGTCTGGGGGACACAGTCCCACAGAAGCTGACGCTTTTTTCATATATTGACAGTGTTTCGTGCCAATTTTAATAATCTAAAATACACATTTAAATTGATAAAAAGTTTTTTCTGGCTTTTAGCAGACAAAAGTGGTACGGCAAAAATATGTTGTCGCTATGCCAACTTAAAAGACTCAATTACAGTCGACAGCCGATACATTGCAACGGGTCTATACATTTCTCCCCCGGACAATTTCCTCCGAAGTTGGACTGATGAAAATAATTCTTTAATAGAAGTTGGATTGACGAAAGAAATTCTTTTCCTTAAATAGAAGCTGGATTGATTAAACAAATTCTATGCTTAAACAGAAGTTGAATTGATGAAAGAAATAATATGCTTAAATAGAAGTTGGATTGATGAAAGAAATTCTTTGCTTAAATAGAAACTGGATTCATTAAAGAAATTCTTTGCTTAAATAGAAATTGCATTGGTGAAAGAAGGCCTGGTCTTTGTTTCAATAGAAGTTGGATTATATAATTAATGACAGTTATCATGGACAATGATAGAGATACCTACTTACTATTGGGGGGGGGGAAAGAATGTCCGGATACCATTGCAACAGTTGACAGTTGAGTCAGTACTGTCAGTTGTACAGCAACATCCATTTCACTAGGGGGGAACCTTTCCCCCTGGCACAAATTGGAAGCAGTCTGCTTCCATCCCCCCCCTACGTAGTAGGCCCTGGGTGATGGTGTTGCGTAAGTGATTTAGCGCATCTGGAAGGGAGTGAGGAAAGAAAGATATGAAGAGTTCTGCGTCGTCGGCATAGAGGTAGCATAGGACGAGGGAATGAGTTTGCTGAGTGGGGAGGTGTAAAGAATAAACAGCAGAGGACAAAGAATAGAACCTTCAGGCAAACCGCAGGTGAGGGTGTGCGGATTAAATGAGAGACCAGCGGCATTGACACTGAAAGAGCGTGAGGAAATTAAGTATTAGATATAAACCACTGGATGGTGCTAGACTGTTAGTTTACCTAATATTAAAACTAGCACCTAAGTTATTAGAATTTTGTAACTTAATAATATTTCACTTTTTTCATATGCAATTTTTCATTTCTTAGCCTGTCAGCGCTGTACGCACTTGCGTAAGTGCGTAACGCTAGCGGCGCCCCTGGATGACACTAATGACTTTCAAATCATTTTAATTGATATATTTGATAATCGACTCATTCATATTATAAGTAAGTAAGTAAGTAAGTGTGTTCTTTATTAAACGCTGGCAAACGGCGCTGTACATACAAAGTTATACAAAGTTATCAAATAGTAGCGAAAAAGTTAGTAAATAGTAAACTAAAAAAAACACTATATGGCTTAGCTACAACATCCTAGCCAGGAAACCACGCCTGGTGAAGGGAATCAAATCTAGAAAGAACACGGTTATGTGAGCATGGGCGCAAATCGTGACCAGTATATAGGACAGGGGGTAGTAGGTAATGAAGGCTATGTCCGGGATTATTTATGATATTTCTAAAAAGGTCTTGGTCGGCTTTTTACAGAGTTCCTCAAAAGTGGAGAAAGATTTTGGTAGGAAGCCGAAGCGTACCAGCTTGCGGACCACAGCACTTAGAGAGTCACGTTCCTGTTTGCTGGCAAAGCCCCACCACACTTGGGAACAATAAAGCATTCGGTTGACAGTGGTGGACCGAACCACATCATATAGCCTGACTCCCAAGAGCCCATGCGAGATTAAAATACGATGGGCGTGGAGAGATTGCTTGGCCCGTACAGAAATCTTTTGGATATGGGAGGAAAACCGAACTTTGCGGAAATCTCGATACCCAATATATTCAGGGATGTGACCCTTTTTATGCCACGTATAATTGGAGGACCTTGTTCAAGATTCACATTTGGTCTGGTCAAGATAATTTCGTTAGATTTAGAATGGTTTAGGTGGAGATTACATTTGCGAGCCCAGGCACTAATGTGATCTAATTCTGCATCCGTGGTGGAAATATTTGAAGCCAAGATCAAACGATAGCAATCATCAGCATATTTGAAGATATAATTGAAGCTGTGGAGAGGTTTAAGACCAGAGATGGCCACTAAGAAGTTTGCTGGGCCCATGCGAGAACCCTGTATTATACTAGCATTGATGTGAGCCAAGGAAGAGATCACGCCGCGGAACTTGGTGCAATGACTACGATTGCTCAAGATGGAGAGAATCCAGTTGAAGATATTAACAGGTATAGGTAGAGAGGCCAGTTGATCGGCCAAGTAAGAGTGCCTGACTGTATCAAAGGCCTTGGAGAAATCTAGAGAAATAAGGCGGACATAAGGTTCAGATTTAAGCGAGTTAAGAATACGGTTCCCGGACAATTCGCCCCTGGAAGATTCGCCCCCGGAAGATTCGCCCCCGGAAGATTCGCCCCTGGGAAGATTCGCCCCGGGATGATTCGCCCCGGAAGATTCGCCCCCGGAAGATTCGCCCCGGAACTATGGAAATGAAGCATCACATTATTTGTTGAAATGTGCAGTTTATTTTCATCAATCCAACTTCCGTTCACGCTAAGCAATATTTTCATCAATTCCAACTTCCGTTCACGCTAAGCATTATTTTCATCAATCCAACTTCCATTTACGTAAAGAATTATTTCATCAATCCAACTTCTCTTTACGCAAATAATTATTTTCATCAATCCAACTTCTATTTACACAGGCAAATACGATAATAATACAGGATATATAGATTGATACTACCCTGTATCAGCGAATTTTATAATTTTCTTATCTGGTTGAGTAAATGGAAGTAGGATTTGGAGTAAAAATCTTAGCGTTGAAATATTGCTTAGCGTGAACGGAAGTTGGATTGATGAAATAATTCTTTGGGTAAATGGAAGTTGGATTGTTGAAAATAATACTTAGCGTGAACGTAAGTTGGATTGATGAAAAAAATTCTTTTCGTAAATGGAAGTTGGATTGATTAAAATAGCCTATGCTTAGCGTGAACGGAAGTTGGATTGATGAAAATAATTCTTTACGTAAATGAAGTTGGATTGATGAAAATATTGCTTAGCGTGAACGGAAGTTGGATTGATGAAAATAAACTGCACATTTCAACAAATAATGTGATGCTTCATTTCCATAGTTCCGGGGGCGAATCTTCCGGGGGCGAATCTTCCGGGGCGGATCATCCCGGGGCGAACCTTCCCGGGGCGAATCTTCCGGGGCGAATCTTCCGGGGGCGAATCTTCCAAGGGCGAATTGTCCGTATCCCAAGAATACAGTCAGTGATGGCTATGAGTGCAGCAGAGGTAGAACCAGAAGGCCTGAAGGCGAATTGGTCAGCAAAGGGACGGTTCTCAACATGATTAGTGAGGATAGGATAGATGTACAGGCGCACTATAAGTTTTTCTAACAATCTACACAATACTGATGTGATGGAAATAGGCCGGAAATCAGCCTCAGAGGTTGGGTTAGGGATCTTAGGAATAGGGGTAATGGAGCTAGACCTCCATTGGTCAGGAACACAGGAATTATGTGTCGAGAGGTTGAATAGGTATGTTATAGGTTCAGCCAGGAGGTGAGCCATGTTGGAAAGAAGCCAGGCAGGGATCTGGTCAGGACCAGTGGAGCTTCCACAGACAGAGAATAAGGCGGTGTAGGTGCCAAGAATCCCAAATTTTGGCGGGCAAGAAACAGACCCCCGATCGCACAACGCATCGTTAGCTGATGGTACTTATAATCGGTCGAGATATCTCGATAATGTTGATTGAGGGTTTCAGAGTTTATATGACTAAATGAAAATCATTGTTGGAATTGCGCCCTTTCCGTAGACGGTTAACCTCAGACCACAGCTTCTTAGAACCCCTGCACAGTCCATCAAAGGAGACGGTGTTGCTCTTTAAGATGCTTTGGTTGATACGGTCTGCAACTGCCGCAGCCGCCGCCGAATGGCCACGTCTAAATAGTCTGTTACGCTTCCGCAGAAGATGTTTGAGAAATGGCGTCATGTACGGCGGATCACGTTCTTTGATTGTAATCTTTTTGACAGGGAAGATATCATCTATAGCAGTTAATAAGGCTGAGTAGAATATGTCAAAGGATTCCTGTGTAGATTGACTATTGTACATGGAACTCCAGTTGAAATCTGAAAGGAAATTCTGCATCCGAGACATACGGTCAGGAGTACGGAGACGCATCTCACAGACACGACGATAGGTAGGTGTCGAAGCAGTCCGATTATGGGTAGTCATCAGAACGGCAGAGTGACGAGTTTTTACTGAAGATTTTGCGGCGGAACATTGGCAGTCCAAGCGTTCCGAACAATAAACACGGTCAAGTGGGTTACCTTCGTGAGAGGGACCCTCGAAAACGACTTGGAGGCCCATTTGAAGAAGCAGTTGGGATGGAAGACGGTTGAAGTCACCAGCAAGTAGTATGGTAGAATCCTGCGGTTGTGCAGAAATCTAATCTAGCGTCTCTTCAAGATAAGAAGTGAGGGTGTCAAGTTCATATATGGGTTTTGGTGGATGGTACAGTCCACCAATGAAGAAAACCCTGGATCCAAATGTCACATTGATCCATAACAATTCAGTATCAGGTCCACAAGGAACTGCAGGGATGAACTTGGAAGGTCTTAAAGTTGATTTGCAGTAGATGGCTATGCCGCCGCCTCTCCTTTTCGTCCTGTCTCGGCGGAATAGAGTGTAGCCCGCAATACCGAAGGAGGAATCATCATGGTGAGGTTTTAGCCAGCTTTCTACCACGATGGCTACATCAGAGGAAAATGAGGTGAGGTCTGCTGTAAGATGATCAATAGCGTTTCGGTTTCGCGATGCTTGTAGGATTGAGCAGAAGGAGCGAGGAGCGAGGGGAAATCTTTGGAAGGAGAGGGAGAGGCTGATGTTGTTGGAAACCTATCATCTATCACCATGGTAGGATATGTTAAGGTGCGAGCGAACGGAGGCTATATATTGTACATATTTTTACAAAATTTTGTATTTTGTACAAAATTTTATATATATATTATTATATATATATATATATTATTCCGCCAAAATTTTTCTCTCTATTTTTTTTTTATTAAGCCTACTTTTAATTTAGAATGAAAAATTAAGTTTTTCTTCATTTTGTATCCTAAAGTACAGTCACATTAAGGTACGCTGGAATGACTTCACACAAGTCTATGGTTCTAGTGGACAATGGGTAGTGGTGTTGATCATAGGGTAGATCCCGGAGTCAGGGTTGGGGTAATAGTATGAGAAAGTGACCCACCATTGATCGGGCCTGACAACAACCCATAGACCCCTTAAATTACAGGACTGTAGGCGCTCAGCCTCGGGACTTGGAACTTGGGTCCATTCTCAATTTACACTTTTTATCACAAAAATTGAACAAATAGTCCGATTTGCATGAACTCTTTTTTGTTCTATTTGTCTCGACGAGAGCTATATTGGGGAAAAATATTGACGCTAAATTCTGGATAATTCAAGGTCATTTCAAGGTCAGAAAAAATTAAATCTAGCAAAAATCAGAGAAAAATGGCCAATAATTCTTGAAATCTGCCAATTCTATCTTGTGTTTCTCTTCTAGATAAGGGCTACCTGGGATAAGAAACAAGGCTATTAAATATAAGGCGATCCAAGGTTATTTTAAGGTCAAAAAGGTCAATTTGAGAGGGAAATCAGATTTGATTTTGACCTTTGACCTTAAAGTGACCTTTAAGTAACCCAAGGTCGTTTCAAAGTCAAAATGTAAAAATAAATAAAGAATTGCCATAAACACCGAATCACCCAAATTAAACAATATTCTGTGTAATGGTCATTGTTCCTTGATGTTGACCTTTGATCTTCAAATGACCTTGGGTTCACTCAAGGTCATTTCAAGGTAAAGAGGTCCAAAATAAAGGAACAATGACCATTACACAGAATCAATCAAATAAAACAACATTTGGTTTAGATATCGTCATTTTCTTTTGATTTTGACCTTCTGACCTTGAAATGACCTTGGATTATTTTAATCTTTAGGTACCCTCGTCTTGCCCTTGTCGGCATGAGCAAATTGGCAAAAGAATAATTAAAATGTAACAATATTTGCCTGAGCTATGGCTATTTTCTCTGTTTTTCCTCTCAAATTGACCTTTTTGACCTTAAAATAACCTTCGATCGCCTTACATTTAATAGCCTTGTTTCTTGTGTCAGGTAGCCCGTATCTAGCAGAAAAAAACAAGAAAGAATTAGCTGATTTCAAGAATTATTGGCTGAGATTTGGCCTTTTTTCTCTGATTTTTGCTAGATTTCATTTTTTATGACCTTGAAATGACCTTGAATTATCCAGAGTTTAGGGTCAATATTTTCCCCCAATATAGCTCTCGTCGAGACAAATAGAACAAAAAAGAGTTCATGCAAATCGGACTATTTGTTCATTTTTTGTGATACAAAGTGTAAATTGAGAATGGACCCAAGTTCCAAGTCCCGAGCATGAGCGCCTACAGTCCTGTAATTTAAGGGGTCTATGCAACAACCTGAGGTGGAAGGTTGATAAAGGCAGCTACAGGAGTGGACTGGCAAAGCATTTCTCTCTCTTCACCTACTTATAATCGCTATGATTGCGTTTTCATCAACTCTCGTGGCTTCTTGGAAAAGAGGTCCACTTGCGGCTGTGGACAAGAATTCTCAAGAATTATCGAAGTGAAATTATTATCTAGACGTTTTCAAGAATTAATTGTATGATATCCTGGCGCCATTAAAGATGCTTAATCTTAGAACTTGTTTAGGACCATCGTTACAGAATAATGCCTCCGTTATAGGTGAAATCGAAAGCTAGTGGTTGAATCATGATAATTATGTAGAAGCAACCGAAACATCAAATGAAATGACTTTTAAATGTACCTTTCCATTTTTCCGTACATGACTCAATAATATCTCCACAGTTAGGCTACCATATCTGACACCAAAGCTGCCCAAAAAACTTGGTTTTGCGGAATTGAGCGCCGGTAAATAATAAGACAACAGTTCGTATAAAAACCATTGTAGACACTGGGATTTTTTTATCAATAACTGCTGGAGAATAAAAGATCGAATTGCAATTAAAGTAGGCATAATAACCAATATCTATTAACCAATTGCTTCAGATTTACAAGATCAAATTCATAGTGCCTAGAAAAAGCTTTGAAGCACTTCCCACAGAAAAATACTCAGTGGTTGATTAGCAATGATAAAAGAGCCAACCAGGTGATTAGCTGGACTCCCGAGGGGAAGCCCGGGAGAGGAAGGCCGAGAAAAAACTGGATGGGAACTGTTCGAGAAGACCTGAGATGCCTGGAGATGACGGTGGAGGATGCTATGGAGGTGGCGAAGGACAGGGAAGAATGGAAAAACTGCGTTGTCCGATTTGCAGTCCTGCTCGGGAAGGACTAAGGTAAGGTACTAAGGTAAGGTACTAAGGTAAGGTACTAAGGTAAAGGTTGATTAACTGGTTTTCTGACTCAATTCGCAAGATGGCTTTTGTTCCTGAAAAACCGGAGTCACATTCCTTATAAAGAAATCGCCGTCTGGCGAATTGGCTGACAACATATCGAAATTCTGTGGAAACTAAAGATTAAAGTCATTTTAGCACATAAATATTGGTTATAGTCCGCTTTTTCTTCAACTTTTGTGGATTGTTTTGCCTAAATGTAGAATTTACTTAGCAGTTTCTAACATGTTGGAGTTTACTGGCGCTAGGATTACGTATCGGACTTATTCGGATTTTATACGTTTTGGCGGCGTTTTTTCTGAGTCTTGGTCCATATGTGACTGCATAAAGAACTATTGACTTCCTGATGTACTCTTGGGTGTAGGAACACGGGCCGCGTAGGACGAGTAGGCTTTGGTAAATTTATTGCTAAACGTATAGATAAGAGAAGTCCTTGATTTACGAGTAGGTCTCCAGGTCCCTCTGTTTCTGTGCCGAAGCCAGACGCTCGTTCTGCAGGGCCACCTGTAGCTCCTATATGAATAGCGGTTCACTTAATTGATAGTTATCCCTTGTTGACTTTAGGCTAATGTTCGCTCAGTGTCATAAACCTTTGTGCATTCATTGCTATCTGTATAGGTATTTACAATGTCCTCGATTATAAGAAGATCATAATTATTATTCGACAGCTTCATGACATTCTATAATTAACTGTCTGACTGGCTGACCTGGTTCAACTCATGCAGTGTGCAAGTGGACGTATTGGACAAGACACTGTTTATTGATAGGGTGAAGTTTTTATCAGTTGACTGAACTGATCGATGAGTCACCAGCGAGTGTTTACCATGCAGCCAAGATAGAGGTTCGATTCCATGTGCTCACAATTCATAAGTCATAGGAGATGTGGAATAGTATTAAGGGTAACACTCTTGCCTGAAGTTTTCACGGACCCTGTTCGATTCCCGTTAGGCCCTTGGATTTAGCTCATGCCTTCATTCCCTAGTTTTGACTGTAACACTTGAATAAACTGAGAGAATTGGGTGTCGTATTTATAAACCTTCATTTGTACTTGTGGCCTTTATTACCAGCAACGTCGTATCTACCCCAGAAACTTTGGAATAAACGATGGCTTTGTTGTATCGCATAGGCTAGTCAACTGAGTTTGGCCTTGTCTTGAAAGGGTTTTGCCTAAGCACATAACGCTAGTAATGGATGTTATGATCCGGGCAGATCGTTGCCATAATAGTCCCAAAACTGAAATGTTTCAATTATTAGGCCTACTATTTTACAAAAATGAAAACAATGATTTTCAATTGTGAAGCAGTTAAAAGAAGTGCGAATAGGCCTACACTAAATAGCTATGCCAATCTCAGTTGTGAAGCAAAATGTTTTAGGAGAACCAATCAGTTGAATATCTGGAGATAAAATTAAAAGGGCTTCCGACTGAAGTGCAGACAGAAGTTTCAGCCAAAATACTTCTGTTACATCAGAGGAAATCGACAGTCAGTATTTGGAAGTTTTCCATCACTAAAATACTTGAAGGTGAGCAATAAGCCTAAGCGATCAGAACTGACATGGGTGTGCCAATGTCGGATTCCAACGTCCCGTAATAATAATAATGACGACAATTTATATGGCACAGTAACACAGCCATGCAGTTACAAGAGCGCCCCTCTCCAAGAATACGCTGATGAGCTATTACTCTTTTTATACGGCTCTGCAGTGCATCTTTGGCTGATGGGTTTCTTCCAGAGGGTCAGAAGACAGCTTGACACAATACGAATGATATCAAGAACTATCCACTGATTTCAAACCTTACTTATTAATCGAAGTTTGTGGAAAGTATTGTGACACAACAGATCATGTGCCACTTACAAGCGTTTGATCTCGCGGCAAAGCTTCAATAATTATGGTTCCATAAATAGCCACTCAACAGAGACAGTACTAATGTGGCTAATGAAGCCAAAGTAAATTAATTTGAGGCTAAGCTAATAATGATACTAGAGAAATGTGACGTAGCTGTCTCCATGCATATGTCACTCTGTTTGCTCTTTTGAGCGCAGCTTTCGTCAGCATGTACTGCCATGTAGTATGACAACAGTATGAGGACACTTAGCATGCAAAGCAACCTACTGGCATAATATTATATTTCCTTCATCTGACTTGCCACTCTTGTGGCTTCGAAACTTGGACAAGAAAAACTCTATCTTCTGTGAATAGCAGGCTAAATAATTATACCAGAAGCTATAACAATTTCAATTTGAAGTAGCAAGAACACGCACAGAATTTTTGCACTAGCTGAAGATGATTGTGCCTGAAATTAACACTGACTTGGATCATAGTTCTGGAACCATTTTTCACTAAGTTCACACTGTTCCGCCATAGCCAAATAAAGTATCATTTTCAATATAATCTTGGTTCGCACGTTTTTACAACTCGTAAATAGTTAGGCTTCCGTTCTTTTATGAGGTCCTTAAGAGATGTCTTATAGAAACATTCATGAATACATGCAGTATGCTCGTTTATACAAAGATTTTTTTTATGTTATCGTAACTTCCAGCGATGAATTGTGTGCGTAAAACTTATTACCAACTCACTTTATGTATTTTCTTGTAGAATCGAGAAACATTAAAAGACAGACCATAATGCAAGCCAAAGTCGCAGACCAAAACTGTACGAGACTAATGCAAGAAATTATTCAACGAGAACGCCAAAGTAAAATAATCAAGGAAGACAAAAAACGAGAAAAAACTAGAACCAAGAAGCAACGGAGACAATTACAAGAAACAGTAAATGAGTTACAGGACAGACATAATCTAACAGAAAATAATAACAGAAATCTGTTTTCAAAACTTAAGAAATGCGAAGTCGAAGAAGAAGGTGTACTGGTTCTATATAAACGGAAAGAGCAAGAGACACATGATGAAGAAAGCATCATAGAAGAACTTGAAGGTCAGGTTACATATTTTGAAATAAAATTAAAGGAAATGGACGCACATTTCAAGGACATAAAAGAGAAGTTACTTGAAAAAGATCTCGAATTAACGGCAACTGTAACCAAGTTGGAAGAAAGCGAAGAAAATTTAAAAGAAACCCAGGTCAAAGTAAATGAATTTGAGGCCAAGCTAATTATAGCAATAGAGAAATGCAATGATGATCTAAAAATGCAGAATCAATGGAGAGAACAAGAGGTAAATGAAAAAGTAAGCATCATAACAAATCTTCAAAGTCGAACAATACAGTATGAAGTAAAACTGCAACAATTGAAAGCACAACTGAAAAACACAGAAAGGAAGTTTACGGCAAATAAATTCTATTTGAAATCAACCACAGAAAACCTTAGGGAAACACAAAAGAAGTTGCAGGAAACGGAAACCAAGCTATCAGAATTTGAAACAAGGCTTTTATTGACACAGAAATGCACCGATCATTTGAGACCAGAAGGTATACATGGTGCATTTCTTTGCTATTAATAGAAGGCGCTTGTTTAAGACCCAAGAAAATAATAAAAAATATCAGACCCTATTGTCGGATGAGTGCACGCATTTATATATCTAGTGAAATCAGATAATTATAATTGATCATGTGATTTTAGTGAGGCACTGAAGAATTGTGGACAATACTTTACCTCACCTAAAAAATACGATCGTAATTACATATTCCGTCTGGTTGACCTCGCGGATGCACTTAATCGACTAAGTATGGTCTGTGTTTCAATTTTTATCTCTTCTCCCGTGTGTTAGTGTTGCCGCTTTCAGCAAAGGACAAAAGCGTACGAGGTAAGATGCGGTTTAAATTCGGTTCTATCAGTAATCAGCAATTAAGAATTCATTCACTACGCCATAATATTATTAACGGAAAGTAGGTCTAGTATCAATACCAATGAAATTTTTATGATTTTACTATTTACAGATATGAGTGAGAAATGCCTGGATCTCGAACAGAAATTAGAACTTGAGCGATCAGAGAAAGATCGTCTAAAACAACTGACGCAAGAATACAAAAGAATAATCGGTACATGTTAAACAATTTGGTGGTGTCCCCATATATAATGTTCGCTTCTAAAATTCTGATTTTGCCAACTAATTTATATAGTTATTTATTTAAGTTATTCTGTAGTGCAAGCATCCTTTGCGGTTACACTTCATTTCAAAATAGTCGGTAATTCACGAGGGGCATTGACAGCTTAGTAGGTCAGACTAGGTCTACGTGTAATGGTTGTGGATTCAGCCGAAGTCATTCCAAAATCCATTAGACGAAAATGTTTAAATGTAGACAATTCTATAAATCTTAGACTCTAAAATTTACGTGACTATGGTATCAATAGAACCGACTTTACTATAGCAAAGACTCTTTCTGGAGGCGTAGTTCCGAAGGATTATGGTATTTCAGATAATGAATTATAGACTGCAAAGTGAAAATTGCGTTTGACGCAATTGCGACTATAGGGCGCCAATTCGTAGAGTCAAAGTTAAGCTCACTGCAAATGCAGGGAATGATCT